>CM053597.1:83549172-83596864 GCA_028646575.1 Pseudocheirus occidentalis
GTGGCATACAATCATGTATGGGATCTGCAAACATTTTCACATTGTACAATAGTTTGGTTGTATCAAAGCATTGTAACCAATGGAGCAAATAATGGGAAAAGAAAAAAAAAGAAACAAAACCAAACATGGAAAAGAACAATAGCATGTGTTGCTTCAGTTTCCATTTAAACTCTGGTCTTTCTAGATCTTTCTCTGAGTGTAGGTATCTCCTTCCATTCTGAGACTTATAAAGTTGTCTTTTAACTGTGCGTTGCTGAGAAGAGTCCAGTTTATCAAGGTTGGTTGTCACATATATGATGTATCTGTGACCGTGCACAGATTTTTCCTGGTTCTGCTCTTCTCACTTAGTGTCAATTTATATAAGCCTCTCAAGGTAAATATGAAGTCCATCTCCTTCCCATTTCTTATAGCACAATAGTATTCCATTACATTCATATACCATAACTTGTTCAGCCATTCCCCAATTGATGGGCATCCCCTAAGTTTCCAGTTTTTTGCCAATAGTTCATTTTCTTAACATAAGACAAGCCCCTAAAGACTCAAGTCTCTGGTAGCTATGCAGATGAGCAGATTATTGAGGACATGTGTAATGTTAATGGAATAGGAAGATCTTCCCTGTCCATTAATAGGCCTATGTGACTACATGTCAATCACAGATGTCTTGCTGCTTTCACAGCTGTGATACACCTGAGTCACATGGAGCCCACTGGGGGAGGAACTTGCCTAAGGAGGAGGTCACTTAGGGGGAGGCTTGCTTATAGGAAGACCTTCAGACCTTTTGGTAATTAGACACTGGCTCATGTGGGTTGTGGTGCCTTCTGGCTCTGAGCCTATTAGTTGAAAACTATGTACACTGAGAGGTTGATATTTTGCTTTGGCGGTTCACTTATGAGAAGGACCTTTTGATTCCCTGGATGGGACTCTGAGCAGCTGTTTGTTAAGAGGCCCCTAAGTACTCAGAAGCTTGTCTTCTCCCCATCTAGTGCTGTATATAGGTGGTCGTATTATTTTGTTCAGACAGTAGGAGCCCTGTCTGTTGAATCTCTGTGCTAATATCTCTGCTTCTATTTTTCACTTCTCTATTATTAAAGTAAGATTGATGACCCCTTTAAAATTTGTCTTTCCTTTAGCAAAGCAGATCAAAGAACCTGTGCTAGCAGGCCATCCTGGGTGTGCTAGAGTGTTCACTAATACAACATGCTGGTCTAGCTCTGGGCCACTGACTGTAGTCCCTGACCAAGAATTTGGTAATGCAGGTTTCTTTCCTCAAGATAAGAGAAAGTGGTTCACCCATAACTGAAAAAGAAACTTGTCTCATAAAGGACGAAATTCCACCAAACAATGAAGACCAGATTCATGCTGAGACAATAGGTTCACTGAAGGAATGACCAGCAATGGGTGGGAAGCACATCCTGGCTTTTCTCACTGTGGTGACCTTATTAGGCTTTGTCACTAGACAGGGCCCCAAGACAACCAGTCCTGCCTACAAGTTGTTCAGTAGTCAGAGCTGTGGCTAGCTGTGTAGCCCATGCTTCAATGCAGTGAATAGTTTGGAGAACAGCCCACTGTTCTTTAAAGCCAGGGGGAAAACTGGCAGAGTGGGACTTTTATCCCCCCATTGTATCTCAATCAGCAGTAGAAACTCCTTCAAAGATTTCAGCAGATACTAAAAGTCTTCTCATCTCAGTGGACTTTCTATGCTTTAAATGGCTTTACAGAGTGGCTAGGTGGCACAGTGAATAGAACACTGGCCCTGGAGTCAGGAGGACATGAATTCAAATCCGGCCTCAGACACTTAACAAAAAAATTAGCTGTGTCACCTTGGGCAAGTCACTTAACCCCAAGTGCCCTCCAAAAGGCAAAAAAAAAAAGGGAGGGGGCTTCATCTTCCACCACAAGGCATAAAAGAAATTCTCCCAATTCATGGGTTTGCAATTTAAGGTTTAAAAAGATCATGGCAGATCCCACCAGCCCATGGTCATAAGGTTCAGTTTATAAACTCCTCAAAGCACAATATCACTAGCCCAAGTGTGGAACAGGATGGGAGTGGCTATTGGGTGGGTACACACTGTTTTATTTTCTCATGCCCTTGTCAAGATTTGAGAACGGCTACTCCTCTGGTCATTATGGTGATGAAACCAATGACAGAAGTCAGGGGATCTGTCTGGGGTTGCTGGTTCAGACATGTAGGGGCACTAGACCATTAGCCACCATTTCCCTGGTGGCTTTCTCCAGCATGGCCAGGATCTGTAGGCAACATGCCATAATAACCATGGGCATGCAAGATGTAGCCCAAGGAATGTACATGCCACATGCTCTCTTAATTGCCCTTGTCAAGGAGAAGGCATTGCAAAAGAGAACAGTGTATACACAGTGGAAACTGAAACCAGAACAAGTGGACCATCTTACTCCTTCTCCCCTGAGCCCACCCCCTTACATTTGCTTGCTCTCTGACAACAGCAGTGAAGATCAATCTAGTATCCAAACTAGCAATGGAAACTCATAACCTTTGCCTTTCAGTGCTGGCTCTATGGAAAAGATGCCTGCATTTTCTTGGAGATACTGATTTAACTGTTGCCTTCCCACCCCTATAGCCTACCTGCCCTGCCTTCTCTTCTGCACTACTAAGGATTAGTTTGGAAGGCTGCAAACTCTGATCTCCCCTGCTTTAACTAAGTCTTCCCAGGCCAACTTAGCTTCTTCAATGTAAACCAGCGTCTTCTCATCCTGTTCACATTCAGGAGAAGGGAGAAGAGAAAAGAAGGGCACACACACTCTAATTTTGGTCTCCTAGAATAGGAGGAGAGGAGAAAATAGGGCAAAGGGAAGAAGAGATCCACGCAGGGTCTCCCTGCCCCAACCTGCCTGTCTCAGTATGAAACTTTTAGCCAGTGTGATGGGACAAAGATAATGCCAGTGATACTATATAGGAAATTAATATTTGTATACAGTTATCCCTTCCATCTCACAATTTTCCCTATCATAGTTTCCATATATTATGAGTCAGCATAGGAAATTAAATGGGAATTTTACAGAAGCCGTAGACTACATGAAAAGGCCAGTGGATGACAGAAAAAGTTTTGAAATGCAGAAATACATAAAATATATGTAAGTATTGTATAATAACCCAAATATTACAATAAGGATCTGTATATACCCCATAAAAGAAAAAGTTCAAACTTCTTCTCTGGTACAAAGGGAGGGCCAAAAACTTTTATGTGGATTTTCCAGACTGTGGGGGCACTGTTCCCCTAACCCAAATGGTTCTCAACCTATGGGTCACAACCCCTTTGGGCGTCAAACAACACTTTCACAGGGGTTGCCTAAGACCATCTGAAAACACATATTTCTGATTGCCTTAGGAACTGAGACGTCGCTCCTCTATCTGTCTCCAAGCGGGTCCACCCACATGCAGATACGCCCACATATTAAAGGGTCGTGGCATTAGGAAGGTTGAGAACCACTGCCCTAACCCTTGCAATGTGGAAGGGATAAATATATTTCCCTTTGCATGGAAATACTCAGAAAGGGTCCTCCCCAAGTGAGAGGGAGCTGTTTTGACATGATGTCATGTAAGCTTACATGATATCATGTAAGTTCCTCTGGTCATTACGGTGATGAAAGCAATGACAGAAGTCAGGGGGTCTGTCTGGGGTTGCTGGTTCAGACATGCAGCATGCAGAGCTTGGGGCACTAGACCATTAGCCACCATTTCCCTGGTGGAATTCTCCAGCATGGCCAGGATCTGTAGGCAACATGCCATAATAACCATGGGCATGCAAGATGTAGCTCCAGGGGTAGCCATTCTCAAAGATGTAAGTACCACTTCTACAAAATTCCCTTCTGTTTCTCCCAGCTCCACCTCTTGGAAGTGCCATGGAGCTCTGAACCAGTGCCTAAACAGTCTTTGGGGGCATTTTGAGGACTGATTGGACGGTCTATCTGGACATTTTTTGGCATCCTCTATTGATAATTTAAGCAACTAGTTCTGCAGATCAAGGAACAGACTCCAATAAGTTTCAAAAGCAAGTTAGTATATCTCACTAGCCTTTTGATCTGTAATTCTCCTCAAAGTATTTCTTGTTTTAAAGGCCAAAAGTGCTAGACCTTGAGGACTGTCTGGAGATGACACTTTAGAGAGCCATCCACCCACTATTTAAATTGGTACTTAAAGCTCTCATCTCCAGCACATCTGCTGAGATGTTTTTCAATAGCTCCTCGCAAGTATCCTCATTCCTTAGGAACCTAACGCTTAAATATCACTTGAAGATGAAGTCATTTTATTACTGTGGACATGTGGCATATGAGAGAGTGGTCAGGGTAGCCAGCCCTTGTCACTACACATCTCCAGGGACCTGCTCATCCATTCAAGTCCTGATACCCACCAGTGGCATAATTGATGAGATGCTCCTGCCTAGACCTTGGCTGTACCCCCATCATCTTATTCTGGCTCACTCATTAGATGGAAGATGGCACTGATGGCTGTTTGGCCATCACTAAGCAAAAGCAGGCCATGACTGTTAATTAAATACCTCTTATATCAATTGGAGCTGTCCAAAGCTAGAATGGGCTGTCTCAGAATCACAGCTTTAGACCCGGAACAGACCTTAGAGATAATCTGATGTCTGAGGACAGATACTAAAGTTTGCCTTTTGTATTTTTCTCTCTAGTGCACAGCCCAGTTCCTGGTACATTGTGAACAATAATGATGTTTGTCAATTGATTTTCCAAGAGTCTCAGCATTTCTATTTGTGCTACTGATCTAAAGAGTATTTTTAAAAAGACATTTTCTATTACCATTCTTATAGCATCCCTGGACTTTCTGATCCAGAGATTTCTCAGTTGGTGTTAGATAGCTTTTTTTGTCTTGGCATTCTGTGGTCCATCTGGCGTAGTACGTTTGGGTTTTGGTAAAGCAGGTTTTTCTAATTCCTATGCTAGAGGGTGTTTTCACATTAATCTTCCTTGGACACTATTATCACATCACTCCACTGTTCTAATATTTTATATGGCTCCCTATTTCCTATATCACAATACCTCTTTCCTGTGACATCATTTCCATTTTCTATGACATCATGATTAAACTCCTCAAGGCCCTCCACAACTGGGACCCAAATGAGATAATGTATGTAAAGTGTTGTAAATAAATGTCATTCATGGTTTTGAATATTCCTATTTCCAGCTATTTGCTGGAATTTGCTGGAACCACTGATCAGGTTAGCCTCCTCACTATCCCATAAACATGCCACGGTGATGTCTGCCTCTGGACCTTTGCTAATGTGATTTCTCTTCCTTGGGATGCCTTTCTTTTTCTTTTCAACTATCCAAATCTTGCCCAAGTTCTTCAGCTTGTGAAGCCTCCCCTTTTCAGAATATTTTTAAAAACATAAAATAAAATCACTAGAATTGCACATGAAATCATTTAGACTGAAAGGCAGTTTTCAAAATATCAGAAAAAAACAAAAAACAAGTTCCCAGACCCTAAGATAAGAACACATGCCTTTAGGATTGCATCTATCTGTAAGTCAATCAATTCCTTCTGCCTGCAATTCAGTTGCCTGCCACCAGATGGTAGTTGTGCTATTTAGGTTATGCGGTTGGTAAGTCACCATGAACAAACGAAATCAGATTTACACCCATGATCCAAGTAATTGGCTGCTTTAAAAAATAAATCTCTTTACTAAAATAAATCAGCAATCAAACTAGACTCTTTAAGGTAGTTATAGGAAATGATATAGCAGAAATTTAACATATATTTACTAAACACCGAATAGTAATATCTCCATCTTGTTCAATTGTGTCTGACTCATGACCCTGTGGAATATATTACACCAATATTATCCACAGGGTTTTCTTGGCAAAGATCCCAGAGTGGTTTGCTGTTTCCTTCTCCAGTGGATTAAGGCAAACAGAGGTTAAGTGAACTGCACAGGGTCACAGAGCTAGCAAGTGGCTGGGGCTAGATTTGAACTTAGGTGTTCCTGACTCCGGGCCCAGTGTTCTATCAACTGAGTCATCTGCCTGCTTCCAATAGCTCAATCTGCTAAACTACCAGGGGCCAACCTGAGGAGTATACTAACGCATAATCCCTTCTGCCCAGAAGGTTGCCATATAACAGGATAAGAAAAAGATCCATATATTGAGAACAAAATACAAAGCTAGAGTTAAAAAGAACCAGTTTTGCACTATTCCTTTCTTAAAATTCTATTAATTCTACTTAACACAGTCTAGAGCTCGAACTTAGACAGAACCGGCCCTTTTGGATCAAAAATCTCCAGAGGGGAGATTCTCGTGGCAGGCCTGAGTCTCATCATTAAAAATATCCGTGCCTGTTGCTAGGTTGATTGCCCTTAATTGGCTTACATACCTCGCAGAGAAGAGGCATACAAGTTGACTCTTCACTTGTCTGAGTCTCTGGAGCTCAGGTTAATTCCCTAGTCTTCTGGTATTCCACAGAAAGGGGGAGGGGGAGACCTTCCTGCTGTAATCTAGTATGTCTTTGTTGTAACTAACCTAAAGCTCCAAAGCTAATATGTTCTCTTTGACCATATTCCAATAGCAAGGCCTGCCCTGAATCTCCCTTTTGTTGTTGAGTTGTTTTCAACTGTGTCCGGCTCTTTGTGACCCCATTTGGGATTTTCTTGGCAAAGATACTCGAGTGGTTTGAGATTTCCTTCTCCAGCTCATTTTACAGATGAGGAAACTGAGCTAGTCAGTGTCTGAAGCTGGATTTGAACTCAGGAAGATGACTCTTCTTGTCTCTAGGCCAATCAGAGGCTTCTTAAAGAGAACCTTTGCTTTTCAACATCATAAATATAATCAAATATAACTCGAGCAGCAGTTGAATATTCAGAATAGTACAGTTTTCTCACACTGCCTTTCACTCCATTCCCATCTCCTCCACGAATTCCTTAATTACTCTAGACCTTACTAATCTCCTTCTGTAAACATTAACAGAACCTCTGGCATATTACATACAATTTTGTATTTAATTATATACTGTAGTTTTGTTTATTTTTTCATTGATATTAATTTTTTCTCTCCAAAAACACTGTAATCCCTTGAGGGCAGGTGCCCTATCTTAAACTTTCTTCTAACATATAGTAGACCTTCAGTAAATTCTTGAAAGAATGGTTGGATTGGGATGAGGAAAATCTTCAGGTTATATTTTTTATGGCTTGAAGTGAAACTTTAAAACTTTTTTTTATCATCATTGAAAATATATTGAGGGCTGAAAATACACAGAAGTTTTTAAAAATCAAATGAATCTCTGAACTTACTTAGAATTTCATTAAGGAGATATAATTCTAAAAACCAGAGTAGAAACTGAGAATTCTGCTGGTTGAAGTAAACTGGTAGATAAAGTAGGAGTGTTCCAGGGAGAGATTTCAAAGCCCTAAAGAGACCCCACCACCCTATAATAGAGGAGTAAAAGACTCCAGGATGTTCCCCACACCGGCTATGGATGGAGACCCTAGAACCACCGTGCTAGAGAGGCTCCTGGGAATAATACCAGGCTAGACCAGGGATCTTACCTCAGACAGGCTGCCCTGATATTTCTTTTGATTCCTGGGCATAAGGGGCAAAACAGTGAAAGAAGGTATGGCTCAAGAAAGATATGCCATACCAACGGGACCTTAGTAATAGAAGCCCTGGGTCAGACATGGGAGTAAGGGAGGTCACACAGCACAAGGTCAATGGAAGACTGTAATATTGAGGGACAGCATGCCGGAGGATCTCCCCTGACCCTGCTGCCCATCATGGTATGCTAGGGACAATACCCTGTGACCCCACTCTAGTTACCATTCTATTAAAACCTTACGGCAGAAAAGGATCAGAAATCACAGATCCTTCACCATCTATCCACCCTGTATCAGCAAGCACCCTAGCATACCTAGGGCAGCTGCTAGCACAGGTTCTTAGATCTGCTTTATTAAAGGAAAGCAACTTAAAATGGGTTAACAATCTTTCTTTAATCAAACAAACATATCATTTACCTAGTTCAAGGGGAAAAGTCAGCACCCTGAACTCCAGAAAATACAAGCACAAGTTACAAACACAAGTTACAAGCAGACCAAGAAACAGATCAGCAGATGGGCTTCCAACCATCTAACCATCAAGGTATATATAGCCTTCTCCTGGGTTAGAGAATGTCACAGCCCTCTTGACCCATTGTCCAATTACAAGGTAACAAGGTGTGACCATTCCCAAAAAACAAGCCTCCTGCCACAGGCTCCATGAAACCACATTCAGCCTATTAGGGGGCAGAGTATACTTTCAAATCAGGGAACATTTTCAGAGCCACTTAAGCCTATCAAAGGGTCTAGAGGCAGGAAAAGAGCTTCAGATTCCCATTACACACCCCAGCCCACACTGATGCGGTCACAGTCATTTCTTCTATCATTGCTCAGAGCTCCTTCTGGACCTCAAGGAACTTCTCTAGTTCTTGACTCATTTACAAATCTAACATGGTTGACCTTCTCTGAGTCCTATAACTAGGATAATTAGGTGGCAAAGTGAATGGAGTACTGGACTTAGAGCTGGAAAGACTAGAATTCTAATCCTGCTTCACATAATTTACCATGTGACCCTGTGCTTAACCTATCTTCACCTTAGTTTCCCCATCTGTAAAATGGGGATAATAATAGCCCTTACCTCATAGGGTTGTTGTGAAGATCAAGTAAGAAAACATGTATTTTGCAAACCTTAAAATAAGATACAAATGCTAGCTATTATTTTTGCCAGACTCAGGTAACCAGCTTTGCCAAGATCTGCATGGTTTGGTTTGGTTTTTTAAATAACTCACTCAAGTGCCCTCAAACCCTACAGTGATTTCCCCCCTATATTCTGCCACTATAATTTATAATAAGAAAAGAGGAAAATTATACAGTATTAAAAAGACATTTTCCCTGACAAATGAAATCATAAGTCTGGTCCCTATCCCTACCCTTTCCCTGAGAAGTAAAAGGATGGTTGTTTCCTCATAAGAACATGTATATAAAAATTTAAGTAATGATACCAGGTGACATTAATTATGTACCAACCAATTGGTACTGACAGTAAGTGCTATGAGATCACAGAATCAGAAGGGATCTTGATGGCCATCTAATCTAATCAATATCTAAATGAGAATTATCTCCAAAACATCTCAACAGGTGGTCACTCAGCTTTACAACAAAGAAGTGTAAGGGAAGAGGGAAGGGAGAAGGGAAAATGGAAAAGGGAAGGCTCTAGTGAGAATAGAAGCCAGTATTTCATAAGGTGACCTATCCCACTTTGGGACATTTTTAATTGTTGGCAAGTTGTATTGTTTTTTCCTGATATCAAATCTAAATATGTCACTTTCTAAATTTCACCCAATGTATCTATCTCTTCCTTCTGGTGCAAAGTAGAACAAATGGTATCCCTTCCCCACATTAAAACCTTTCCAATATTTAAAGACAGCTAGTTGTGCCTCCAAGGATTTCTCTTCTCTAGACTAACCGTTCCCAGTTCTTTCAACCAATTTCTATACCTTCTTTTGGTCCTTCTCTTTCTCTTCTTTTTCTTCTTCTTCTTGGGTATTAGTAATAGAAACAGAAAGGGAAAGACATCTCTAAGTAACAATCAACAGGACTGGATATGGAGGACAAGATAAGAAGAGGGTAGTTAAGGAAGATTTCAAAATTTCAAGCCATGGTAACTGGGAAAAATGATGGTGCTGTTAACAAAAATGAGGAAATCCAGAGTAAAAACTACTCTGTGGGGAAAGGCAAATTTTAATTTACTTTTGAATCATTTCTTCCTTGTCTACCTCAGCAACAACTCCATTGAGAGGAGAAAGGGAAGATGGGAGGTAAATACTTGTTGACTTGGTGAAATGGTTGCTGAGCATTTAAAAACAAAATGCTGTTCTATTCATTCAACTTTCTTTTCTCAGTCAACATTCTTCTTTGCCTGTAGCCATCCATGAGAACTACCAGCTTCCTGTTCTTTTCTGAGAGGTATGACCTAGCAGGCCAGAAATTTTCTTGAACTATGTCCAAAAAGTTTATTTTAATCCATGGCATTCCATACTCAGATCTGAACTTGATTCCTTCCAGTGAACCAGCTTTGACTTTTCTCAGTTCTTTCTCTTATTTCTGATATATACACTAATTTTTCCCTCTGAAGGGGGGAATGTCTACTTTAGTCTGCTTGCCTGCTAATTGGGAACCCACTAGGAAGCCTCCCTGTGGCTCTCCTTTGTTGGCTCCCTCCTTCTAGTCACTTCACTAACTTCATAATCCTTTTCCCTACGCCCTAACCACACCCAGCTCTCCCACCTTTTGATTCTGCCATTTGAACTTGGTTTGTGTCTGATCTCCCATGAGAATTTTCTTATGTTCAGGAAGAATTAAGAGAGTTTGTCCCTTCTCAATATGGCAGTTGGTAACATAAGGTTTGTGTGGGATGGAGGTAAATATGGGTCTGAAATACCACATAATTACATAATAGAGAGGTATTGCCAAGGTAAACTAATAATAAAACAGTTGGGTGATGTTTGCCTACAAAAATCACAGTTTGGTATATGTTATTCACTGCCTTGCTTTTGTCAAATGGATCACGTGCCAAAATAACACACGTGAGAACAGGCAGCTTCCTAATGTAATTAGCCAAGTTATTCTACTGGTTTGGGACAAATATTGAAGAAATAGAGAAGGCTAAGGTATGGTCATGATGCCATATGGATAATGTCAGGGTCCTTCAACCTCTGACCCAGGGATATACCAGGGACTAAGGACAAATGTAGAAGGTGTAGTCTAGAACCTTGTGACATGAATTCATCATTTCCCAAACTTCCTGGTATTTTCTCACCCCCTGGGGCCCATTTTCCCTAGAAACACATGCAACGTAGCATATCACAGACACAGATCTATAGGAAAAGTCACTAAAATGCAGTGAGGAACCAGTTAGGACTTCAGAAAGTCAATGGTGAAGTATGTCTTCTGTCTCTTGATTTAGAGGTAGTAGACTACAGGCACAGGCTTTGCACATGTGGCCAATGTGTTGATGTGTTTATATGGTTTTATTTATGTGTTTATATATTTACATAGTTTACATGTTTATATAGTTTATTTATATGTTTATATAGTTGTTGTTTATGTGACTATACTTATTTGTTAAGGGAGAATCTGTGTGTGTATGTGTAGTGGCAATGTAAAAAAATGAAAAAAGGAGCATCAGGAACTGTTTTAAACCACTCAGTCATGTCATACTCCTAGTACTCCCTAACTCTGCCTTGAAGAACTTTTGCTGTCTTACTCTCCTTCCTGTTCACATGATCCAATCCACAGCCATAGTTTAGGATCAGCAGTCCTGTGGTTCTGAGGAGCCCTGCTTTTGCTGCTGCCTGTAGGTAACCTCAGAGGAAAAGAGGCTGTTGCTTCTCTCTATGGCTACTGGTAGCAGTTACTGCCTTCCCTTCCCTACAGTTCAATTGCTCTTTCTCCCTGTTTGTGCTCATCTTCCTAGTGGTGTTAGAGAGTCACAGACACATTGTACTTACTTTGCTCAACACTTTTTCCTATCCTTCTCTCTCACCATCCCATCCCTCTCCTTCATGTGCTGGTCTAACTCCTCATCCATTTTTTCCAGAGCATATAAGGACCCACATAGCTATCCAGCCCTAGCTAACCCACATTCTGCAGTACCCAGAGTCTCAGCAAGCCAACATCTCTCATCAACACCCGATTTCTGGCACCGAAATAATTGTTTGAAGAGTTAAAGTAAATCCAATTGACCGCTAGGTTCCCCCTTAACCCATTTTGCTTAATTCAAACAAACAAGTTTAAATATATAGGTACAAATACATGTACCTACCCTCACTCACATGCCACCTATTATCAGGACTCAGGAGTGTCAAGATACTGGGGTTAGGGCCATGTAATAGATGGTCTAATTGGAAAGACCATTCTACCTATAACTTTCTTACTCAGTCTTGAAACCATACCTGAAATTATCCTATTATTCTCTCTTTTTGTTAAGGCATTGAAGGAAACTATCAAAGTTTAAATGTTAATGGGTAACATAATAAACTATTATTAGCTTTCAAGGCCTTAACAACCACCCCCTAGAAATCTTCCCTTAAGTGGAACATAGGTAGCTCATGCTCAACATGTCCAAAGTGGAAGTCATTATCTTTTCTCCAGCTATGCCTCCTAATCATAATTTCTGTTTTTGTTTCCTCACAGCCAAAGGCTCAGAGTGTTCAGGACAGAAAGATCACTAGGTTTTTAATCTTTGGCTTTTCCCTCTTCCTCACCTCCACATGAAATCATTTGCCAAGCTCTGTTCACTCTCTTTTCATGATGTTACTTACATTTATCTCTTGCTCTCCACCCCCGCAGTGACTACCTGGTTCAAGTCTTCATCTCTTTCCCTAGATTATTATAGTACCTTCTTGTTTTCCTATCACTAGTATGTCTCTTTTCTAGTCCATCTTTTCACTCTGACCAAATGAGATAATATATTTAAGAGCTTAGGAAAGCTCAAAGTGCTATGTAATAGTTATTATTGCTGCCATTGGTTTTATTATCACCTCACTTTTTATTTAAAAAAAATAACAACAAAACTTTTGGTGGTTCCCAATTGCTTAACAAATAAAGCTTACGCTACTGATCCAACTTTCCACAATCTGACTCCAACCTAAACTCAAACTATTCTTCTTCATGTATTCTAAATTTCATTCAAATTATAATTCCTCATAACCCATGCCTCTCCTATATCCTTGCCTGAAGTAGACTCCCAAATGCCATCACCATATCTCCATCTGTTGAAGCCCCTCTCTTCCTTCAAAACCAAACCCAGCTACCATCTCCTCTGTGTTGCCTTGCATAAGCCAGTCCTGAAAGTGAGTTCCTCATCTTCAAATTTCTCATTCTGCTTTGCCTGGGCTTCTCCTTGAAGATCCAGATTTAGAACTCAAAGGGGTCTTAGAACCCAACCCTCTCATCTTGCAGATGAAGAAACTGAGTTTAAGAGAGGTTAAATCATTTGTCTATGATCACACAGCTAGTAAGGTGGGATTTGAACTTGTCTTCCTGACTCCAACTGCATCACTCTCACCATTATATTTTGTATTTATCAGACTCTCCTTTTTATCATAGTTGTCTATGTGTATTTTTCATCTAACAGAAGAACCTTGAGAATAAGATCTATTAGATTTTTGTGCTTCAAGCCCATAGCTCAGTGGCTTGAATATAATAAGCGCTTAATCAAATTGAATGAACTCAAAGTAGTTGGACCTATTTATTGACCTAGCAAAGCCATGAAGAAAAAGACACAAGATAATTTTTTTTAATGAGGAGAAAGGAAAGGGAAAAGTCCAAAGGCTATAATACTTAATAGCCCAGGTAACAATATGTGCAAGGTCCTGAGTACCATGAGAGAGCCTGGGGTGGGGAGAAAAGGGTGGGAGGTGAGAGACAGGGAGGGAAGGGGGAATAGGAGTTGTAAAAGGGTGATAGGTTGAGGAAGGAAGCTATAGTTTTCACTAAAGGGAAGACTGGAGCCCTGGAAAGAAACTTTGCCCATTTCACAAATTCTGCCTGAGCTGACCATAATTAAGGTGTGGGAAGAGCCAGGAACCAGCTAGAATCAGATTGATCTGGCATAGAATTGGTTAGTGCATATAAGCTAGTTACCAAGTTCAGTTCAGAGATTCATGAATCATAATACAGGCACCAATATCTTCTATCAGGCAAAAACAGTATCAGCCAGGACACCAGGCACCAACATCTTCAGACAGAACTAAACATTGCTCATAGAATCATTCTTTCTTAGAAAGAGAAAGAAACTTAAATCCAGTTAATTAAATTAAATCTAATACCCTACTCCCATGTAGGAATGTTAACACCCTTGACATATATTACCTCTGTATGCATATTTATAGGAATAGGATGCTCACTACCTCACGAGGTTGATTGTCGAGAGGGAAAAGTGAATCCAGAAAATCATCCATGGCCTTGTACTCTGAATCTTAGGAAGACCATTGGACAGGGAAGAGGAAATGGCTCAACTTTGGGTGCTAAGAAAGACCAGAAGCTGTACACATTATATTTGTTTGTACCTTAAATATCATTCCTGATGCTTATTACCTGTATGACCTTTGGCATCCTTTAACCTCTCTATGACTCAGTTTCCTAGTCTGTAAAATCAGAGGGTTGGAATAGATGATCTCCAATATTCCTTCCAAGTCTAGAGCTAGGATCTTATGTACCTACACACACCTTCTCCCTCATCGCAACATCATCAATAATAATGATGATGATTGGCATTGGTATAACATTTAACTATTACAAAACACTTTTACATTTGTTAATCACAGGCCAGAGGGGGCCTTCTCCAATAAGGGGCTCTAGCTCTAGACTAGATTCAGTCCTAGGGGGACCCAACCTCCAAAAAGCAGGAGATCAATCTTTTCTCACACTCTGTAGGCCCTTGGGGAACCTGGGAGAAATCTTTTAAGTAAAGTTTAGACATTCCTCATGGCTATGGACTCCCCAAAAGGAACAAACAGGATCCCTTACAGAAAAATTACTCATTGTACAACATATTAACTCTCTGGTATAGAACTGATCATTATTTCCTCCATTACAAAATAAATGCTCAAAACAAAACAAAATGACTGATGAGCACATATTGACAAATACTTCGATCATGGAATAGTAACTCATCATTCCCATTCTATTCTGCACGAGATAGGAAAGATGTGAAGAATCCTTGTGGGACATTTCCCATCCATCACAGATGTGTACCATCTAAGCCTTTCATTCACGTTCTGTATCTTCTGGAGGCTCATCTTTAATTTGGTGACTATCTTTTCCTCTAGGAAAGGACACAGTAATAGGAAGCACCTTTTGCTGCCAGCATCCAGATCTCTCATTGACTCTGGTCCTCCCAAGCTCACAAGGTGGCTACTTGGGCTATACCTGGGCTAGAAACAGCCTTCTCAGAATCACTGCTCAGTCACCTGTTCTCAGGGAAAGAAACACAAGACAAATGAGGTACCTAGGTAGCTCGGTGAATGATCAGTGTCACTGGAGAAAGTTCTCTGATGGCATGCCACAGAGATCTGTCCTTGGCCTTGTTCTGTTTGATATTTTAATTGATGTTTTGGTAAAGATATCAAAAGCATGAGTATCAAATTTGTGGATGGCACAAAGCTAGCAGGTATAGCAAATGTATTGGATGAGAGAATCAAGATTAAGAATAGCCAGGGGTGTCCTGTCTTAGCGAAGTTAAAATTTCTGGTGACGCTAGAGATCACTTTATTCTGGGGTTCCTTCCTGGAGGTCCTGGATTCAACATATCTCTTTTATAATCCTATGATAAGTCTAGTGAATCCATAAAGAAAATGGGTGGCACAATGGATGTCAGAAGCAGTATGGATGCCAGGTATTCCTAGGGGGTCTTCTTCCCCTTGTAAGAGAGGGTACAGACCTTGTCCTGGGTTCTATGTTGTGGTGCCTGAATCACATAAGAAGAATAGGACTATGGGGCCTGTGGTATAGAGGTGATATGGGAGGTTTGTACTATATTCAGTATACCTTTGAACACATGTTGCTACTCTTCTTAAGACATACTAATATATTAGGAACTCCCTCTAACCATGTCATTGAACAAATTCATTTCAACAAATATTCATTAAGTATCTACTATAAGGAAGGAAGGAAATGAGCATTTCTTAAAGTGCCTAATATGTGCCAGGCACTATGCTAAAATGCTTTAAAATAATATTTTATTTGATAGAACGTAATGGTAATGTAATTTGAATTTGAAGATCCCTTTGTATTGGCAAAGGTAACAGGTACTTAGCGCTTAGTAATTAATCAAGCCTCTGTTAAAGAAACAGAAGGTATGAATCCCTGTTGTTGATGTAACAGGAAGGGGTTGGCTGAAACAGGAAGCTAATGCTGTCTGTATATAGGAAAGACCCTGGCTGGGAAAGACAGATCTTCTTGGACCAGGTTTTGTGGAGGCAGAAGCTGTCACCACCAGGAGGCTGAAGAGAAAAGGCGCCCCCACCTAGGCTGGAAAGAATGATGTTTATTCGGAGAACCTGGATGAAAACTTCTGCTGAGTCCAAGGGCCAGCCAGCACTGCTGAGGATTTCTGAGGGCCAGCTGGAGCTGCTAAAGACTCAGGAAGTATAACTGTGATGCTGGTATTTTGTATGAACCTGTTGGTGGCTTTGTTAAACCTTGTCTTTACCCAGGAACAGAGACTGTGAAGGATTTGAGATGGACTGGACACTGTGAACTCCAATGTAGAGCAGGAACTACACAGAGAGCTGTACAAGGACCTGAGAGCTGTCTGCCTTTGAACCCAAGTGACAGTTTGGTGAGTCCAGATAGGATATGGGACCATGGAAGGGGATCCAAGGAATCTGAGAGACCGCCCCAGGTCAAGCTGAAAGAAGACTTTACTTGGATACTGTGTACTGACTGAGAAATTGTAACTTACTAGTGACCTATAGGTGGAGGGTCTGTGTATTTTCTGATGACTGAATAGTGAATGATGAAGGATGATTGAATTGATTGAATGACTGATTGACTAAACAATTGTTCTTAGTGATTGATGACTAAATAGTGACTGATTGGTAACTTAGTTTGCCCCATTAGTGGAGAACTTTGACTTTGTACTTTGTGTCCCTTAAGGAGACAAACCTCTTTAAGAATGACTGAATGATTGAGGTGATTGAATGCTTGAGTTACTAAATGACTATTCTTTGTTCAAAACCCTATGACCACTGTAGTGAAAACTATGTGGCCATTTTCTGTGATAAGTTGTTGTGAATGCTGTATTTTTATTTTCTGTGATAAGTTGCAATATTGTGAATGCTGTACTTTGATTTACTGTGAATGTTTTGCTCTGATTTGTTATGGAATAGAGTGTTCACTATACTGTGTAATCAGAACCTTAAAAGCTGTTCACAGTAGCATTGTTCTGGAAAGCTGTTCGTGTGTGGTACTACATACAAAAACCCTGGGTAGTAGATGCTATTATTAACCTCATTGTATAGTTGAGGAGACTGAAACAGACAGAGGTTAAGTGACTTGTCCAGGATGACACAGATCTTCTTCACTCTGGGTCCAGCCTTCTATAAGGAGCTTACAATTAAGTAGGTAGATAAGGGACGTTCACAGATAATTATAATATAAGCCAGAAAATGATTACTTGCATATGATAGGTCTCATAGAGTGACCTGAGAGTCTCAGAGGGAGAGGGATTGCTTCTAACAAGGACAATCAGGGAAGGTTTCCTGTCATTTGTATGTTCTGTGATCATCAGATGTTGGGAGCAGAAACTACAAGGCAAAGAGCAAACACTGAATCCCCAGCAGAAGACAGGACAAATCCATTGGCCTGGATGGAATTATCTGCTCTGGCCATCAAGGGTTGTATAGGGTGAGTGGAAAAGTGGGAGGAGTCTAAATGCTTGATTCAGGTTGTTTTATTAAGTGCTTATTATGAACAAAACACAGAGCTAGGCACTGGGACTACAAAAATGAAACCATTCTTGCCCTCAGGGAGCTTATACTTTATCCCTGGTGTGGGGGAGGGGGAGGGGGGGTTAAGAATGCATGAGAAAGCACCTGAGCTAAGCCTTGAAAGGAAGATAAAATTTCTGAGAAGAAGTAAGAAGGGTGTGTATTCCAGGCATGGTGACAGTTGTACAAATGCACAGATTTGGGAACTATAACAGCGAGCTAGTAGTCCAACTTGACTGGAGGGTAGGGTGTCTAAAAGGGAATAACAGAAAATAAACCTACGTGGAACCAGATTGTTGAAGTGGTAGTGGTAGAGGGTCTTAAATGCCATTTGAAAGAGTCTGTGTTTTGTCCTCCTGGTACTAGAGAGTCACAGAAGGCTTTAAGCAGGAAAGTGACATGATCAGAAAGTTGCCTTGGGAAGATTATTTTGGCAGGTGTATGGTCATTTAACTACCCCAGATCAGTCTGATTGTGTTGGAGAAGGGAGAGTCTGGAAGGAGGGAGACCAGTTAGGAGGCTGTTACAGTAGGCCAGGTGAACCAGAAGTAGCAAAAATGTGAATGGAAAGAAATGAATCAATACTAGAGATATCATGAAAGTCTAATTGAAAAGCCTTAGGGAAAGATGAGGAAAAGGGACAAAGTATTGTAAAATTACAGGGGCATTGTACATAACCCAATGCCTATATCTATCTAGAATGTCATTTTTCATTGTCCACTCTCTTGAATCTGGACCTCCACCTCTTAAAATCCTTAGTTCCCTTCAAAACTTTAAAGTAGGGGCTACTGCACACCTGAGGTGTTTCTTGATTGGCCCTCCCATTAGTGCCCCTCCAACTTCATATGAAGGATCATGGGAGAGATTTAGAGCTAGAAGGGCTCATAGAAGCCTTCTAATCTAACCCCCTTATTTCCCCTCTCTGATGAAGAAACTAAGTTTCAGAGAGCTTAAATAATTTGTCCAGGATCATACAGCTGGTGAGTACTGGAAGTGGGATATGAACCAGGTCTTTATGGCTCCAAATACAGCACTTTAGCCATTATGACTCCCTTCTAATATTGTACTCACCAGGCACAGAGTTAGTATTTACTTGTAAATCAACACCGTCCCCCAGATAAAATGTTAAATCCTTGAGGACAGAGACCATTCTGTTTCTGTCTTTGTACCTCCAGGACCTCTCACAGTGCCTGGCATATACCAGATGCTTAATAAATACTTGTTGATTGACTGCAATCCCTGGTTATCTGATTTAATGAACTAAGAGATTATTCCAAAATTTAATTAGGATTAGGAATATAATTTAGGTTTAGTCTTCTAAAAAGAACTACTCTGTCTCTTGGATGGTGGGGAAATGAGTATGTAGAAAATGGAATTTATAGATTGCCCCTACTACAGAGATTCCCTATCCCACTAGTACAGGTCAGAGACTTTCCCCAAAGGCTTGAGGCATGCAGCTAAAACTTACTCTCAAGGTCCTATCAATAACACACTTTTAGGAAAGCTTTAGGTATACTAGTCACAACTATAGCTCTTAAGGCCCCCACTAGCATGCTTCCCATTTAAACAAATTAGCTAAGATGACACCCTTCACTCTTAATCATGAAACATTTGCTAAACCAATGCGAAGTGAGATTAATCATAACATAATAGTTGACTAATAAAACTAGGGCACACTTTCCCACCAATGCACACAGTATCCATGAGGAAAAGTAAGCACAAACTTACACAAACCTAACAGGGAAGACATATGAATAGAGAAACCCTTGACCTTAGAATAGCTTATAACTCTGTACTACTGGCCTTAATGTTCTTGGTCTACTTAAGGAACAATACGTACCACACATCACCTGCTGGGTGGAGCCACTTCTGCCTAATCTACTCAAAACATTCCTTGACTGGGGTCTAAGATGGTATAACAAGAACATAAGGAAAGCTGTTCCCCTAAACCTGGAATCTGCAAAGCTTTTCAGGACTACTCCCTTGGCTGGGCTCTAAAAAGCTAGAGGTGGAAGAACAAGCCAAACAAACCTCTCCATTTTCTCTCAGGGTCCTTCATCCTCCAATCAACTTTTCTAGTCCACAGAACTGTTCCTCTAATCAGCTCTCAGCAGCAAAACTTTTCATCTAATGGATTCCACCCCCAGCAATAGATGCAAAGGCTTTCTTCTTCCAGCCAGTTCTCTGTGGGCTGGGGGAAGAGAGAGCAGGAAAAGGGAAAGAGGGCAATGAAGAATCTAAGCTCTTCTCTTAGCCCTCAGTTTGTCTGTTTTTTCTATAAGCCATCATTTTAGGGGTCCATGAACTTTGACAGGGAAAAATTACATCTTCATTTTCACTAACCTCTAACTGAAATGTATTATGTCCTTCAATTACATAGGTAACTAATATTATTTGAGATGGTGTCCTTAGGCTTTACTGGACTGCTGAAAGGGTTTCTCTCTCTCTCTCTCTCTCTTTCTCTCTCTCTCTCTCTCTCTCTCTCTCTTTCTTTCTCTCTCTTTCTCTCTCTCTCTCTCTCTCTCTCTCTCTCTCTTTCTCTCTGTCACACACACACACACACACACACACACACACACACACACAGTAAGAAGCCCTGTTCTAAGCAATAGGAAGCTATTGGAAGTTTGGGGGGCAAGGACTGGCATGATAAAATCCCTATTCTAGAGCAACGAATTAAGTGAGATATAGGCTAATTTGAAGATAAGAGACTAGAGGTAGACAGGTCGGTTAAGAGTCTGTTGTAGTAACCCAGAATAAGGTGAGATGGCCTCGAAGTAAAGTGGTGGTGATAGGAATGGAATAGAAGGGACATTGTTATCAGAGACATCATTAAGGAAAAATGAATTAGACGAGTAACCCCAATTTTAAGTATACTCAGAGATAACATTTCAATATTGGAAGATGCCTGGATACCCACTTAATTTCTAGCTAACATACAATAAAGAAGCCCTTAAAAAAATACTTTTGACAGTTGGGTCTATTCATATAGATCCAACAAAAGACACTTTAGAGAGCTATCTCACTGGCAAGTATTAGAGTATTACTTACAGTTCAGGCATGGCAGTTCTCTCCCAGAGCAGAGAAAAAGGGAAAGTATGCAGGGAAGACTGCATACTTTCAATGTTGTTAACTGATATTATGGGGGACAATTGAACAGGATAAGCTAGATTTTTCCCTTTCCAGATTTGTAGTGTGTATGCTCCAGAGCAAAAGCATCAAACTCAAACAGAGACCTGATGGTTACATATTGACTTAGAAAACCGCAAATTTGCATGATCTCTGTTGTACTGTATTTTTATTTATTTTTTAAACGTGTCTCAATTACATTTTAATCTGGTTTAGGCCCTCACTCCAGAGTTCTGCAAGATGCTTGTGGCAGCCTGAGTTTGACCCCTTTGCTCTAGAATCTTACTAGGGTCAAATGGGATATTAATAAAGCACTTAGCACAATGCTTGACGCATAGTAGGTACTTAATAAATACTTGCTCCTTCCACCTTTAATATTAGAGAAAAATCTCCTGCCTACTGTCCCAGGTGGAAAGCAGGCCAAGATGAGAAATGAATCAAATGAAAGTCTGGGCCATCAGATTCAATTACACTTGTAAATCATTTGCCATCAATAAAGCTTTTGAGCAGTCATAAATTCTAGTTCAGTTTTACAGGATGCTCAGTAATCCATGTATACATGTTATAATGAAAAGAGCACTGTCTCTAGAATCAGAGGAACTGGATAAAAATCCTACCTCTGACTTTTAATGCTTGTGCAACCTTGGGTAAGTCACTTTATCTCCATGAGTCTCAATTTCTTTATATGTTAAAAATAAGGGGTTTGGACTAGATGGCTTCAGAGGTCCCTTCTAGCTCCAGAGCTATGATCCTTTGGTCCTAACATAGCAGCTCATGCCGCTACCCAGAATCACTACGGGAAAAGCAAAATCTAGTTCATTTTGAGTCTCTTCTTTTTTTATTAGCAAAATAATTCCTACAACCAAACCAAGGTCTCCAATAAGACTTTAAAAAGAATATACGGTATAGTATCAAAATGGAAGGAGCTAATATCTTGCCTCTCTAATGTAGTAACAGGAAATATGTTTTATCTCCAACTGAGTGTTGTTTCTAGTCTTCTGTCCCCAAGAAGGATTTGGTCTCTGTCTTTAGAAAACTCACAGCACCCACGGGGGATGCCTAAGCAGTGCGATGCACTGTGTTCAGTGGTTCCAGGGATGGTCTAGATTTTGCCTCCCCATCTTCCAGCATCTTTGCTTGTTTGACACCACTGTTCACTGATGCTATTATTACCACTACTCTTGATATTATCAATCTCTCTCAGTATCTACACCCCCAGCCCTATGGCCCCTGCGTAGCACCCACAGACCATGGCGACTTCTCCAGTTCTCATTCTTGCGCTTTCACCCTGAGTCAGCCTCTGCCTTTCATCTTCAGGAAGTTTTTGCCCCTGTATCTCATGCTACTTCCTCCTCTTGTTCTCAGGGACCTGCTCAGTAGCTTTCCCTTCCATCCATTCCTTTCCATCCAGGAAAATGGACACTTTTCCTTACAGTGTTATGCTGGCTTCTGTAGGCACACATGCCCTCCAACCTCCTTCCATTGCTCCTTTGGCAGATGCAAAGAGAAGAAGGAAAAGAATGGGAAGAAGTGCTTCTTCTGCTGATGCCTTGAGACCTTTCTCCTAATTACTACACAGTGATGTTAGTTCTCTAAAATACTCTGTTTACCTAGTCAAGGAGTATAGAAGTCACTCCTCTGCATTACTCTTCACACAATGAGGGTTAATTGTAAGACCTGAGTATTATTCAACCTTATTTTGCAGTGGCTGGAGATAAACCTATATGGGTAGTCTGGTATAATACAGAGGTGCCCAACTCAGGTTAGAAGACTACAAAACTCCCATGTGAACCAAATCAGATTAAAATGTAATTGGGAAATATTTAACAAAATAAACAAAAACATAATACAACATAGATAATGTGAATTTGTGGTTTTCTAAGTCAATATGCAACCTGCAGGGATGCATTTCTATTGTATTTGGACAGTATGGATATTAAGCAGATATATAAAAGTTAATGTAAAATGTAAAAATTAAGCAGATGGTACATAGAGATGCCTAATGCAGGCTTGCTTCAGTGAGTGAACTTAGAAGTCTATCAGTTTCCTCATCTGTGAAATGGGAGTAGGTGATCTCAATGGTGCCTTCCAACTAAAACATTCTGTGACAAGCCTTGGCAAGATGGCTACTGACTCAGGAATGTTGCAAAAGGGGATTTAAACACCAGGCAGGGGCTTAAATCAGATAATACCTCCCTTTAAGACTATGCTCTCTTCAATAAATCATGGGTTATCAGGAAGCATCTACATCCTCTAGAGAGGTGACCCATGTGCCTTGTGGCATATGGCTATTATAACCAGTACCTCTGAGTTCTGGGAGCTGTGCATATGGAATATTTTATTTACTCACCTACCCCATCAGATACAGAAAGAGGTATTTCTACTTTTACCAAGAAGAAGAGGGAGGGTTAAGAAATCTGAAGACTGTGTTTATAAACAAACTACTTGAGTTGCCCCCCCCACACACACACACACAAATAACATTCAAATACCAGCTTATTTTGAAAACAATCAAGTTGAATTCAAACAGGATTCCACTAAATTCAGTCCTTTAGTCATTCAAACGGATATGTACTTAAATGAGGCCTAAAAAATGAGTATGCTTTTTCTTGAAAGTAAAGTAAAATATAAAAAACCCCATAAAAGATAGTCTCTAGAAGAAATGGCTTCCCAGACTAATTATCTCTGTGGGCATTTATATGTGCATGAATGTATGCATACATACACATGTATGCATATGCACATGTGTATATACATATACATGCATATATGTGCACATATGTATGTATATATGGCTTTAGCTCTGTTCTGTCTCTTAAATATTTATGAAATATAAATCTAAAAATTAAGTGGCTCAACTGGAAAATCACCTACTATGTTTAATGTTGCTATGGAATTGTTTAGCTTTTGAAGAGAAACAAAAGGATCCAGTTTCATAAACAAAACATCCAAGGGGAGAAATTTTTTTTGAAATAGAGATCTCTTTGTTGCCACCTTGGTTCAGTCAGGCCTGAGCTATTGTCAAGGACATATATGATAAACGGAGATCTCTGACGTAGCAGGTTTGCCTACAAAGAATGCTTAGAATTAGAGGCTCTGTTACCAAAACAGCAAACAGAAGAAAGAAAAGTGAAAAAGTCTGTTAATGCTCTGAATATTTCCAGACATTTTCTGCTGAATTCATTCCCAGGATGTTCAATCACAGAATATAAGAGATAAAGGAGGACGTCAGAGATCTGGCTAGTCTAGGGGTGTCAAAGCTACCGCCCTCAGGTGGCCGGTAACACTCCCAAATGCTGCCAGAAACCAGATTAAAATGCAATTGGGAAACATTTAATAAGCTAAATAAAAACACAATAAAATCATAGATAATGTTATGTTTTAAAAGCAAAGTCAATATGTGGCCCACAGAGAACCTTAAGTACAGATTAGTGGACCCCATTTCTATTTGAGTTTGATGCCACTAATCTAATTCAATGTCTTTTTTCTCAAATGAGATTATGTATAAATATATATATATATATATATATATGCACATATATACATAGAGATAAAATATTTTATACACTTTAATGAGCTGCACACGTCGGTATTATTCTTATGACTATTTCTTGTTATTCTCATCTTCATGTTATTGTTACCTTCTCATCTGTTTCCGTGGAGTTCAGATAACATTACCTTGGAACCAATTGCAACCCTACTGTTACGTTTGAGAACAAAGACAATTTCATTTTGGTCTTTGTATTGTCAGGCCCTAGCGCAATGCCTGGCATATAGTAGTAGGTGATTAATAAATGCTTATTGATGGGTTGTGGCTGATTGCACAAGTGGATGAAGTGACTGCTCTTTGAAATTGAACAGAAGTATTGGAGGGTCAGCTTATCTTCCAGAGCCTCACTGGAAATAACTGAGAAAACTCCAGACAAGATAGCAGGGAGAAGATATATGTGTGCTTCATCCTTTTCCCACTTGGTTTTGAGTTCTTCTGAAAGGGCCCAGATTTTGAAAATTTTCATTTCATATGAGCATAGATGTTATAAGTATATGCATTCTGACTTTACCTCCATCTCCTGGCTTCCCTGGCTTCCTTCAAGAATCAGCTAAATTCCTGCTGAAATCCTTTCCAGATCCCCCTTGATTCTGGTAACTTCCATCTGTGGACTGTCTACAATTTTTCCTCTAGGTATCTGGCTTGTATTTGGTTCTTTGCATGTTACCTCCCTTTTTGGACCGTAGGCTCCTTGAGGACAAGGACCATTTGTTTTTGCCTCTTTTTTTTTTTTTACAAGGCTTAGTACAGTGCCTGACACACAGTAAGCATTTTATAAGTGTGTTTTCACTTGACACGAAGACATCTATGAAAATACATCACAACGTTTTGTGGATCAAGATTACAACTAGATGATAATGGACAACAGTTTTGTTGGGGAAAATGTTCCAATCCCAGTACAATCTATTTATTGAACTCTCAAGGACACTTTGGCATCTATATTTATAGTATGATTATTTATCACGTGTTAATTTATTTTTTAAAAATGATGAGCTTCTCAAATATAATTCTGGCTTCCTGATATTGTCTTCCTAGGTATTTAGTTTTTGCCATCACCTTTCGTAATTGGCATCAATCAATAAGACTGTGTTCCTTAAGGAGAGCCTTTGTGTAATTTCTGGAATCAATGACCTGTCAATCAATTAGTCAATCAACAAGCTTTTATTAAGCATTTACAATGTGCCAGGCATTATGCAAAATGCATGATGTATAAAAAAAGTGAACAACAAAGAACAAAAATAGTCCCTTTTGCTTTTTTTTTTTTGGAGGGGGGAGAGCAGGGCAATTGGGATTAAGTGACTTGCCCAAGGTCACATGGCTAGTAAAAGTTAGGTGTCTAAGGCTGAACTTGAACTCAGGTCCTGCCGACTAGGGCCGATGGTCTCTTCACTGCACCACCTGGCCACTCCAGGAGTTTACCCATAAATGGTCCTCAGTTCCTATAATAAACCCCCTCTCTTTTTGTCCACACAACTCAACTATTTCTTCAGTGTTTTTTTGTTAATATATTGTTGACTGAGTATATGCAGATGTCATGAATGGCGGTCCTTTTCATGATAAACTTTTCGTTAGATTATAAGTTTCTTGAGGGCAAGAACTGTTTTTTTTTTTGCCACTTTCTGTATCCTCAGCGTTTAGCACAGTGCCTGGCATACAAATGTTTATTTATTAATTTTCATTCTAGCCTTATATCTCAGTCATTTCACCATCTTCATCCGGAAGTAAGCCATTTTAAGTTATGTTCATCTAGTAGCATATACCTATTATAAGCCTTCAGTATCATTCAATGATGTGATGTTGGGTTTTTGCAAAAGTACATCTATAAATCTTTAACCTGTTTATCATGTGCCCTAAGAATTTCTATCAATCTTCTTCCTTTTTTTTGATGAGCCACCTTTGCTTATGGGCTTTATATTTAATTAATGTTGTATGGATGTGGGGGGATGCTTTCTATATCTGTTGTCAGACATTTTGCTCTAGATTTTATTAATTGCTCTGAATATGTTCTTTCCACTGAACTTTGATTTCCAAATATCAGTGTCTTAACATGGCTGGTTGTAACTTTTCCCTTCATGGTTTTTTAAACTCAACATGGCTTGCCAAGAGAAGAGCCTTATATTTCTAAGTACTGCCTTCATCTATTGATCCAGTTTGACCTCTAAATTTAAGTTTGAAGCCTTCAGTCTCTAATTTTCCTTGGTGTACATTAAGAGTTTTTCACTCATTTAGTCCAAATGACATTTTGATCTTGCTGGAAAAAAAAATTCCATTAGATAGAGAAGTCATTTAATGTGTTTTTTGGTGGAGTCATATAACTTGGTGTCATCTAAGTAACTTAAGTGATTAATAAGATGTTTTGCTCCAATTCCCTCTTTAACTTGGAAGCCATACTCAGTTCCACTTAGGGGAGATGATATGTGTTTAAGGCTAGGCAGAACTAAAGTGGGTTTCAATTGTCTCCCTCACTGATGCCACATTTTATAATAACTATTCTTGACATTATTGCGGTGGGGGCATGTTTTAAGTAGAAAACAGTTTTCTATGCAGACATTAAATGCTTTCAAGAGAAAAACAGTCTGTAAAACTAAACAACATACTGGAAAAGTCTGATGTTAAATGGGGCACTCCACACCTATGGTCCTTCACCTTGGCAAAGTAGCCACATTCTCTTGTTTTTATGTTGACCTTTCATGAAATGAATGATGGGTTAGATTTTTAGAGATTGATGGTGATGATTGTTATTGTTATCATTAATTTTTTAATGCCCATAAGAAAAACTGAGACCTGGAAAAATATCGTGGTGTAGTGGGAATAGCATTGGATTTAAGAAATAAGACCTGGATTCAGATCCTGAATGCACCAGTTACCATCTTTGTGGCTCTGGATATGCTACTTTCTCTGTCTCAATTTTTGCATCTCAAAAATGGAGATAATTTTACTTTGCAGGTAACCTATCTCAGAGTCATTGTGAAGATTGTGCTTTATAAATATTATGTGAACATAACCTATTATTTTAACTGCCCAAGGTCATATTGGTAATTGATTCCATTCAACAAACATTTATTAATTGTTTACCATGTGCAGAACCAGGACTAGAGAGATTATTCCCCAATTTTTAGTCTAGTGCCATTCAATTTTCCCAAATGCCATCGTTCAGATAACCATCTGATAATGGTTCTGTCAGCATATTGCTGACAGAAAACATTTTAAAGTGTTAATTCAGTTGGAAAACAAATGGCAACAGTTTTTCTGTGGTAATTTTGTGGAAGGGTTAGAGATGGAGGTCTATATGATACCCAACAATCAGTTTAATCACAAACTTAGGGCTATATAATAGCAAGCACAGAATTAGTTCATACCTTGTTTCAGCTATTGAATTAACACCTTGTTTCAGTTCAAGTTTCTTTTGAGCCTTGTATCAAGTCTGCTAAGAAACAGAACACGTGAACCCCACAACTTGTGAACCCTAGAACTCATGAACTCCTGCAACAGAAATGGGAGGAGCTAATGACCACATATAAGAGGGCCGGACTAGAGACAGCAGAACTGAGAAAAGGACTCTTGTTGTGGCAGAGTCAAGAAGGAGAAAATTTGTGGTATCCTGGCACTCTGTTCATCTGCTCTGTCTGTGTTGATGTTTATTTGTGATACTTTATACAGAAGCCCTGGGACCTTACTAGAAGCTCTGAAAGAGGATTTTCTGGTTGTATGTTTACAGAAGTCCTGGGGGAAGGTTTTGGAGGTCCTGGGACTTTACTGATGATTTGTGCTGACCTCTTGGACCTTGTTTGTGGGTCTGTGTTGATTTCTATGTTGATGATTTGTGTTGATTCCTCAGACCTTGTTGGTGGGTCTGAGTTGATTTCACAGGCAGATAGTGAATTGATGATGGTGCTGGCAATGTGTATGAATATTACTGTGGCTCTGTCAAGCTTTGTCTTCCCAGAAACAGGAACTGTGAAGGTCTTGAAATGGACTGGATACTTTGAACTTCAATATTGAACAGGAACTAGACACAGAACTGGACAAGTAGCTGGACAAGGAACTGGGAACTGCCTGCGTTTGAACCCAGGTGACAGTTGGAACTGGGACCATGGAAGAAGAACCATGGAAGCTGAGAGCCAGCCTCAAGTCAAGCTGAAAGAAGACTTTACTTGGATACTGTGAACTGAGATTATGATTTACTGTGACCTAGGGGTGGAGAACGTTGACTTTTGTAGTCTGTGATTGAACTAAGGATTTTGTGATTGACTAAATGAATGTACTTTGTTTAAAACTATGTGACCACTTTAGTGAAAATATGTGGCTACTTTAGTGATAAGTTGTTGAGTTGTGACATGGTGAATACTGTATTTTGATTTTCTGTGATAAGCTGTAACATTGTGAATGCTGTATTTTGATTTTCTATGAATGTTTTGCTCTGATTTGTTATTGAATAGAGAGCTCACTATACTACATAATCAGAACCTTGAAAGCTGTTCACAGCAGCAGTCCTCTGGAAGGCTGTTCATGCAAGGCTTTACAGGCTAGAGGAGATATCAAGAATAATCCCCTCCTAATTTTACAGATAAGGAAACTGAGGCCTAGAGATGTGATGACATCATCATCATCATCGGCATCATTGTAGCTAATGTTTACATTGCCCTTACCAGGAGCCAGGTACTCTACTAAGTGTTTTGATTCTCAAAATAAATGTCATTGGTAGGTGCTATTATTATCCCCATTTTATAGGAAATGAAGCAAACAGAGGTTAAGTGACTTGCCCAGGGTCATACAGCTAACAAGTGTCTGAGGGCTGCTTTGGACTCAGGTCTTCCTCATCCCAGGTCTAGCACTCTATCCACTGCTCAAGGTCATATTAGAAACTAGCATCAAAGTCAGGATCTGGACCTACTTCTTATGAGTCTAGACTTAGCACTCTTTTCATTATGCATGTGCATGTGTGTACACGCACACAGACACACTGACTCTGTTAAATTTATCTCTTTTCTATGAATCATTTTATTATAGTATAGACAAAGCCTAACTGTGGATCATTAACCATTAGAGTCATAACTACAAATGTTTGCTTTTGGGGCAAGTATCACAAAGTTGAGGAGTGGTTCACACAGTGCCAAAGAGGATGGTCAAAGACACAAGGCTCAGGAGCTTCTCTGTGGGAGGTGGGGATATCCAGAGACGAGCTGTAGAGAACTGGTGACACAAGATCAACCAGTGGAAGGAAAAAAAGACAGTAGGACTGAACTGTGGCAGGGAAGAGAGATGTTGAGAGGAGCTATTCACAGCTAGTGATGCAGCGGATAAAGCACTGGGCCTGGAGTCAGGAAGACCTGAGTTCAAATCCAGTTTCAGATGCTATGTGACCCAGGGCAAGTCACTTAACCCTGTTTGCCTCAGTTTCCTCATCTGTAAAATGAGCTGGAGAAGGAAATGGAAAACCACTCCAGTATCTTTGCTAAGAAAACCCCAAATGGGGGTAACAAAGAGTCTGAAACAACTCAGCAAAAAACATTGGCCTTATAGGCATCTCAGGAAATACTCACACTGATACTACCATATATGCTTCTCAAGGATTGAGAGGAGTTACAAGAAAAGGTCTGTTCTTTCCCCCAACTTCCCCTCTGTCTATTAACTGATGCTGTATAAGATGCTTTGATGCTTCTTTATTCAAATGATTCTAAGAATTTAAATCTTGCCTCATTTACAAAGAAATCCAGGGTAATCTAGAGGTAGTTAAAAATATAAATTAAAGAAGACAGGTTTCTAACTGGGGGCTTGCAGCAATTTTGATTGTGCATCTAATTTTTTTGTCTAACATAAACTTCCTAAAACTGCAGAGGAGGAAATGCTGTAGATCTAAGGGGCTAGATGTTACCCCCTAGGTTTAAAAACAAGCTAATTTTTATAAGAGCATATTATGTAATTAGACATAGTTACCTTATTGGTCAGTTTTGCTAAAAAAATTTTTTGTTACAAGGGCATATTCATTGCAACGGATGCAATATATCATGAATTGAATATGATATAAAATCAAAAAGGGCCAATAATCTTTTTTAAAATAGAAGAAATCATAACATATAAGATAGACAAATTCTACTATGTAAATATATAAAGTTTTTGCACAAATAAAGTAAATGCAACTAAAATGAGAAACACAGACTGAAAAAAAACTTTGCATAGAACATTGCTTATAAAAATCTGTCAACCATTGTCTATAGTTTATATAAATTTTAAAACTAATAGTAATTCTCTAGTACATAAATAATAGTCAAAAGACTTTAAAAGTTTTCAGAAGAAATGCAAATTATCAACAAATATCTGAAAATGTGTTCAGAATCACTAATCATAGAAATACAAATTAAAACTATTCTGGGATACTGCTTCACCCCCATTAATATTCACAAAGGTAATAAAAGATGGGAAAGTTCAATGTTAGTGAGACTATAGGAAAATAGGAATGAGAATTTATGGCTTGTGAAGCTGTGACCTGGTCTGTTTCAGAAAACCATTTGTAATTATGCAAGAAAAGTTGCAAAATTGTCCTCAGTCCTTGATCCAGAGATGCTAATACTGGATTTGTATCCCCAAGGAGACTGACAGAAGCAATGATTTATTGTGTGTAATTAGGTAAGACTTTGACATTGCAAATAGGGCCACTGGCCATGGTTATCAACTTTGCCTTTACTTTTCTAGTATTTTTTTTCTTGAGGCTTCTCTGAGGCCATTTTGTTGTTGTTGTTCAGTAGTTTCAGTCGTGTCCAACCCTTTGTGACCCCATCTGGGTTTTCTTAGAAAAGATATTGGAGTGGTTTGCCACTTCCTTCTCCAGCTCATTTTACAGATGAGGAAACTAAGGCAAACAGAGTTAAGTGGCTTATCCAGGGCCACACAGCTAGTAAGTATCTGAGGCCAAATTTGAATGCAGAAAGATGAATTTTACTGAATCTTTCTATGGTGCTCTATCCATAGATAGATGGCTCTATCTGCGCCATCTAGTTGTGAGACTGGGGTGGGGATGGGGGTACCTAACGATAGCAAAAGGGAGGAAGATATGTTGACTAGTCCATCTTCCACTCACCTATTCGATGGTTTTCTTTAACTGCAGAGAGGATAAGATCCCACCTGTATTCAATCAATCCCAGTGACTCCCTCTTGCTTCCAGGATCCAATATAAAATCCAGTGTTTGGCTTTTAAAGCCCTTCATAAGCAAGCTCCTTCCTACCTTTCTAGTCTTCTCATACCTTACTCCCAGCCCCACTCCCTCCATATTCTATGAGCCAGGGAAACTGTCTTCCCTGCTGTTCCTCACACAAGAAGTTCCATCTCCCAATTCAGCCTTTTCACTAGCTGTCCCTCAGGACAACTGAGATGCTTATCTCTTTGTCTCCACCTGTTTCCCTAGCTCCCTTCAAGTTACAGCTAGTCTCAACTTTTGCAAAAAGCTTTTTTTGGTCCTCCTTAATCTCGGTGCCTTTTCTGTGTTGATTTTCTCCAATTTACCCCACATATAGCTTGTTTGTAGAGCTGTGGTCTCCACATCAGACTGTGAGCTACTTGAGATCAGAGACTAGGGATATGTGTGTGTGTGTGTGTGTATCTGTGTCCCTGGCACTTGTATCCAGCACACAGCAGGTGCTTAATAAATACTTGTTTGCTTGATGACTGATTATCTTGCCATCATAACAAGGAACTGTGGAAGGTGAACACTAATAAACTTGAGGAGGAGGTGACCAGATACTCTGTGTCGATTGTGTAATCTTAAAAGAAGAAATTGCATTGTTCTTCAGCTTCTCTGCTCTCTTGCTTACTCAATATATTTTAGCTAATTTAGTAATTGATCCCATTATGTCCTAATGAACTACATTTCAGTCCCCTCTGTAGGAGGGTGGTAAAAACAACCTGTCCCATTTCTTTTCCCATCACCCAATGAAAGAATAAATGCTTGCTTTACATTTAGTTATGATAGATGTGATTGACAGTAAATTTGAATGTAATAGTTTGCTCACTGCCCTCATATATATGACATGAAGCCTATGGATCCCTTCTCAGAATAATGTTTTTCAATATATAAAATGTTTTTTCAATATTCAAAATAAAGTGTGGGATTACAAAGGAAAACAATCATGGTAAAATTATGGTAAATATAGTTATTGAAATATTTCAAAAACAAGTCCACAGATTCCAGGTTAAGAACCCCTGAACTAACTTTTTAAATTTATAAACATCTGTCTACTTATTCTTAATTGTACCTCAAAAAAGTGTTTTGGCAGAGATAAAGGCTTTTGTACTTTGTTTCTTTCCTTTTTTTATAGATATTAGGGGATGGCAGAAGGGAGAAGAAAAGGAGTTGGTAGGTCAGAGAAGTGGAGACAGGAATGATAAGGAAAGGAAAAATTAACCGAGAGTGGCTGGCCTTGGACAAGTCAGAGATTTTCCTTGTTATTTTTTATTAACAAATTGCTATCATTTATGCAAAAGAAGCAGCACAAAAGACAGCATCTAGGACTTGCATAACCAGAAAAAGAGGTGAGTCAGTCACATAACAAGAGAGAAGGATAATCAGTAGACAGGCTGAATGGAGCATGTTGGTAGAGCCCCAGGACATTGAGAGAATCCTCTTTGGAGGACTGGCAGAAAAGGGGTGAACAAGACTTGCTGAAGATGAGGAGGTGTGAACAAATTATGATTTGTACCAGGGAGTCATCTCCCACATAGAATGGAAGCTCCATAAGGACAGGGTCTGTCTCTTGTGCTCATCTGCCTAGCACTGCCTAGCACGATTCCTGAAACTTAACAGGCATTCAATAATGCTTATCAAATGAACAAATAGAAGGGATTACCCATTCTTATGAAATCATAGATCCATCAAAGTCATATTATGTATGAATAATAGTAGCACTCATATCAACCGTAACAATAACATGCTTTAACTACACATTCCGACATGGAAATCAAAAAGAGCTTCATAGTTCTTTTCGTATCACTTCATAGTTTTTTCACATAATTTCACAGCTCTTTCATATAATTTAAGCCCAGATAAACAGGGCCATGAGAAGGACCAAGAGAAGGAAGATGTCCAAATAAATCGGCATGGCGTGCTTGCCACTTAAAATGGACACAAGTATATAATAAAGGAAAACGTGATTTCTAAAGCCCATTTATGATGAGTAGGGAAATAACTGAACACATAATTGGATGATACACCACCTCGGCTGCCATGGATTATATCAACAGGAATAATCGTGTTGCTAAGATTATATGCCAGTAGTTAGCCCTTAAATGTGGGTTGATGAAGGAATTAACACAGTATTACATCCACACAACTAAAAATATTTTGGAAAATAGCTGCTGCAGGATATCCTGGCTTAGAGCCTTAATTACAGACCAACGAATCCCAACCATCAGGCCCGACATTCTGTTATTTGAGGAAACTAATAAAGCAATTGAACTTGCTAACATACATAGCCAGCTCAAATCAGAGAAACCGGGCAAAAGGCCACACAGGGAAAAGACAAACCTGAATGAGAATGTAGCTCTGGCAGAGGAGTTAAAGCAAATGTGAAAACTGAATAATAACTGAATCATCATCATCATCATCATCAACATCATCATCATAACTGTTCTCCTGCCTCTGCCTTCTCCCACTTCCAATCCATGCTCAGTGTTGCTGCTGCCAGATTACTTCCCTAAAACATCACTTTTGTCATGTCACTTACCTGATCAAAAAACATTGGTAGTTCCCTCTTGCCAATAGACTTGTCTGTCTGGCGTTCAAAACTCTCCATTGAATAGGCCCACTATCTAATTCCTGGCCCTCATTCTTAGTAGCTGACTTCCTACTTTATGGAAAAGATGTAGGTGTCAAACAAGAGCTCCCTTAACTCCCTGCTTCCTTGCTTCCAAATGTCTCTGTATCTTCACTCACTTCCCTCCTGTATAGGAAGAAGGTGTAGCCAAGATTAGTCCCACTAGCTATGAAAAAGAAAGCTAGATTTGGAGTTAAAATAGGATTTATTGAAGGTTCATGAGGGTTTTTGGCAACTGAATGAAGAGTAGATTGGAGTAGGTAAGCACCCGAGGCCAGGAAATAAATTAGGTGGCTATTGCAGTATTGCAGGCAAGAAGTAGGGAACAGGATAGTAGCCATGTGGGTGGAGAGAAGCGGTGAAGAGAAAATGACAGGGTTTGGCAATAGATCGAATATGAGTGGTCAGGGAAGGTGAGGAATTCAGAGTGATACTGAGGTTACAAATTTGCATGCCTGGGAGATGCTCTTAACAATAATAGGAAAGTTGGGAAGAGGAGAGGATTTAAGGAGAAAGATAATAAATGAATGAATGCGTATTGAACATATTGAGTTTGAGATCCTTGTGTCAGAAGTAAGATATATTGATTTGGGAGTCATTTGTATGGAGCTGATAACCAGACCTATGGGAGCTGATGAGATCACTATGTGAGATAGTATAGAGGGAAAAGAGAAGAGGACCCAGACCAGAGCTTTAGAGAATACCTATGATTAGTGACTGGGGCATGCGTGAAGAACCAGCAAAGGAGACGGACACACAGTCCTACAGAAATGCAGGAGGAGAACAAGGACAAAGAATAGTGTCAAGAAACCAAGAAAAGGAAGACTAGCGAGGAACATGAAGTAATTAAAAGTGTCAAATAAAGGGGGTATCATCATTAGAAATGAAGAAGATAGGCAGAGAGGGAAGTTTTGGGGAAAGATGAGGAGTTGTTTTCAACCTTTTGGACTTTGAGATGCTAACCATCCGGTTAGAGGTAATCCCAGTCACTCCTTGGAAAGATGGGGCCAGAGCTCTAAAGAGAGACTGGAAATAGAACCATAGATTTGTGGGTCATGTGGATGCCGTAAAAGTGGATGAGATTGGCAAGGCAGAGAGGATGAAGACATGACAGAAAAGTTCCAGAGATAGAAGCTCGGAGGACACACTTACTTTTAGTGTGAAAAACGGGATCCGTCAGAGATAGAGAGGAAATAGTCAAAAACGGAAGAGAACCATAAGCGTACAATATCAAGGAAGATGGTGATGATACGGCATTGAAACTTTTCTCACAGTTGTAGACTTACTGCTTTTGCTATGATTTTTTCAGCTAATCCTAGGAAAGGTCTTTGAACCAACAACTTACATTTATATTGCTTTAAGATTTACAAAGCTTATAACATATATATATATATATATAAATCACTGAAGTTAAAGTCAAAGGATCTAAGTTTAAATCCCAGCTCTGCAATTTGCCACAGGCCTTAGGTTCTCTGGACCTCAGTTTCCTCATCTGTAAAACAGAGGGGTTGGAACATGTAACTTTTAGGGTCCCTTCCAACTCTGAATCTATGATACTATTGTCTAAGGCTAATATTTGCCAGTAGAAATTCCTCTTTAATCTCCTTTCTACTCTTAAAAGATCCTAGAATAACAAATGTGGATCTGAAAGGGACCTTAGAAGTCATCTCATTTCATCTCCTTTTACAGATGAAGAAAGTGACATCCAGAAAAGTTAAGTGATTTTCCTAGGATCACACGGCTAGTGTCTGAGGCAGGACCCAAACACAAGTCTTCCTGCCTCAAAGCCCAGCACTCTATCCAATATACCATGCTCCTTCCTAGTATATTTTCCTCTACCTTCATAGCTCTTTTTCACTAACTCTGTTTCTGAAGATATAATTTTTGAATTATTAATTTCTATACAACGCTCAAATTTACTCATTAAATACTTTGTGCTATAAAGCACAACTTTTTTTTTTTATAACTGATACCTATAACCCTGCCTTCTTTCTATTAAAAGGATTTTTTTTTGGAGTTACTAAATGTCACCTAAATCAGAATTTAACTACTAAACATGCCACAGTTGTGAACCAAATATAACAAACAGCAAAAATATTCTTTCTTTCTATGTCATGGTTTGGATTTAGAGAGACAAAAGTGGGGAGACAAAGGAGGAGATGGAGAAAAATTATGAGGCAGATAAAGACAGATACACAAAGAAAGAAAAAGAAAGAGTCTGCAAAAGAAATGGAGATCCAACAACATATTATGGGAAGAACACTGGATTTGGAATTAGAGAACTTGGACTCTGCCTCTCCCTCAGAAGTTTACCACCTGAAGGACCTGGGTCAAGTCACTTTCCCAATCTGAGACTTAGTTTTCTCACCTGTAAAATAAGAGGGTTAGATTAGATCTCAAAGACTCTTCTAGCTCTAAATCCTATGAGCATCCATGCACCTGGTAACAAACAAAGAAATGGACCAAAACACAGAACCAGACACAGGAAAAGAGATACGGGACAGAGGAGAGAAAGAACAACTCACAAAGAGATCAAAACGTCCATGCCCACACAATCACAGAAACCACTAGACACACAGACACAAGACAGACTTGTGTGCACTTTGATGGAGCTAGATTCTTACAGCTTTGAACATATTACAACCTTGTGAATCTTCAGAACTTGAGACATAAATGTGGATGCAAGACTGTAACCAGGGCAAATCCACGAGGGCTCCCTGGGGCTATAAACTCTTGGTATCTGCTGGTCAAGATGAACAAAGTACAGCCAAATGGGAAAGGTTCCCCAGCCATGAGGAAGAACAGTTTTATAGAGAGGGAAGCATGGCACACTAAAGTTAAATGAGATTTAGACATTGTGGGGTTTAGTTTGAAACATAAAGAATCAAACATGCTCTGCTTGACAAATTGGATGACTCTGCGTCCTGTATACACTAGCAAGCCTCTGTTCACACTGTTTCCTCTTCCTGGAATGCTCTCTACCCCACCTCTGCTTGTAGAAGTTCTACCTATTTTAAAAAATATATTAATTAATTATTTTTAATTGTTTATTTTAATTTATGGAATAGAACAAGCCTTTCCGTAACATAGTACAATGAAAAAGATGATTGCACATGAAATTGCAAATTTACTATCCACAACTTGCCATTCCTTGCGAATGTACAACAAAATTATCATATACATTTCTTTTTTTCTCCTTTTTTTCTTTCCCTCTCTCCCCCCACCCCACTCTAGAGATGGCTACCATTAGACACAAATTATCTACCTCTATTTTGGGACTCAGTTTGAATACCACTTCCTTCACGAAGCTGCCACTGATTCCTTCAGTTGGATGATTCCTCCAACTAGAAGTTCAAAGACATGGCTTTGAGTCCCAGGTCCGCCCCTAGGTAACTGTGTGACTTTAGACAAATCATCCCATCTCTCTGGTCTTCAGTTTCCTTGTCTCTTCACAAAAGGAAATCATTCTTATAAGGAAGAAAAGAGGAAGTTATCTTAAGATATTGTAGTGGATAATCAAGGAACTCATGTGTACAGAAAATGGAAGGAAGAGCAGGTTAATGGGGGAGGAATGTGAAAGTGTGATATTGTCCTGTAAGAATAGTTTCGGGAGTGTAAAATCTCAGAATGACATAAGGCTGGAGAGAAACACTAAGGACACCCCCAAAAATGTTTCTGTGTTCTTTTTATGTTTATCTTTATCTATACTTGGAAAAAGAAGATAATGAAAGAAGGTCTGGGATCACAAAGTCATAAAGCAGAAAGACTTTCAAGCCTTCTAGTCCAGTTGTTACTAAGGGGAATTAAGATACCAAACAGTGGATGGAAAGTGGTACTACCTAATTCTTATTCTTCATTTTCAATTTGTCAAAGAGAATGATTGTTAGATTAGAAAGCAAAGATTCAAGATATGTAAGCAAATAGCAGCACCTAGTTACCTTTGATGAGTACAAGTCACCAGGCCTAGATGAACTGCATAACAAAGTAATGAGAGAACTAGCTGATGGGACTGCTGAGCCACTGAGTGGTATTTGAAAGGACGTAGAGAGAGGTGACTCAGGAATGGAGGAAAATAAATGTACCAATTTCACAAAAGGGAAAAGAATGGAGTCTGAAAATTATAGGCCAGTGACCTTGATTCCTGGTAAAATTGTAGGATATATGACTAAAGGGATGAATAGTGGACATCTAAAAAAGGAAAAATTAATCACAAAGAACCAACATAGCTTCAGCAAAAACAGATCATATAAAACTAGCTTGATTTTCTTTTTTTTTTTTAATAACTATGATGGTTGATCATGGAAATGATATAGAAATATATGTATCTACATAATATGTATTATTTATGTTGTTTACCTATATTTTACCAAAGAATTTCATGCTATCCACAAAGAAAAGATAGCGAGGTGTGGGCTAGCTAGACAATAGGATAGTTGAGTGGATTCAGACCTGGCTGAATGCCCAGACCCAAAGAGTAGTGATTATTGGTTCAATGACAACTTAGAAGGAGGTCTTTAGTGTGGTGTCCCAGGAAACTGTACTTGGCCTTGTGCTTTTTAACAGTTTCTATCCATGACTTGGATAAAGGCACAGATTACATGCTTATCAAATTTCCAGATGAAACAAAACACATTGGATAACAGAATCAAGATTCAGAAAATATTTGACACACTAGAACATAGGGCTAAATTTAAAATGAAATTTAATAGGGATAAATATTCTGTATCTTTCACTTGGGTTCAAAAAATTAACTTTACAAGTATAAGATGGAGATGTGTGGCTAGAAAAAGACCTAAGGATTTTAGTGGAATGAAAACTCAATATGACACAGCTAAAATAAAAAAAAAACAACAACAACAAATGTGACATTGGTTAATGTAACTAGAGGTGTGTGTGGTGTAATCATCCACATAGGAGAAACTGAGGACCCTGTTTCTAGAAAGGCATGAGGATGTATAATAGAAACGCCTTGCTTTCTGATTTGGAGAAGGCATAGAAATTCTGTAACTGGCTCCAATGAGCTAATTACGTGGTAAAGAAAACCCTATTTAATTGGCTGAAAAGCTGGAACTGGGATGAATTCAAAAGGCACTAGTCAGACAAGGCCTGTCTCTGAGTCTGACACTTCCCTCCAGACAATCAGAGCTATCTAAAAGTGGAATGTTCTGCCTTGGGCTATAGAGAAGACCTTCTCACTTAAGGTCTTCAGTTAAAGTCTACAGGACCATTTATTAGGAAAGTTTTAGAAAATTCTTATGTGGGTATGGGGTGAAGTGTGGAAGGCCTTTCTAACTCTGAGATTCTACGATGAGATTGAACCAAATGAACTAGAAGAATCCTTCTAAACCTAGAGATTTATCATTCTCTGTAACTGTTCTCCGTGGTTCTTTTGCAATTTGTTTGTATTTCTTTCATGATACTACTTCCTGATCTATATTATCTTATAGATATTATATGTCCATATCTTAATTTCTCTAGTAAGTTATAAGCTCCTTAAAGGAAGAGATTACATCTTTATCATTTTTACATTCCCCTTTAGTACCTTGCACATAGTATATACTCAATAAATATTTGTTAAGTTAATTGATTGATTAATTAATTGAATTGATTGATTCATATTGTTTACATAGGCAGGGCCTTCCCTACAAACACCTGAAAGGGAGATACAAGTAACCTAAGAGGGAAGGAGGGAAAAGAAAGGCACTGTTTGTTCTATATCCATGGTTTACAAACTTTATTAGTAAAAGGGTTCCTTTTTTGTGTAAGATTTTTTTCTTATATTAAAAATATCCCAGTGCCCCATAATGATCACTGATCTGGTTTTGATACCTATTCCTTTTGTGGGTAAAAAAGAAAGCAACCCAGAGAATAGGCATTATTTTTGAACAATGAGTTATTCAGCATTATATCAAGTAGACGATTGCTAAAACTCAATTAAAATAAATCAGTGGACAAATGTATTGAACATTCGCTACATATAAGGTGCTATTCTAAATTCAGTGGGAGATACAAAGACGAATAAGCACTTGCCCTGAAATAGCTGATAGTTTTTGTATACTAAAAGATAATTGATTGGCCCTATATGATAGATATGGGCCAAATAACTGCCATTCATTTAATAAACATGTACTAAGTACTCTGTGTTTACAGGGGACTATATGATATACTGTAAGAAATTCAAACCCTAAGATAAGTACAGTCCCTGTCTTCTTGGGACTTACAGTCTTCTGAGGAGAATAAGATACAATTCAAGTTAACTAAGCTCCAGCTAAACAGAGCTAGAGGAGGTCAAAGGAAGGAGAGATCAATATGGGCTTGGCTAGTCATAGAGAGGGTTTATGAAAGGCTAGGATTTCCTCTGGATTGGCGGTTCTCAACCTTCCTAATGCTGTGACCTTTTAATACAGTTCCTCATATTGTGGTAACCCCCAACTATACAATTATTTTTGTTGCTCCTTCATAACTGTAATTTTGCTACTGTTATGAATTATAATGTAAATATCTGATATGCAGGATGTATTTTCATTGTTACAAACTGAACATAACGCACAGGTTGAGAACTGCTGGTATGGATCTTGAAGAACAAACAAAGGATGGAGTACAACTCTGGTTGGGGCAATGTAAACTCTGTGAGGTCAGGGATTATGTTGTTGTTTTTCATAAAATCACAGAGTTTGGAAGCTACTTGAATGGGGGTGAGGGAGACATGATCCTGGGGGACATTGGGACACTTTACAAATAAAATCAATGCTTATGGAGTAGGTAGAGAAATTGTTGGGTGGGAATGGTTATTGGCTCAGGAATTTTGGATGGAGTTCTGATGTCCAAGAGATGTGGATAAACTTGTAACTAGGAGCAAACTGGATGGGCAATCAGGAGATATGAACAGACTGTTTTTAGAGGAGTTGAGAGAAAAATTGAAAACCACCACCAACTTTATCCGGGATGATAAAATATGTAAATTGTGAATATTTCACGGCATGACAGGCACACTAGTGAGCTGCTGGTGAAGCTGTTAATTGTTCTAACCTTTTTGAAGGATGGTTTGGAATTTTGCAAGAGATTACTGAGCTCGCCCTTTAATCCAACTAATTGTCTGCTGGACATGTATTCCAAGGAAATCTGAAAAAGAGGAAAGGGTTCTATATGTTCCAAAATATTTGTAGCTATACTTTTCATAGAAGCAAAAAATTGGAAATTGGGAAATAAAGTGGGGGATGGAACAAACTGTGAGATAAAAGACTTATGGAATCTTGTACCCTGAAGGTGACAAGTGAACAGAATTAAGAGAAATATGGGAAGGCATATGAACTGATGCAGAATGAAAAAAGCAGAATAATGTTCACAATGACCACTATGATAGAAACTAAAATGATACTGGAAGGTAGCTGATCTCAGATTAAGTGCAGCACCCAATAATAATTCTCGAGAGAGGATGATGAAACATTCTTTCCTCCTCTTGGTAGCTGGTGGGAGGCAGAGAGGATTATGGATTTCAAATGTAGTATATGTCAACAGAAATAGTTGCTAAGTAAGTTGGTTTCACTCAGTTGTTTTTCTTCCTTACACTGGAAGATTCTAGGGGTGAAGGGTCATAAAATAAAAAAATAACAAGTATTTCTACAAAGAAGTATTGTTTTCAAAGCACTTTCCTCACACTAACCCTGTGAAGACAGTAAAAAGTATGAGTACCTCCTTCTGCTAAAGAAATTTGCCTGTAGCCATATACCTAGTCAGTATAGAGGGGTCTTGAATTTATATCTCCTAACTCCAAAGTATTTCTTTTTAATCTCCTGCTAGGCTTCTGAGTTTAGCATTTTCCCATTTTAGAATTAAGACTACTAATTCATACCATCATAGATTCAGAGTTGGAAGGGACCTCTAGAGGCCATATAGTCTAATTCCGTCATTTTAGAGTTTATCTAACTGAGGCCCAGGGAACGTAACACTGGTAGTCAAGTATCAGAGGTTGCACTTGAACCCAGATCCTCTGACTCTGGAGCCCTTTCTCTGTTCACTATAACAATGTACAGTTGTTTCTCTTCCAAACAAGGTATCTTACCAGGCCATTTTTGTTTATTGCCTGGGACTACCCATTTCCAAATCTAAATGCAGTAGAGAACAAATATACTACTATTTAAACTAAATGCATAAGTTGAAGAACTGGCCAAAAACAAACCCTCCAAACAAAGCAAAACTCCTTGACAAGCCCACAATATTATACTTTCAGAAACAATATTATTCAGATCAAATATGGAAGAACGTACATATAAGATTATTCCTTTGGGTGGACAGCACTCTACTAGGGCTGAAAGGAGCTAGCAATCTTAGTGCAACATAAGTTATAAAACCTTAATTCAGAAAATGAATATAAAGCCGGCATATATTAAGTGTTGATATAATTTAAAAATAAGTAAATCACTCACGGCAATTGCTCATACAACCTACACTTACATTGCATTTTTACTAAATTTTTCCTTATATCAAGGCAAAATCTGTTTCTCTGCAACTGATACCCATTACTCCTATTTTGTTTGACCTTATGGGGCCAAATAAAACAAGTTTAGTTCCTCTTCCTTGAAAGTCTTTTACTAGTTGAAGATGACTATCTTCTCTTCTTGATTAATAGTTTAAAAAAATACGTACTGCCAGCAAAGTGCTGAGGATCGTACTGAGTTCTGGATACAAACATGGAAAAAGAAAGACAGTCCGTACTTGCAAGGCACTGAAGAGGGAAGATAAGACACCAAAAAAAGCTAATGAGAAAGGGAGAGATGAAGGTAGGGAAGTAGAAGATACTCCAGAAGGTATTTGATCATGGAGAAGTCCTTTAGAGAAGTCCCAAAGTTGTGCAGCCAGGTAAGAAAAGAGATGTCTGAGCTGAGCTCTCTCCTTAAATGGAAGTTTGGATTTCATGGCCTTACCCTCCAATCAGAAAAGCAAAGGGCGGTGTAGAGGTGGAGTCCCAAGGCTGAGGAGATCTTATAGTATGATAAGGTTATCCCAATAATAAGCTTCCAGGGGCGTGGTAGGAGAAGTCAACAGGGGTTGATATGGGACTCTTCCCTTTCTCTCAGACTTCTTTGGAGCATATGCCCAACAGAGAGTTAGTTAGATTAAAAGGCATAAACAGCTTTTTTCCAGCATCCTCCATTCCTAATATGGCATCATTTCCAACCTTCTTTTAATCCTGGTCACGATCCTTTGGATATGCTTCTGCTTGTTAATGTCTTTCCTAAAAGGTGGTGGCCAGAAGTGAACACAGTTGAGGATAGCTTTCTCCTTTATTTCTATTTCCAGCGCGTAGTACAATACCTTGTAGTCTGTGTTGCATTGGGTTGTTAGAGAGTAAATGGACTCTGTGCTCAGTCTTTACCTTCTTGTTGTCCCTCTGACCAGGACACTTCATCTTCCATCTCCATGCATTTTCACCAACTGTACCCCATGCCTGGAATGCTCTCCCTCCTCACTTCTGCCTCCTGGGTTTCCATGATGTCCTTCAAGTTTCAGCTAAAATCCCACCATTTTCAAGAAGCCTTTCCAAGTCCCCCTCAGTGCTAATGCCTTCTCTCTGCCCAATTGACCTTCTATTGTTCTTTCCTTCATTCAAATGTGAATTATTTGAAGGTAGAGACCATGTTTTTGCCTTCTTTTCCCATCAATTAACAGCGCCCGACATAAAGTAAGAATTTGATAATTGCTTGTTGACTTGAAGCGAATTCCCCTTCTAAAATCTGTACCTTCATGAAACACAATGGCTCCTTCAGCATGAAAATAAAGTAGCAAACATAATAAATCCGTGGTTTACTTTAATTTAGCAACACAACAAGGATACAAACTCTGTAGTCAGCTGGTTCTTAGAATATGATATCACTGTCTTTGTCTCTTCCACACTCCCTTCATAAATGCTTTTACAATTCTCCCCAGAGGTCCTGTCTTCTCTGAGCACTGTACCACCAAAAAAGCCTACTGCATCCGTGGGAAAAGACAATGGTTGTTGCAACCATTTTTGTGCCGCTGTAGGGGGACTTGCTTCTGGGGAGCTCTCCTTGGTTATTGGCTTCTCAGTCTCCGCTTTGGATTTTTTCACTGTTTCAGCTGGCAGGAAGACAAGCAAGGTACTACTTCACATCCGTTTTCTTAGAGTAGGATCACAGGATCACAGACTTAGAGCTGGAAGAGACTTTAGCAGTCATCTAGCCCCTCATTCTAAAAAAATGAGGAAACCGAGGGGCGGCTAGGTGGCACAATGAATAGAGCACTGGCCCTGGAGTCAGGAGGACTTGAGTTTAAATCTGGCCTCAGACATTTGATACTTACTAGCTCTGTGACCTTGGACAAGTCACTTGACCCAATTGCCTTGTCCCCCCCCCCACCGAAAAGCAAGGTTAAGTGGTAGGCTTTAGGTTAGACAACAAGTAAATTGTAGAGTCTACATTCTCAATCTGTACCTCATGGTCTTTAAGCATTACAGTGGATTTAAGAAAGCTGCTAGCCCAGTTTGTGAATTTATCACACATAGCACACATATGAGGGAAGTCACTTTATATGGTCTTGCAGATGATTGTTCTCTCAAAACTCTGTAGGACGGGAAGTCTTGTGAAGAGAGGCCTCTTCAGGAACGAAACAACCAAACAAGATGAGATGTACATTTTTTGGACGCTGACAATGTGGGAGTTTGTTTTACTTGATTATATATGTTTATTGTCTTTCTTTTTCTATCTTCAGTGGAGTGGGGTGGGAAGAGAGGAAATAAATGCTTATAATTGAAAAAATATTTTAATTAAAAATTTTCAAATTAAATTCAAATAAAATTTTCAAATAATATAGTTACATGTACGTGTAATTATACATACATATGTACATATAAATAAATGTATGTGCATTGTGCTATCTAATAAAACATCTCTATCGTACTTGAAATCTATACAGGGATAAGTTCTTTAGATTATATCAAATACTTATGATTAGAGACCTCACAACTGATATGAGTGGCTATACTCATTTGTACTATAATTTACCCCCAGTAGAGTGGATAATTAATAAATGTTTGGTGAATTTAATAGTTTAAAGTTTCAAAGGCAAGAATATGCAAAATATATTCAGGATGGTATGTAAAGCAGTCTGATTAGAAATTGACTATTTTTTTAAGGAGCTAAATTTTGAAAGGTAGGTTGAATTGGGATTGTAGATGACTTTAAATGGAAACTAAGGATGTTATCATGAAGGCCACACAAAATCACTGAAATCTGTGCAAGAAGTCATTCCCCTTAATACTACTCTCCCTGAGATTATCTCCAATTTATCTGAGGTTTACATACTGTCATCTGAGTGTTATGTTACCCATAAGATTGTAAACTCTTTGAGGATAGCCATCTTGACTTTTTTATGAAAGGAGGAATATAGTCAAAGCAATGCATGAGGAAGAATAATTTGTTAGTGGTATGTAGGATGGGTTGGAAGGGGTAAAACTGAAGCCAAGATGATGAGTTAGGAAACTAGTTTAGCTCAGATGTAAACAAATAAGAGAGATTATGAGGTGGTAGCAATATGAATAGAAAGGAAGGGATGAATAACATATTGGAAAAAGCAATGGGTTAAGAATCCAAAGACTGAGATATAGTTTCAGCTCTATCACTCGCTATGTGACCTTGGACGACTACTTAACGCCTTTGGGCCCAATTTCCTTCCCTATAAAAGGAAGGTGCTAGGTCAAAACATCTCTAAGGTGCTTTTCAACTCCAAACTTTTATAAGTACAAAATATATTGTAAGAGAAAAAAATCAACAGATTGCTTATGTGGGTTAGGGGTGAAGGACTGCAGAGAAATCAGAAAGATGACTCAGATTTTAAACATGGATGGCTGGGAAAATAATGCTACCATTAACAGAAATAGGGAAATCAGAAGGAGAAGTTGTCTGGGGGCAGGGGAAGGTATATGGGATAACTGAGTTCTGCTTTAGACAAAAAAATCATAGATTGAGATTATTGGAAGTATTATACAGTTTCCCACATGTGATTTAGCCTACCATCTTCCTCAATATGGGGCCAGCTCACTATCCTTAATGTCTATCCAAGGTATATGCAAATGGACTAAATAAATAAATAAAACATTCTTAGAAGTCTGTCCACTAGAGTACATTTTTTTATCTGCATGTATTTGATCAGGTCCAACTACTCTTCTCAACTACATTTTATTTATTTCTGTTCCTATTAGAGTAGAATAAATTGGTTACTGAGATGGTAAAAATCTAAATATAGTGATTCTAGTCTAACTGCTAAAGCGAACTGAGCACTATAGAAACACTGGCAGATCTATTTAATTTTGTATCTATTTGTTATCCGTTCAATTTCACCCATAGATGCTCTCAGGATTAACTGATATCTCATGCCCAGTTTTCTGCAGGCTCATTTCTCTCTGCATGCTTTTTCACTGTTTCATAATACAACACTGCCCATGATCTTTGGTCATCTCCTTTGTACTGTTTGGTAAATGAAATTCTACTCTAAATTGATGTTACCCTTGGCTGGCATGTCTATCCACCTCTCTGACTAGCCAGGAGAATCAAATGTTTGTCTGCTGAGAGTTCCTGTGGTCTTTGGGCATGATGACTGTTTATAATAACTGTTTGGTTTATAATGATGAATTATAATGACTGTTTTGCACAAGTTTCACACTACCTATATAAGTTCCTTGAAAGTGAAACTACTTTCTTCTTGTCTCTTTCTCCCTGGAGTCTAGCTAGCATAGTGTGGCAGTTAGGTGACCACCCTAGCGGATACAGTGTTGGACTTGGAATCACGAAGACTTAAGTTCAAAACCTTCCTCCAACCCTAACCAGCTATGTGACTCTGGGTAAGTCATTGGACTTCTCTCAGCCTCAGTTTCCACATCTGTAAAATGGGGATAATAATATTTACTGTTAAGGATCCAATGAGATAATATATGTAAATTGCTTTACAAACGTTAAAGTGCTATATACATGTTAGCTATTATCATTATTAGGTTCTTAATAAATGCTTCTTGATTGGTTAATGGGAAATTCTCAAGAATGAAATTCTGAAGAAGGATTTTGGGAGAGAAGATGAAATTTAATAAGTATAATCATAAAAGTCTTACATTTGGGTTAAAAAAAATAGCTTCACAAGCAAAAAATAAGGAAAGTGAGGCTAACTAGCAGTTAATTTGAAAAAGGACCTGGAAGTTTTAGTGGATTGAAAGCTCAATATGACTAAACAGTGTGATGTGGCAAAAAAAAAAAAAAAAAGTTAATGTGCAATAAGATTGCATTAGAAACAGTATCCAGGGCAAGGGGAGCTATAATCAGTCCTGCTAACCCTGCCTTGGTCAGACCACTTTGGGGAGAATTGTGTTTAAGTTTGGGTACCACATGTTGGGGAAGACATTGAAAAGCTGGAACACTGGGGCAGCTAGGTGGCACAGTGAATAGAGCACTGGCCCTGGAGTCAGGAGTACCTGAGTTCAAATCCGGCCTCAGACACTTAACACAAAAACTAGCTGTGTGACCTTGGGCAAGTCACTTAACCCCAACTACCCTCCAAAAAGGAAAAAAAAAAAAAGAAAAAAAGAAAAGCTGGAACACAGCCAGAGCACAGTGACCAGGACAATGAAGGATCTTGAGTCTGTGGCGCCTGAAGTTTGGTTGGAAGAACTGGGGATCTTTAAGTTAGAA
>CM053597.1:83603862-83650915 GCA_028646575.1 Pseudocheirus occidentalis
GTGTGGAAAACTTTTGGCCACAGGAAGATAACAAAACTTCGAACATCTCTCCAGCATAGGGGCAAACTGCCCTATAAACTTTAGAAGATCTCAGACTATTTTGATAGTGCTGCACTGGATGCTACCGATGGGTGTATAGTCCATATTTACATAGGACAGGTAGGCTATGCTGTGATATAGTAGCTTACAGTAGTTTGTATAGTAACGTATAAAGAAGGAATGTAATGAAGCTAAATGTTCTATATAAGTCATATGATAAGGTAGAGGTCAGAAGGAAAAAGAAAGCTTTGTTAATGTTGAAAGATCTGCATATGACTTGAAAAGGTGAGCATAAGAAAATGTGGTAGATTAGTAAAGAGTTCCTTTTATTTTTTTGCTTTTTGGAAGGGGGAAGGCAGGGCAGTTGAGGTTAAGTGACTTGCCCAAGGTCACACGACTAGTAAGTATTAAATGTCTGAGGCTGGATTTGGACTTGGGTCCTCCTGACTCCAGGGTTGGTGCTCTATTCACTGTCTCACCCAGCCACCCCAGTTCATTTATTTTTTAAAAAAATCAAGCCTCAGAAAGGACAGTTGGTAAAATTTTTGAAGATTTGAAGTCATCTAAAATTGATGAATACTTCTACGTATATGAGAAAATTAGTTATAGATAAGTGGTTCTGAATTAAAAAGTCAGTTTCCTAGTTTCTGCCCATTGCTAGCTGAAAAGGCAAAAGATGTTTATAACAAATGTGCATAGGAGTCTTATGTTTTTTGTTTTTGTTTTTTTTGGAGGGCGGTTGGGGTTAAGTGACTTGCCCAAGGTCACACGGCTAGTTTTTTTGTGTTAAGTGTCTGAGGCCGGATATGAACTCATGTACTCCTGACTCCAGGGCCGGTGCTCTATTCACTGCGCCACCTAGCCGCCCCTCATAGGAGTCTTATGGATCTTTTGATTGGTGGCTTTTGTATTTCCAACAAAGATCTTAGAACCACAAGACTTAGAACTGTAAGAAATCTTAAAGATTATTTCATAGAACAGGAAAATGAGAACAGAACAGGTAAGTCAGTTGCTGAAGACTGGGCAGTAGAAATCTAGGCAGAACTGGTGGGAAGAAAAAAAATCAGTATGCTACACAGAGGATTGTGACTTTTAAAGATCAAAATTTTGAACATAACCTATCTTTGGAATAGTTTTACAGTGCAGATGAAATGGATCTATGAATGATACTTGCTAAACTCTACCCTAGCAAGTACTATTGAATCAAGTGTTACCACACTGAAATAGGATAAAGACAGCTTGACTATTCTTGCCAGTGTAAATGCTTCAGGTTCCCACAAAACATTCATGAAAACATGAACATTTAATCATTTTAGAGCAGTGGTTTTCAACCTGTGGGTTATATTCAATTTGTAACAATGAAAATACATCCTGCATATCAGATATTTACATTATGATTCATTAACAGTAGCAAAATTACAGTTGTGAAGTAGCAACAAAAATAGTTTTATGGTTGGGGGGTCACCACAACATGGGGAACTGTATTAAAGGGTCATGGCATTAGGAATGTTGAGAACCACTGTTCTAGAGTGTTAAAAAAAATGTCCCACATTCACCTGTTATTTACAGAATGTAAGCTAATATATAGATGGAAAATTTTTTTTTTCTGAAATAGCTTTTTTCAGAGAAGAATTCAGAGAAGAATCTATTCCCAACCATAGATGTATTGGAGGACAGTAAAGCTATTTCATTTCTAGACAATTGTAGAACTCATCCTGAGGAAGTCAGTGGTTGGTAGCATTTTTACCATTTCCCGATTTCCATTGTTATCTTAGGGATTTGATTTATACTGATTTATTTATATTGGTATTTATTTATACCGATTATCAGAATATAAATGGTTATTAGGGAGAGATTTCACGAGGAAATTAATGTATCATAAAGTACCATGTGCAGTTTTTTAGCATTATAACATTATAAATGCAATTTGTAACTGTATTTGTGCCTAGAATTATATTCAGACACTGAAGAGGGCTTGGAAAATTGCGGCCTATTGTTTGCAGATATATCCTCCTCTCATTTGTAGACTTATGAGTAAACTTTTCCTAAAATACCAGAACACTCATTATTGAAGTACTCCAGGATACTCCTTCATATCCTATCCACAGAGTAAATGAAAATGCCAAGAAAAATGAATTGAAGCTGATAAAGGAGTGCATTGTGTCAGTGATATAAAAATAGCATTCTGAACAATTAATGTTTTGAATGTTGCTGACAAGTTAAAAGAAACTATAAATAGGAATAAAGAATAAATAGAAATAAAATAAATAGAAAATCATCTCACCCAAAAAGGAGAGTGAGAAAACTATTTGGGAAAAATCTGCTACAGACTGATTTATAGAAAAACAGGCATATTTTACTGCTCTAGAGGTCATACAGAAGGATATTCTCTTCATCTTTTTGAAAGGGGAAAAAACTCCCCAAAGCAAACTGGAATCAAGAACTTTATTTTGAGAAACTAAGTTCTAGGGACAGTTCTTAGGATTCAGATCCATTCTGTGCCTCTGTACCATCTACAGATTGGTATGGTTGCTGATAATCATAATGGTGACCCATAGTCATATTAAACATTTTAAGTTATGTCCATTATATTCTTTACTGAGGAAAGAAATTATTTAATACACGTTAAAAAATTTTCATTGATTAAAACAACCAGCTGCTTAAAAAAAACACAACACCAAACTAAGTGCCTAAAGGATTAAACTTTGAGTATCAGGAAAATTCATGTATATGGAATATTTTGTTCCTGATGATGCTCAAAAAATGGTTTGTTATTGTGTATAGAAATACAGATGATAGTAGGAGGGAGCCTAATTCTCTCGCTCTGACTTGAAGGTGAGGGCAAGCTGTATACATATACATATATATACATACATATACATATACATGCTGTGTATGATGTATAGATATTAAATAGATTTACTTGAAAGTATATAGAATGTAGTTAGATAATTAAGTCACTTGCATCTGTTAGTAGAATGGTCAAGAAATTTCATTTAAATTAAGAGGAATTTGGGGTGTGTGTGTGTGTGTGTGTGTGTGTGTGTGTGTGTGTGTGTGTGTGTTTTAAGAGACTGGCAGGATTAAAATGATACTTGAAGGTGATTGTTGCTGCAGTATTAGAACATCTGGGATAATGAGGTCAGAGACTTGGGAAGCTAACAAAGCATTAAGTAATAGTTACGGAGTTTAGAGCCTAGACATTGTCCCAGTCAGGGTAACCTGGTTGTGTAGGAAATGTCATTGTCTCAATTAATTTGTAAAGGCTTTTTAAAAAAATTGTCTCTTTAAAAAGAATTAGAAAATTTTACATAAAGAATGTGTGTGTGCATGTGTGTGCATACGTGCATGTGCGCTATGTTCCCTAAACACAAGATATGGCTTTACAAGGCTGTAACTACCAGCTGGAGCTCTCAGCTAATGATGAACATGGGGCATTATTAGATAGCTCATTTTTTCCCCCTTTAACAATATGGAAAATGTGTAGAAAAGAAAGACAGTAAAATTGAAAATGATCTCTAGAGTTCTACATCTAAACAAGACACCACCTAACTTATTCTCCTGAATATTCTAGGGAAAGAGCCCACAAAATATCCTCAGTTCCAGTGTTTCAAAACCTTTCTGTTAGGAAGCTTTTGGTTCATGTTGTCAAAGTGCAGTGGAGATCAGTTTTTAAGCACAGGAAAGATATGAACACTGTAGGAGGAGTATTTAGTTATTAAGTGAATGCTTGGGGAGGCTGAATTTCCAGTGTATACTTTTTATTTATAATTTTATTGTTCATGTGAACTAGAGGAGCCACCATGATTCCCAGACCTAGCATTTTCTCTCTTAATATTTATAACATTGTATCTGCCCAGTGCTTTTCTAAAGCCTCTTTGGAATAACTATAGCAGGAATGACTGACCTTTTCTTTTAAAACACGCACACAGAAATACTGACGTAATAGATAAAAACACGAGCTTTCAGAGCAGTAAAACAAAAATAAACAGGACACTGGAGAAACTGGTGCAATGGTGACTTGATTTCACTTCCTGCTAATAATATAACTAGCATCCTGTGGTTGCTTCGTTGACCTCAGATCCTTTGCCTCTCCTCTGACTTTGTTTAATATGACTGAGATATATATATATATATATACATATATATATGCACACATATATACATCTCGTATATATATATATATATATACGAGACTGACTTATTTCCTACAGTTTGCTAGACTAGCTCAGTAAGCAGTTAGAACACTTATTCATAGGGTGGCTAGGTGGCGCAGTGAGTAGAGCACCAGCCCTGGAGTCAGGAGGACCTGAGTTCAAATTTGGCCTCAGACACTTGACACACTAGCTAACCATGTGACTTTGGGCAAGTCACTTAACCCCAACTGCCCTCCAAAAAGCAAAAAAAAAAAAAAGGACACTTATTCGTGAGCTAATGTAGATAGGTTACAGGGAGTCAGACCAGCTTGGGATATTGTGGTATGACTGTTGCAGGCACAATTTCTCTCATCTTTTTATACACTATACACTAAGTGAATAAGAATTTTGAAAAACAAGTTTTATTTCATTTGATCCTCACAAACCCTGGGAGGTAGGAGCTATTTTTATCCCTAGTTTAAAGTTGAGGAAAGTGAGGCAAAAAGAGGTTAAATGACCTTTGGATAGCTAGGAAGTGCCTGAAACTGGATTTGCATTGAGGTCTTCTTGACTTCAGGGTCAGTGAAGTTTCTACTGTCTTGAGGTCTCCCTAGGAACCTGCCTTCTCCATGCTAATACATTCAGTACTATTTTATCTACTGTTGATCACTTCGTATCCTCTCCTTTGTGCTTTTGTAGCTTGATGTGACCTTGTCTTTGTATGTGCCTATAGGTATGTGAAAGTGTGGATGTATCTTTATTGATATAGATATATCCACATTTGTCAGTTAAAAATAAAATATTTTTATTTCCTCACGGAATGCTGATGCCTTTTAACAAGTAAGATTGAAACTAAATATTTAAGCCAGGCTTAATTTTTTGTTGTCAAAAAACCTAAGTCAATCTAATTTACATTTTTTTGGTAGAAAATTTTAAGAAGACACCACAGATTAGATACATTTATAGTTTGTGTATATGAATATATATGTGTATATATATATATATATATATATATGAATAAAGATATCACAAAATAGGAATGACAACTAATCTAGGGCTTTTTTTTCTTTTAAATTTATTTATTTTTAGTTTACAACATTGAGATCCACAAGTTTTTGAGCTCCAAATTTTCTGCCCCATCCCTCCGAGACATTATGTAATCCAATATAGGTTCTGCAGATATATTTGCATTAAACATATTTTCACAATATTCAAGTTTTAAAGAAGAATTATAACCAATGGAATGAACCATCAGAAAAGAAACAAAACGAAACAAACAAAAAAAGAGAGCGAGCAAGTCGTTCGCTTCAATCTGTACTCGGATTCCCTAGTTCTTTCTCTGGATGTGGACGGCCTTTTCCATCATGAGTCTTTTGGAGTTGTCTTAGAACCTTGCACTGCTGACAAGACCCAGTCTGTCAGAGTCAGACATCACAGATACAATGTGCCTAATTGTGTACAATGTTCTTCTGGTTCTGCTGCCCTCACTCAGCATCACTTCTACATACAAGTCTCTCCAGGTTATTATGAAGCCTGTCTGCTCCTCATTTCTTATAGCACAATAGTATTCCATTACATTCATATACCACAACTCGTTTAACCATTCCTCAATTAATGGGCATCCCCTTGATTTCCAGTTCTTTGCTACCACAAAAAGAGCTGCTATAAATATTTTTGTACATACAGGTCCTTTTCCAATTTGAATGATCTCTTTGGGATACATCCTAATCTAGTGCTTTTTAATGTGAGGTATGTAAACTGTATATTTATATAATTGGTTTTCTTCATAATACATATTTTATGCAGTTAAAAGCTTCATTCTGAGAAGAGGTTCATAGGATTCACTGCCAAAGGGAAACACACAAAAAAGGTTGAGTCCCTGTTCATTTTAGCATTTGTGACAAAATTGATATAAACTTTGTAATAAATGAATCCAAACAAACCGTGCTTTTTTTTCCTTTGCTTTCTGGAGGGCAATTGGAGTTAAGTGACTTGCCCAAGGTCACACGGCTAGGTTTTGTGATAAGTGTGTAAGGCTGGATTTGAACTCAGGTCCTCCTGATTCCAGGGCCAGTGCTCTATTCACTGTACCACCTAGCCCTCCCTGCCCCCCAGCAAACCATGAATTTTATTTGCAGGCCAATATTATTAGATTTCCAGAGGTTTGTAGGTTATTTAGGAATATTAAGGACAGTATAAGCTGTCGTGTAATTAGGTAGGCAGTGCAGTATAATGGAAGAAGGCTGGATCTGGAGTCAAACCTGGGTTCAAGTTCTGATTCTCTTTATTATCTATATGACTTTGAGCAAGTCATTTAACTTCTCTAAGACTCAGTTTCCTCTAAAATGTAGCATCAGATTCCTCCAAAATGTATCATCTAAAATGAATTAGGTGATACCTAAGGTCTTTTCTAGCTCTAAATCTATACTATATCTAAAAGAACACCAAATTTCAATAGTAAACTTTGTTGAACTACCGATAGTTCATCTCCCAATAACTTCATAAGTGTTTGCTTTAAATAACTTTAGTAAATAAAATGAATTATCCAATTTAAAAAATTTAGCTACAAAAATTAGTTTTGAAAATTTTTCTGCTAATATTTTAGAATTTTAGTATTTCCTTAAAAAGCTGTTTTTGAATTGTGGACAATGTTTTAAGGTTTTATCAAAAAAGATAATTTAATTGGTAGGAAAGTTGATTAAATTGAAATTTTATTTTAGTTATTTAAATATAATCCATATTGTATATATATATATATAAACATATGTGTATATACATATATTGAATTTTAACCTTTTGCTGAATATTTACTGTGTCAAGGGCATTGTGCTTTGGCACTTGAAGTATAGGCATGGTAGATGAACACTGGAGTACTTGGCCCTCAAGAACTTTACAGCCTAGTGAAGGAATAGAACATGCCTTCAAATAATTAAAATAAAAGTTAGGATGTAAAAATAATCATTTTATGAATGTATGAGAGGTTAAATAGAGAAATGTGAGACTTTAGGCAGGGAAGGTTTGAGTTTAATCATGGCAGAATGTCATCTTCAGTTGATGTGGACGGTGTCTGTTTTAGCTATGGGGGATGATATGTTCAAATACATTGAAATACAGGAGGGGAGAATATGATGAGTACCCTAATGTGCTGATATAGGTCAGAACCTTCTCTGTAATCTTTAGTCTTAGAATTGCCTAAAGACTCTAGAAATTCAATGACTTGTCCAGGGTCACATAGCCAATATACATCAGAGGCAGTACCTAAACTCAGATCTTACTAGCTTCAAGGCCAGCTCTTTATTTTCTGTGGTACACTGCCTCTCAAGATTCTGTGTGAAGGGAAGTAACGTGATAAGGAGCTAGAAAGTTTGGAGGCAGATTGCAGGTTTAAATGCCAAGCTAAAGAGTTTGTATTTTTTCCTACAACAAGCAGGAACAAATGAAGGTTTTTGAAAAGGAAAATGACATGGGTAGATCTCTGATTAGGAACATTTCTCTGGCAAGGGTGTGAAAGAATTAGAAAAAAAGATAGGTTGGAGGCAGAAAGACTGTTAAATAATCTAGGTAGGATGTAATGGCCTGAACAGGTGTGCGTAGAAAGATCTCATGCTTGCATGAGATATGATGGAGGAAGAATTGATAATCCAAGGAACTGATTAGATATGGGAAGTGAGAAAGTGGAAAAGGTAAAAGATGGAAGCATCAGAGATAGAGGACTTAGTTTCACTCACAGAAAGGGAAGTTGGGAAGAATAGTTTGGGGTGGAATATTAGTTTAGTTTTGAACAGGCTGAGTTTGTCATGCTTAGTGTTACATATAGGTGGAGTTGTCTAAGGATGAGCTCAGGAGAGACAATGCTGTAGTTATAGATTGAAAAGTCAGTTGTGATGATGAGGTCATGGAGAGGAATGTCAAGGAGGGGAAGGGTAGGTTAGGAAACGAGGAGAGGATAGAAGGGGGAGATCCAGTTTATTGAAGAGAAACAGGAGGAAGAGTTGGCTAAGAAGGTATAACCAGAGAGGTTGGAAAAAAGCCGTTAATGGCCAGCATCATGGAAGCTGTGAGAGGAGAGTATCAAGTAGGAGATGAACAGTTTCAGATACTGCCGCAAGAACAAGAATGAGTTTTGAAAAGAAGTCATTGAATATGACAGTTGAAGATTCATTGGTATTCTTGGAGAAAGTGGTTTCAGTAGGGTGGTGAAGAAAAAAAGCTAGATTTCAGGTTTTTGATGAGCAGGTGAATGGTAAGGGAGTAGAAGCGGTGAGTAAAGACTACTTTCTCCAGGAGTTTGGCAGTGAGAAAGAGAAGAGAATGACATTTTGAAGGAGTAGCTGGGTCAAGGAAGTTTTTCGTTGTTGTTTTTAGGATAAGAGTATCTTAAGCATATTTTTAGGCAAATGTTAAAAAGCCAATAGAAGGAGGCACTGCAGATGAAAGGAGAAGAGAGAGAGATTACTAGAATAAGGTCCTAGGAGGGGAAAAAAGAATGGCATAGAGCATGGGTAGAAGGTTTGATAAACAAGGAAGGCAAGATTGCCTAACTAAAGCATCCTAAGGGAGAAATAAGATGCAGTCAGGGCTTAACCCCAGCTACTTTATTAACCACCATTTCACCTTACCCAAGAACACTCACAATAGGAATGCCTCCCAGACCACTGACCCTGCTTCCAGCCTTGGCCCTACAACTGTCATTCATAGAAGCATGGTTCCATTTGGGAAAAGGGCCAGGCATCTTCACCGTCACCACAAGCTGCTGACTAGCTGCCACCAAAGAACAGGTAAGCCCTAGGGTCCCAGGAATATGCACTCCTGACCCTACTTCCAGCCTGGCTCCTGAAACCATCATCCAGGAAAGAAGCCTTTATGGAAAAGAAGACAGCCATCCATAGAAACTACCCCAGTAGGGCAGGCAGGCCAGGCTACCTGTAGCAGCAAGGCATCCTAAGGGAGAGTCAAGAAGCCACACATGCCAGGAAAGTCAAACCACTGCCACTGTCTTAACCACTTCCTCCAAGTACTGACAAACTCTAGCAACAAGCAGGTGTTTCAGCTCCTGCCTCCTTAACAGCCACAACTAATGAAAACCTGGAAAAGAAAATTTTTGAGGCCAGAGTCCTTGGCACTGTCAAATGGTTCTGTAGCAAAAATAGATAAGGTTTTATCAATGCAAATACCACTAAAGAAGATGTAATACCATCTGCTTTGCTGCTAAGTCCTTAGAACCACAGGACCTTTCTATACACCTTGTAGCTGAATCCTCAGAGGTGTATAGAGTGTTCAAGGAAGACTAGCACCACTTTTCAGGGCTGCTTATCCCCTTGCCATACAATGCTTACCTGTGTCTCCAAGAACTGTAGCGTGTATGGCAACCACACCCTGGGAAAACTGTCTTGGCAGATGGACTAAACCAGCTTGACGGTAACCTGACAGGCCTCATACCTGTTGGTGAGTAAAGGGGATGTCTGCCCCAAGCATGTGAAGACTTCTGGTGGAATGGGCAAATGACAGCAGTTTGTTCCAACAGCCATGAAGGCAGCTGAAGTAGGTGCTGTGGAGTGCTTAGAGCTGATGATTCTAAGCATCCACTGCATCCCAGGCCATTGCCAGTTGTTCTGACTTCTGTCAGGACTTTTGTCTTGTCATTGGGCTTTGATGGCTCTGGAAGAGAGAATGAGGCTGAGGATTCTGCAATTCTGCCTCACCTAAATCCAGTTCATGAGCAATTCACCATCACCCCATGATGTCATTGTCCTTTTCAAAAATGAAGGATGAACAACAGCTGAATCCTTCTATATGTTGCCTCCCCTATTGGAATGTGAGTCCTTTGAGAGCAGAGACTGTTTCTGCTTTCTATTTTAATGCCCAGTTGTTAGTACTTTGCACATAGTTGGTATTTAATAAATACTTTTTCACTACTCATTAAATCATGTGTAAAATGAGGGAACTGGAACAGATGCATTCATTGATCTAGCAAACATTTATTAAGCTTCTACAAGCTATTTGCTAGGTTCTGGAGACAAAATAAAAAATAGTTCCTGCCCTAAAAGATAAAAACCGCCAGATTTTTTTTTCTAAGAGATTTTTCTAGCTCTGAGAAAGCTGTGTGTTTTTATATTTTCCCTGTATTGCTTGTATTCAAGGAAAAGAAAGTTTAGAAAAGAATGACTGGACTTTCTCTTGAAAATTATGAAAGAAATTTTGGGAAGCACTAAATAACTACTATGTGTTAGGTACTGCACAAAGTGCTAAGGATACAAAAAAATCATCTCAAATTCCTATCCTCGAGAACCTTTACAATTTAATAGGGAGAATTCAGCATATACACAGTGGAGGTAATGAGATCTGCAGTCCCTGATGCAGCCAAAAGAATAGGGAATGGTCTCATAAGTTGTCAACAAGGACACAGATACAGCTGTGTTGACATAGTTCCAAGGAAACAGAAACACTACCACACAGAGACAACCACACAGACTCCCTAGAATTGCATTACTCTGCCATAGAGGTCTGACCTGGCTCTTTGATTCTCCCTTCCCCCAAAGCACATAGTTCAACTACCATACTGTTATTGGTCACTAACACTAGCTCAGAAGTCTAGGGTCTCTTCGTTCTTTCTACTGCTATATATACACACACCCTTAGAGTGGAGAAGTGCTAGTGAGGGTTTTTTGCTAGAGCTGATGCCTTTTTGTTCCACAGTTCAACTGCCTTGCATTCATGATTATGGGCATCAAAGTATGAAACAAGGTAGAATGGAATTAGGGCAGCCATATAAGATAAGAGCAATGTTTTTAGAGGGAAAGTGGTCATTTTCAGCTAGGGAAATCAAGGGCTTCATGGAGGAAGTGGTACCAGAACTGTGTCTTGATGAGGATTTCGGTAGGTGGAGAGTATGTGTTACAATCTGCAGGAATGTGTGAAGGTGGGAGACTAGGATAATATCAGAGCACAAGAATATGATATGAAATAGATATGCATGGACCAAAGCTCCATGCAACTGTGCGACATATAAGATATGATATGCAGTAAAGGATAAAGTGAAATGGTGCTGGTGATGGGGTTAGGTTGTCAGGTTGCTGAAGGTCTTCAGTACACGGCTCATGTAATTTTTAAGGGCCTGAACTAAGGTGGTGGTACTGTAAATGGAAATGAGGGATATTAATAGGCTGTCTTGTAGAAGTAGAATTCACAGAATTTGGCAACTCATTGGATGTGGTAATAAGGTAAAGGATGGAGTTAATTTGGCTATGATTTTGTCTGTAATAGGGAAGAAAGTGATGCTTATATAAATAGAAAAGGCCAAGTTTTTAGGAGGGGCACATTTTGTAGAATATATTATGTATTTTGATTTTGAGTTGTCAGTGAGATACTCATTTTATGTCCAGTAGGTATTTGGAAATACAGAATTGTGTTTATAAGAGATTGGAGCTGGATGTATGGATCTGGGAATCCTATGCTTAAAGGTGGTATTTTAAACCATAGGAGTAGATGAGATTGCCAAGAGAGAAAGTCTGCAGGGGAATTGGAGGGGAGGTAAAGTGGGTGGGTGGGAGAAAGATGATAAAACATCAAGAAGAATTGGTAGGAAAACCAGGAGTTAATATTATCATGCAAACCAGAGGAAGGAGGGAAGATGATTAAAAATGTAGGGATGATCAGTAGTATCATATGCTTCAGAAAGTTTGAAGACTTAAGAAAAAACTCATTGACTTTGGCTATTGCATGCTCTGTGCCTTATGGTAAGCCATGGACATTTCAACTGACACCATTTTTTTTTTTTTTTGCTCATTAGCTACAGTGATTAAAATTTGCTTGTTTTTTTTGGGGGGGGGGGTCATACATCTTAAGTTACAGGGAAAAAAAGAGGGCAAAAGAGGAGAGAAATTTCTCCTAGGCAAGAGTTATGAGAGGGATTAGTGACATTAAAGAAGACGAATTTCATTGTGTGAGAAAGAGATTGCTTGAGATGCTGTTAACTGACTTGTGAGCAATGAAAATTGAAGAGGGCCAAGTGCAGAGTACCAACCATAGTTTTCTTGAAGAGGAAGAAATGAGCTTTATAGTTTTCCAGTGTTAGCGACTAGGTGATCACATCAACTCAAGATATTTGAGAGGAAGAGGCATTGTGTAACTGGCCATTTGTATTTACAGAATATTTATAAATTTAGTATTTGGAATTTAGAGGATTGCCTCCATCAGGTTATAAATTCCTTCATTTATTGAAGTTTTTTGGTTGGGTCTTTTAAACGTCATTCCATTGAGGTCATAGATCCATTCTCTTTCTTTTAAGATTTAGTCAAGAGATAACCTCAGATCTACTCCTATTATGTGTATATAAGAAGGATGTTGCAGCAGGCATAAGGAATAGGAAAACCAGGCTGTAGAGCCTAGTCTTGCTCCTTTTGCTTTGTCAATTTGAGAATTTTATCTCCTTGAATCTTAGTTTCTGTGTCCATAAAAAGGTGACATTAAGGTCATAAAGATTAATTCAGCAGTAGTGGTAAAATTTGTTTTAAGTTCTTTAAAAGGGCCAAAAATGCATAATGTTTTGTAGCTAGAAGTTTCTTCATTCCTCCCTCAGGATTGCTTATGTCAACATTTTGTGTATATTTAAAACAGAGAGGTTCCCACTATGATTGTTTTCTCTTAAATTTTTTTTGTGTGTCCAAATCTTTGCTTCTCAGCAGCATACTTAATTTCCATGTGTGGATAATGAAAATATGACTTACCCTCTTCTCCCTCAATCTTCCATTACTGTGTAATAGTAGAAGTTGACAATGAAATCTTCTTTGATGGAAATGTCACCCAGTTTATTAATTTTTTTTCTTTCCTGTGTTAATAGTGTTTACTATTTACTCATTGAATCTATCTCTACAAGTTTCTGGATTAATCACCTTCAAATTGAAGAGCCTTAGTTTGGTTATTACACCATATAGACTCATTCTGGGTGTTAGTATAATGAGATTGTTCTGCCTACACGTAGCATTGTTCTTCTAGTTTGTTTTGATTTTGACTCAGAGAAATGCTTCTGAGAAGTTATTCTGTTTCCCTAGCAGTTCTTCCCTATGGCCCCTAGAAGATAATAGGATATAAAATTCTGTGTGATCTTACAGAACTCCAGTCCTCGTGCCATTCAACAAACATTTATTAAGTGCTTACTGTGTGCACTGTGCTAGGAACTGAAGAGACAAAGATGAAAAATGACAACAGTCCTGCCCCCAGAGATTCCTGGAGGGGATTCACAGAGAGGATTGAGCTGTGTACAAATAAGCGTGAGCTGAGGTAAATAAGGGCAAAAGAGAAACAGGCAGAGGAATGTGAACAATTTGATGACTCAGAAATCACTTTCAGCCAGAATAGTGTGGGACAGGTAGGTCAGAGAAGTCCTCATGAAGGAGATGACGTCTGAGCTGAATCTTGGAGAAATGGAGGGTGTGTTTGATAGGTGGGTATCTGGGAAAGTTTTTTTTCCCCAGCTGTGGGGCATAGTATTAACAAAGTCATGGAGACAGGAGAAGACAGGATGTGAACTAGGGATGTACTACTGTACAGTTTGTCTAGACATTGCATGTGTAAAAGGGAGTGACATGAAATAAGTCTGGAAAGATAGGTTAGAGTCAGTTTGGAGAAGGCCTTGATTGCAGAATCAGATGTTTATGGTTTATTTAGTAAGTAATGGAAAGTCACTGAAGGTGTTTGAATGGAGGAAAAATAGAATCAGTGATTCACTAGAAAGGTTATTTAGGGGCAGAGTGGAGGATGGTTTAGAGTGGGATTAGACTGAAGATTGGAAGATCAGTTAGGAGGCTAATTACAGTAGTCTAGATGAGAAGAGATAGGGGCCTGAATGTAGTAGAAGTATAGAGGCAAGACTGAGAAGAAAGGCAGAAACTGGAGGGCAACTCATTGGTGAGGGACATAGAGATGAAAGGAGGCTGGTTCAATGAGATTGTGACTTCATTAAGAATGAGAAAAGGAAGTGAGTCAGGTTGGCACAGTATTCAGGGGTGAAGACCTTAGGGTTAGTTTAATTTTTGCTTTTTGTTGCCTACTGGAGGCCAAGAAGCAGGAAAGAACAATTGAGTTAGGTCATACCTAAGAAAGAAATTTGAATTACTTGGACCATGGCTTTAAAAAGAGAAATGTGATGAAGTATATCTAACACAGAAGGCTGGTAAGATTTTTTTTGCCAGTATCTTTAAAAAAAAGTGATAAAAGGAGAAACCACCTGTGTAGATCCAGCAAGCTAGACACCGTAGAGAATAGCTACAATTAGGGAAAAAGAAGAGCAGTTGGGACATTCAGAAGTTTGCAGGAAACAAAATCCAAGGAAGGATTAGATAATAAAAACCATGACCTCAAAACATCTATACACAAATGCCCTGATTTTAGTTTAGGCAATTAGAAAAAAGTAGCAGAGGTTCTGACATAAGAAGGCAAATTTGTCTTTATGAGTATCACTAAGACTTGATAGGATGAAACTCAAGACTGGAATAGAGCTGTGGATAAGTCTACCTCATTTAAAAGTAACAGGTTAGTTGTGAGGGTAAGCAGAAGGGGAATAGGTAGCATTGTATATTAAGAAGACATAATCATATAAAGAAATCTGTTAAGCCAAGGAAGGGAAGCATGGTGGAGAACATTAGACTAAAGATCAGTGGAGGCAAAAATAAAAGTGATTTGTTATCAAGACCTACTTGAAAAGAAAGAACACATGGAAATCACAAGACTGGCACAGAGGGGCATCGTATGATAGTAATGGGAGACTTAAATTATCCAGATATCTGCTGGGGCTTTCTCTGCCAGAGGCAGAGCAGCTAATAACTTCTTGACTTATCTTAATGATAAAGTCATCCTTCAAAAAGAACCAATCAGGGGAAATGCTACATTTGATCTGATTCCTACTAACAGAGGAACTAGTTGCTGTATTGGAAATGATGGGAACCTTAGGGCTTAAGTGTCCATTCCCTTGTAGAATTTGTAGAAGGAAGGGCATAGCAGGAATAGTCTTAACACACACCTTAGGTTTTGGGAAGTAGATTTAAAGAGGCTTTGGAGGAAGGATAGATAGGATATTGTGTACTAAAATCTTATAGTATGTGAAAGATTGGAAAATTATTGTGAAATCCTCAAAACTGAAATTCTGAAGACTTAAAGAGAAACAATTTCAATGATGTGCATGCACATCAATCAACTTAAATTTTAAAAAATTATCTGTAGGCTAGGCATGGTGACACATGTCTTTAGTCTCTGCTGCTGGCAAGGTTGAGATTGGTGGGTTCCCCTGAGTTCTGCAGTAGAGCTAAAGCCAAATGGGTGGCAGCACTAAATCTAGCACCAGTATGTACCCTGGTGAAGACCATAGCAGCTCAGTTCTGCTATGTTCTGCATGTTGTTGCTTAATGAAGGCCAAGAAGTAGGAGAGATACTGGGCAGCCTAAGGAGAGGCTAGCTGGCCCAGCTGTGAAAATGGAGACCCTTAAAAGCTTCTGTATTGATTAGCATTAGGATCAGAACCATGAGTGGCTACTGTACTTCTAGTCTGGGGGTGAGATAAGGAAACCTAATCTTGGGGAAAAAATGTATGGAAGATGGAGGTAAGGTGAGGTAACAGGGAGAACATAAAAACCTAAGATGGGCATGGTCCTGTAAACATAGTGCTAGCACTGCTAAAGCACAGAATTAGATGAGTCTGTGAGGGAAACTAAGGTTAACAAAAAGGGTTTGTTTTTTTTTTTAAAGCTATGTTGGAGGAAAAAGGAAGATCAAAGAAGGGATAAGACTGCCGCTTGGTGTGGATGGGATGATGACAACAGAGAGAAGGCAGAGCTACCGCATTCTTATTTTGCTTCTGTCTGCCAAGGAGAATGACCTTTGCATTGGAAATGACAGAACAAAAATGATTAAGTGAGTTGAAACTCAAAGAAAAGTAAGGAGAGAGTAAGAATGCACTTCATTGTCTTCTACAAATTCGACTTGCCTGGCTCAATTGAACTATATCTTTGGGTACTGAAAGAAATGAGCCACTGTCAGTGATACTTGAAAGATCATTCCCAATTTTCATGAGAAAGGAAGAGAACATAGTTTGCAAACTATAGGCCAATGATTGTGACTTTGGTTAGGTCAGTCAGCAAGCATTTATCAAGCTCCTACTATGTGCGGGGCACTGTGCTAAGTGTTAAGAGATACAGAGGTAGGCAAAACACAATCTGTGCTTTCAAGGAGCTCACAATCTAATGGTCAGGGCTGGGGGGTGGGGGAGACTATGTGAAAACAACTAATGAATTAGAGCTAATCAGCAGAGAAAGGAACTAACATTAAGAGGGATTGGGAAAGACTTCTTATAGAAGGTTGAGATTTTGACTGGGAATTGAAGGAGGCAAGGGAAGCCAAGAGGTAGAGGCAGAGATGAGGAGGGAGAGCATTCCAGGCATGAAGGTGGTGTTGGTACAAGAACAAGCAAGGACGCCAGTGTCCCTGGATTGCAAAGATGACTGGGGGGGGGGATAGGGAGGAGAATAAGGTATAAGAAAGCTGTAAAGGGGACAGCTAGGTGGCACAGTGAATAGAGCACTGGCCCTGGAGTCACGAGGACCTGAGTTCAAATCTGGCCTCAGACAGTTAACACTTCCTAGCTGTGTGACCTTGGTCAAGTCACTTAACCTCAATTGCCCTGCTCTTCCACCTACAAAAAGCAAAACAACAGCAACAAAAAAGAAAGCTGGAAAGGAAGGAAGGAGTTAAGAGTAGAGATTTTTGAGTGCAGGAGTAGAACATGGTCAGACCTGTGCTTTAGGACAATCATTTTGACAGCTGTGTGGAGAATGGCTTATAGTGGGGAGAGACTTGAGACAGGCAGAGTAACCAGTGAGCTGTTGTGATAGTCCAGGTGTGGAGGTGATAAAGGCCTACACCAGGTTACTGGCAGTATCAAAGGTGAGAAGGGAATTTGTAAAAGAAATGTTACTAAGGCAAAACTGTCAGAACTTGGCAATGCATATGAAGAACGAGAAGAGTAGAGGATGATTTAGATTGTAAGCTTGAGTGACTGTCAAGTTGGTCGTACCCTTGATAGTAATAGGGAAGTTACAAAGAGGAAAAGGTTTGGGACAAGACAGTGAGTTCAGTTTTGAATATTTTGAGTTTAAAGTGTTAATGGGACAGCCAGTTTGAGGTATCTGAAAGATAGTTGGAGATGCGAGTCTGGAGGTTGAAGAAAAGTTAGGCTGGAGAACTAGATTTGAAAATCATTATTATAGAGATAATAACTGAATCCTTAGGACTTGATGAGATCACTATGTGAAATAGGACAGAGGGAGAAGAGAAGCAGGCTCAGAGCTCTAGGGTCTTCTGTGGTTATTGTGTGTGATCTAGGAGAAGCTTTTAGGGGTAGGAGCACCCAGATAGAGAATGTCATTCTTCTTAGAGAAAAAAGACTCTAGAAGAGAGCAGTTGATAGCGTTACAAGCTGCAGAGAGGTCAGGAAGGATGAAAAGAGAGAAAAAGACATTAGATTTGGCAGTTAAGAGAAAGAAAAGAAATAAACATTCATTAAGTCCCTACTATGTGCTAAGTTCTTTACACATATGATCTTAATTTGATCCTCATAACAACCCTGAGGAAAAAAAACGGGTAGACGGTAGTTAGGTCATTTGCCAAGGGTAACACAGCTTGTAATTGCCTGATGCTGGATTTGAACTGTCTTTCTAACTCTAGGCCTAGTGCTCTATCCACTGCACCAAGTAGCTGCCTCTTATCTTCGGCAGTTTTGGTGAGAGCAGTTTCAGTTGAATGATGAGGTTGGAGTACAAATTACAGAGAATAAGAGAAAAGGAAGCGGAGGCATAAATGGGAAATGGCCTTCTCAAGGAATGTAGCCCAAAAAAGGAGAGATACAGGATAATAGCTAGTAGGGATGGCCAGAGCAAGTGAGGGGTTTTTGAAGATGGGGGAGATAAGGGTAAGTTTGGAGGCAGTGGGGAAGCAGCCAGCAGACAGAGAGAGATTGAAGATAAGTGAGAGAGTGGGTATGATAGTAGGGGCAATATGCTGGAGAATATGGGGGTGGGGTGGAGGGGTCTCTGCGTTGGCAAGGAGAAGGGCCATCTCTTCATGTGAGATGGGTGAAAGACTCTGGAGATACAGGACTTGGGTACAAAAGGCAACTGAGTGATAGAAGATGAGGAGAAAGAAGACGTTCTCAGTGAATGGCCTTAAATTTTTTTCAGTGAATGTGAGGTGAGATTCTCAACTATATTAAGATTCTGGGCAAATTTTAGAATGGATTATTAGCATGATAATAAGTATCTAGGAAAGGAAGAAATGATTATAAAGAACCAGCATGGTTTCATCAGAGAAAAGTCATGATAGATTAACCATACTTCCTTTTTTTTTTTTTTTTTTAAGAACTGGCCAAATGTCTAGTATCAAAGAGTAGATGCACAGTGTATGTCAGTGTAGCAGGAGATCTCTAGTGGAATGCCCCAAGGATCTGTGCTTTTTGTGTGTGAGTTTTTGTTTTTTAAGTTTTATAGATGTGTTTTGTTTTTATATTTCAAACAATTCCAGATTAGGCAGCTAGGTGGCATAGTAGATAGGCACTGGACTTGAAATAAGAAAGATCTGAGTTCAGTTTAGCCTCAGACACTTAATGGCACTTTGGGCAAATCATTTAACCTCTGCCTCAGTTTCCTGTCCTGTAAAATGGAGAAAATAGTCCTCTAAGGATTGTGAGAATGAGATGAGGTAATAATTATAAAATGCTTTACAAATCTTAAAGCACTATGTAAATGCTATTATTATTATTACTTAATTTACTCATAACACTATTGTTACTATTATAATCTCCACTCTATCAGGTATATCTATTAGATGTAACAAAGGTAACAAGTAGGCAAAACTATCAATATAGTAACCTTGTCTGATAGTGGGTGAAACATTTGACATTTGTAATAACTCTGTTTGAAATTTTTTGTCTTTTAATTAATAGAAATCTGTTTTTTCTTCCTCCTACCCTCACCCCATTGGGGGAAAAAAAAGAGAAAAGGAAAACAAATTCCTTGTGACAGATATTCATAGTCAAGCTAAACAAAATCACTCATTGGCTGCATTGGCTTCTCTTATTCTAATACCTAAATCTGTCACCTCTCTGTTAGCAGGTGGACAGCATATTTTTAACACTGATCATTTGAAATCATGGTTGGTCTTTGTATGAATAGTTTTTACAGCTTTCAAAGTAGTTATCTTTACAGTGGTGTTATTGTATAAATTGTTCTCCTGGTTCTATTTACTTCACCCTGCATTAGTTCATATAAGTTTTTCCATGTCTTGTTGAAGTAATCAAATTTCTCATTTTTGGTGTTCATATGCCATAATTCATTCAGTCGTTCCTTTGGTGGTCTTCCCTTTAGTCTCCAGTTTTTTGCTACCACAAAAAGCGCTGTTATAACTCTTTTATACATGCAACCTTTTCTTCAAATAAACTTGCTGCAGAGATTTTCTCCCAGTTGTTTTCCCTTTTCATCTTAGCTTTATTGGATTTGTTTGTACAAAAACTTTTTAATTTTATGAAATCAAAATTATCTATTTTATATGATTCTGTTCCTTGTTTGGTCATGATCTTTTCTGGTATCCATAGATCTGGTAGGTAATTTTACCATGTTTTTCTATTTTGTCTCTGATGTGACGTGACCTTTTAAGAAAATTTTTTGATCATATATCCATTTGGAACTTATTTTGGTATAAGTTGTAAGATATTAGTATAAATCTAATTTCTTCCATACTGATTTCCAATTTTCCCAGCAGGTTTTGTCAAATAGTAAGTTCTTATCCCAATAATTGGGGTGTTTATGTTTATCAGATACATTTTCTTCTGTATATTTTGTACCTAATCAGTTCTACCTAATCGGTACCTAATCTAATCAGACTGATGTCTTTATTTCTTTTAAACCAGTACCAGATTATTTTGAGGATTACTGCTTTTTAATATAGTTTGGAATCCGGCACTGTTAGCCCTCCCCGTTGTTCAAACTTTTTTTCATTTTTCCCTTGAGATTTTTGACCTTTTTTGCCTCTACATTAATTTTCATATGAATTTTTTTTCTAGTTAGCTAAAGTAATCTTTGGTAGTTTGATTGGTATGGCATTGAATAAATCATTCCTGTGTAATTTAGCGTTTTTATCAGTAATTCTGACAAAGGTATAGATAACACAGTCATCAGATTTGTAGATAATATAACCTTCAAAAAGATCTTGACAATCCAGTGAGTCCTGGATTCCTCAAAGAAGAAATGCAATGAGCATAAATGCAGTTTTGCACTTTTGCTTTAAAAAGCCACTTCACAAATATAACATGGAGATGGTGTGGTTAGACAGCAATTTGAGAAAGATCTGGGGATTTTAGTGAACTATATGTTCAACATGAGTCATTAGTATGATGTGGCAGCTAAAAAAGCCAATGGCGATATTAGGCTTCAGTAAGAGTCATAGCTTTGGGAACAAGAAAGTGATTGTTTGTGTTCTGCTGTGGTTATGCCACTTTTGTAGCATGGTGTTTAGTTCTGGTCATTGCATCCTAAGGACATTAATGAGTTGAAGAATATCCGAAGTAGGGCAACCAGGTAGTGATGACCTTTGAGTCCATAGCAGCAGCGTAGTTTGGAAGTGACTTAGAGAAGAGAAAATTCAGGAAGGGATGATATATGTATTCAAGAATTTGAAGGACTATAATGTAGAGGAGGAGACTCCTTCTGTTTGGCCCCAGAAAACAGAATTAAGAACAATTAATAGAAGTGGCAAAAAGACAAATTTAGGCTTGATTTTAAGAAAAAAAATTTCTTGCATTTTGAGCTATGAAAAAATGGAATGGACTTTCTAGGGAGGTGCTGGGTCTCTCCCCTTCCCACACCCTTATTGACTGTATTCAGATAGAGGTTAAGATGATCACTTAGTGGCCATGTTAAATTAGGGATTCCTTTAGGATGTGAGTTTGACTAGATGACCACTAAAGTCCCTTGCAATTCTAAAATTCTGTGATTCTAAGTCAAATATGATTCCAGGGTTATAAGCCTAGGTCACTGTGAGCTTAATAGTGGCATAGAGAAGAGTAGTTAGGGGGAAGGTCAGGTTTTTCAGGGTAAAGATAATGTGTATAAATTTTGGACATGTTGAGTTTGAGATATTGGTGGGTCATTCAGTTCCTACCTTCAAGGAGCTAACAATCTAACCTGGGAAGCTGAAATGTGTGGAGGAGGAGGGAAGGTGTGCCCAGGGAAGGAGCAGAATGAAGTCCACAGGAATGTAGCCCAAGTAGGAATAGAGGGGGGCTTCCTTGGAGGATCTGGGGGGAACTCCCTGATGTTCATCTTCCACGATTTCCAGTCAGTAGGAGGGAGGGGCCTCAGATATAAAAGGTACTGAGAAGGCATGGGTATCAGGGTTGATTTGACCTTGTGGGATGGTGAGTTTTTGGAGACCGTGGTGAGGTCCGGGAGTACTGTAGAGTGGGACTAAATTCCAGAGCAAGGGATTAACATGAGAATCTTTTGCTTTTAGGTTAGGTGTGAGGATAGGAGGTAGTATTATGATACAGTGGGTAAAGCATTCTGGCTTTCTGGGCAGAGGGCTTGGTTTCAGATTAGGCCTCTGATATTTACTAACTCTGTGACCATGGATAAGTTACTTAACTTTCTTATCATTTATAAAACGAGAGGTTAAACTAGATGGCCTCTGAGGTCATTTTCAGTTCTAAATGTAGGATCTTGTGATCTTAGATAACTTTTGTCTCAGTTTTCAAAGAGAGCTTCTTAAAAGGATTTGGTTCTGAGGTAACTAAGACCTTATCCTTAATTTAGACATAGCAAATTTTGGTCCTTGAGACCTCTCCCTATATATTTCTACCTGCCTGTGATAGATCTAACTGTAGTTTGACATTTGTCTTTGAAGCAAGATAGGAAACCCAAAGAGGCTAGAGTGGTAACCCACATAGCCCTGAATAGCCCTGCAGCTATTCAGTACAACCTTTGATACAGGAAAGCAGCCAACCTTGTTTCCCAGAATATTATCTCATTGAGTGGGGTAATCTGCCTTAAACACTTTCTCAGCTGGCATATTCATAACTTTACTGTTTACGTACTTTACTCCTCTGGTACTCAGGTTTCTCCTTTTTAGAAAAATGAAGGTGTTGGATTCGACTATTAGAGGATCTCTAAAGGTCCATTCAGTTGACTTTGATCCTCTGTACTTTCCAACTGATTTTAATGTACTAGCTGGGTGTTGCCTCATTTACTGAGGACCTCCAAAGCTTCACAGTGACAGTCTCCAAGAATTTGTCATGAAACACATAAAATCTTAAATTTATTGTCTTTATTGTTGACCCTTCACCTTAGAAAAATATTAACATCTTGCTTATCATAATTGATTACTTATAGACCTTATCCATCCCCCACCCCCAGTTAAACTGACATTGGTCTGGGAAATTTTTCTCCCTGTTATGTCAGAAAATTGAAATTTATTTTATAAATCATTGCTGTTTGATCATCTCCTTACATCACAGTGGTTCTCAACCTTCCCAATGCCACGACCCTTTAATACAGTTCCTCATGTTGTGGTGACTTACAGCCTTAAAATTATTTTCATTGCTACTTCATAACTGTCACTTTGCTGCTGTTATGAGTCGTAATGTGTTTCTGATATGCAGAATGTATTTAAATTGTACATAACCCGCAGGTTGAGAACTGCTGCCTTATGACAACCCTTTTGTACATTTCCCTTTTAGTCTCAAATGTAACGTGTAGTGTTTGCATGTCTGGAGCATACTTTCTGGCCTCATCCAGCAGCAGGATGTGATAAAAATGCCTTTGGGATTCCTAGTTCCCTTATCAAGCTAGTCCTATAGATATAGCTCCTTTAGGCCTGATTCAACTAGATACCTGAAGTTTTCTTGCCTGATACTCTGTCAAAACAAAGTTTATGCTAGAGAGCTGCCAATTACAACACAACTGTTGGTATTTATTTTTTTTTATAAAAAACTTTTATTGATATATTTTATTTTTATATCTTCCTCATTTCCAAATATATTTCTCCCTCTACCCTATCTAGAGAATCATCCCTTAAAGCAGTTCAGCAAAATTGACGAGTACATCAGCCAAGCCTGACAATATATGTTATGTTCCATACCCAAAGTCCCTGGAAAGAAGGGAAAGAAATGTATGTTCTAATTTCTTCTTTGAAGATAAGCTTGCTTATAATTTTACAGTGTTCATTTTCCTTTTTGTTGTTGTGCTTTCCATTATTTTCATTGTGTATGTTGTTTTTCCTGTTTCTATTTGGCTTCCTTCTTCATCAGTTCATAGAACTCTTCCCTTGAAATCTTCATATTCATTGTTTCTTACGACACAGTAATAGCTAACTACAGTTGTGTATGGCAGTTTGTTTAGTCAGTCCCTAGCTGATGGGTGTCTACTTTGTTTCCAGGTTTTTACTACTACAAAAAGTGCTGCTGTGAAATGAGAATAAGGTTTGGGATGTTTGAGTGGGGAGTTAGAAGCTCTCCAGACGTAAAGGAGCAATAAAAGGGGGAGCTAGTGCCAAAGGCACTGGAGTTGAGAAGCTATGATAGAGGAAAAAGAAATGATTAGGAGGAAACTGTAAATTCCAGCCAGCTGCAATTCCCTGCTGTGCTATAGGGCCTCCCTCCATGGGAATATTACTCCCTTATATCTTTCTAGGCTTTCAACAGTCTTTAATGGAATTTTTTCCCCATAAGAACACATCTCAAAACATTCCCTAGCTAAAAAACTATCCGTGTTTTCTCATTTCTTACCATATTATACTGAAACTCTGTAGCCAAGCATTCAGAATCTTCACAATGTAATTCTGCCATACTTTGCTCTATTCAAACCATCCCTTCTCCAAATTTTCCTGTTTCTGGCAAAGGTACCAGTCTTCTTCCAGTTCATGCCCTTGTCCTTTTCTTTTGACTCTTCACTTTCCTTCACTACATAAATCCACTCATTTGCCAAATCTTTCTACTTTTACACCATCTCTCATATCCAATTCTTTCTCTCTGCTCACACACTTTAGTTCAGGGCCTCGTCACGTACTTTCTCTTAGATTATTTCGGTGGCCTTTTAATTGGTCTCTTTGCCTCAGATCTCTCCCCACTCTAGCCCATCCTACATGCTGTTGCCAAAGAGATTTTCCTTAAGCACAGTTTGGACCATATCACTGTCCTACTCAAACTTCAAGGGCTCCCTATTGTATTTAGGATAAAATAAAAACTCCTCTGTTTAGTTTTTAAAACCCTTAACAACCTGTCCTCAATCTCTCTTTCCAGTCCAGTGTATGTCATTTCTCTTACACTCTCTACTCTAAACATACCGTCCCTATCTCTGATCCTCACATGCAACACTCCTTCCATTTCTCCATGCTGTGCATTCCCCTCGTGCCTGGAATATAGTCTCTCCTCGTAGAATCCCTTTCTTCCTTCAAGACCCAGCTCAAACATCACTTTATGTATGAATCCTAGCTACTAATGCTCTACTTCCCTAACTCCTTTGTGTATATTCGTCTCTTTCCTCTTTGTATTTAGAGGCTGTGTGATATAATGCCTAAAGAGCTGGCACAACAGACAGAAAGACCTAGTCAAGTCCTGTTTCTGAAAAATATTGGCTGAGTAAGCCTGGGCAAGTCACTTAACATCTCAGTTCTCTATGTTGGGCTCAGGCTATAAGTTGCCAAGAAGTTGTTGACCAATATTGACAGAGGGAGTTTCTTCACTGTGGAGCCCCTTGTACCAATGAAATCCCAGATCCAATGCCTCTTCCCGTCTCCTGTCTTTACATTTATGCTGTCTGCTCTTCTACATGATGGTGCTGTTTCCTGTTTAGAATGGAAGCTTCTTGACAGCAGAGCTAGTTTCCTTCTTTATATTTTTATCCTCAGGGTCTAACATAGTGCCTGAAACATAACATAGTGAGTGTTTAATAAAGCTTGTTGAGTGATTGTTTTAAACCCAATTTCCCCAGTATAGCTTAATACTCTCATACATAGCCTAAAGTCTAACTGAAGCATTTCATGTTTTCTAAGCGTTTTGAACTTCTTCGTATCCGTATCTTTGTTCTTGCTGTTCTCCCTTGCCCAGAAAAACCTTTCTTCGGTCAAAATCCTATCCATCCTTCAAGGTTCTTCTAGGATCATAGGAACTTAGAGTTAGAAGGAACCTTAGAAGCTGTCAGATCCAGTCCTCTTGTTTAGAGATGAACATCATGAATTCTAGAACTTTGAGCCAGGTTGTACAAGATCTCAGACAGAGAGTAAACCTGGAAACTGGAGTCACATTTAGGTTCTCTCATCTCTAGCGGCTTTGCTATTGTCAGTGTAATGCACCAACTCTGATGCCATTGCTTTCTTATGGACATCATCATCTTCTCTCTATCATATTATTTGTGTATCTGCTAGACTGTAAACTCTTTAAGGGCAAGGATTGTGTCTGCATCATTATTTCTTCATCTATGCAGTTTTGACACATTATTACACAAGGCATTTAGTGAATATTTGTTGAATTACACTGAATTGAATTATAATGGAAGTCAGTTTAATAAGCACTTATAAATTCCATTCAGTAAGCATCTGCTAGTGCTTACAAGTGTAACTGCCAGTGCAAGTGTAACGCAGGAGTCACATACAAAGTCAAAAACCAAACCAAACCCAGTTCCTCTCTTAAGAGGCTTACGTTTTACTGGAAGGTACAACCTATAAACCAATCAATATAGTAATTTGAGGAAGAAGAAAGCACTAAGAACCAGAGAAGTAAGAAAAGTTTACCTGCTGAGGGTGACACCTAAGTTAAACCTTGAAGCCAACACCTCTGAGGTGGAGTGATGATGAAGAAGTGTGTTACATGGGGAACATTTTGTGCAAAGGCATGGGGACAGGAGATGGAGTGTGGTTTGTGAGGAACAGCAAGAAGACCAATTTGGCTGGACATGAGAGCTGTGTGAGGGAAAGAGAGTAACATCATAATGTTGTAAAGGTAAATTAGAGTGAGGTTGTAAAGAGCTTGAAATGCCAAACAAGGGTTCGTATTTGATGTTAGAGGCAATAGGGAGCCATTGGAATTTATTGAGCAGGGGAGTATCATGATTAGACCTGTGCATTTAGGAATATGAATGGCAGCTGTGTAGAAGGTAGAGCTAGAAGGGAGAGACCCAAGGGTGGGATACTACTTAGGAAGCTAGTACAATAGTTTAGTTGAGAGGGGAATGAGATTTGAATTAAGGTAGTAGCTATGCAAATAGAAAAATAGGGAAGAATTCAAGAGAAAATGTGGGCATAGAATCTGTAAGACTTGGCAGTTGGTTGAAAATATGAAGTGAGAGAGCTTTGAAAGTTTTGAAACCTGAGTGACTGGAAGGGTGATAGTGCCCTCCACAGAAATAGAGACTTTTATCCTCCTGGATATATTGAGATCTTATCAGGTTGTTTGGATGTGTAAGTGGTTAGTGAGCTTGAGGTTGTGGTAAGAGTCCAGAGGATTACAGATCTGGAACGAGGAGAAAAATTCCATTAAAGAAAAAATTCTCCTTTTACACTTAAGGAAACTGAGGCCCAAGAAGGGAAATGGCTTGCCTAATTAGGGTCATATAGCTAGTAAATGGTGAAGATGGTATTCGATCCAAGGTCCTCTTCCTGGAGAGTCAGTGTTCTTTTTGTTGGAAGCAATGTAAGTAGATGAGATCTTGGAGGAGAAGAAGCTAGAGAGAAAAGAGCAAGTTATCCACAGCTGTGTCTTGGAGGAAATTCCCAGTGATTGGACAAGGGAAAGAATAGCAAGAGGGCTCCCAGGGACTAGCACTGATAAAAGCAAGATTGAGAACTGAGGAGATGACTGATTGTTGGGTTTCACCTACAGAGGATTGTTGATGACCTTAGAGTTGCTTCAGTACAGCAGAAGTGATGGAACGTGCAAAGGGCACATAAGATGTAGTTTTGAAACAGGCTGGTTTGCTTTTTTGTTAATTCCTTTGTGTTTTTGAGGAATAGTAAGGACTTTTGGGCTCTATACATTTCAGAGAGGGTCTTAGTATGTCTATGTTTGAGAAGTGCCCTAATGAAGCAGGTCCCTGTGGCCAGTGGTTGGTGATATCCCAAAGAAATTGCCCTGTCCCTTAGCCTACTTAGTATCCCAAGGATCTGTTTATCTACACAGTCTGCTTCCCTGTATTTAGAATTACTCTCTTTGAATGTCCTACTTCCACATGTTTTTGTCTAGAGAGCAGAAAGAATGAAACTTGAGATTCATGGTAACTAGAACCAGTTAGTTAAGTATTCATTGAGTAGTTACTATGTGAGACATCAAGTTTCTTAGTCAGACTGACTATAAGTCAGTAGTATTTCTCTACTCATCCTGCAAATGAACCACTTGTGTAGTGGGGAGTATTTCATGATCTCCTTTTATTTTTCCCCTTGCATTTCTGTTCCCTCTTCTATTACCTGTTTTCTGTTAGTGAAGGGTTGTTACATGTGCCTGTCATTTCCAGTTATAAATTGCAGATTTTTGAAGGTCTTGACTGACAGGAGTTAGGGCAGGGAAGGTAGAGGGGAAAAATTTTGGTTTGCTTCTTGGAGATTCTTAGAATCCTATAGTCATTTGGACATTATCTCAGTGGTTCAGGAATTTTTTTTAAAGAAACAAAAGAAGAGAACTTCCTTTTCTGATAAGGCAGATAAACAAGACCCTAGAGTAGAACAGTGTTATTTATTTAGGGAATGTCACACAGATAGATGATTTTGATTGTGGTCTGAGTGTCTGAAACCTGGAAATGAGATGCCAGAAAAATTCAGTTCTTCAGGGCCTGATGTCTTGAATCCTAGAGGACTAAAAGCGCTCACAGAATTATGGAGAATTATGGAATTATGGCAGAACTGGAAAGGACCTTATAGATTGTCTTGTCTACCTTCTTTATTTTACAGATGAGGAAACTGAGGCCCACATAGGGGACATGATCTGCCCACAATCACACGGCAGATTAATATAAGAGGCAGAAATGGGTGTGCTGACTGTATCATGACATGGCTCAGATCCCAGTGGAGGGACTAGCCGCCACTGTAGAAGACGTAGAAGATGAAGGGCCAAACCTTAAACAACCCCTCACTCCTATTCATTTCTGACTCATCTCAGTATTTTCACACACTCTCCACATTAATGTGACCATATATAGAGACATTAAAGAAGCCACAGGAATTATTTAAAACCTTCTGTTCGCTTTGTAAATGCCCATTTCTTCTCCTCAGCAAGAATGATCTTAGCACTGAGTTAGCATGTTCTGATTAAAGAAAAGCTTTATATGTTCCTTGTATAGGTCTGAGCCCACAGCTAAAGACAAGTGAGTGAAATATCATAGATTAAACAGAAGTGGAGTTGAAGGCTAAAGACCTAGATTTGAATCTGGCTCAGTAATTAATTCATCATATGAACTTTGACCAGTCACTTAATATTTTTGAGCCTCAGTTTCTCATCTCTGAAATGGGGATGTTAACATTTTACAACCTACTTCACAGGGTTGTTGTAAGGAAAACATTTTTTAAATTTCAGAGCACTATGTAAATATGAGCTGTTACTAGGTTTACCTAACAGGAATAGAACCAGTCAGGGGCAGAATGAAGCAGTTAGATACCTTTCTTCTACCTTCTCTGAGACCTTTTTCCTCTTGAATTATCATTGTTCCCCTTTCCACATGCTTCTTCCCTTTCACTTTTTCCCATAAGTCCTTTTCTTAAATGTATTTAATTTCCTTAAACAGACTATTGTGAGGCAGAGATTTAGCAGAAAAATATATGACCTGAGCACAGCAGTAAAAGAATATAGATATCTGCATTGTACTCTATCTTGCTCCTTTTTTTTTGGTCGTTCCCTATTGCCTTTCAATAAAATAAAAACTCTTTACATTGGCAGTCAGTGCTCTTCGTAGTCCAGTATCTATGTCCCCACATAGCCCTATCTCCTACTACTTTTTTCTCCTAATCTGTGCTTTAGCTAAATTGGACTTCTCACTATTCCATGAACAGACCTTGTGGTCTCCTGCCCTTGTCCCTTTACTCATGCTGTGCCCTACGAATATGTTATTCATATTTAGATCCTTTACAGGACTTAGCTCAGTCCCAGCACATGGTGGGTGCTCAGTGGATATTTGAATTGAACTGAACAAAGCTGACTAGTCCACACAGAGATGAGTATTTTCTTATTAATGTTGAAATCTGAATAATTGAATTAAATGCATACACTCATAGGTACACCCAGGATGACAAGGGAATGGATAAATGACAACTGTGATAAAAACAAGAATAATACACTTTACATTTCTATTTTAAAACCTTTTAAAATGTTCTGTTCTAGAATGGTTAGTGCTGGAAGAGCATGTAGCCTTTTAGACAGCAATATAAGCTGAGATTTTATTTCTCTAAATTATGTATCAGAAGCAGACTATAAAAGGCAGGTATGCCCAAACTGTAGCTTAAGGGAATCATTGTTTGCAAAATATGGTATTGTCTATAAGGGAGGGAAGAGAAGTGAAATCTTTTTTGAAAAAGGATAAAGCTACTAAGAAGTATCCTGACTAGAAAAGAGAGTTAAAAAGGTTCACATTGCTTTTTGTACAGATATAAGATGTAAGTGGTCGTCTTTTTGGTTTCTACTTTGCTCAGTGGAAGGCAGAAAAGACAAAACAGTTTTGAGAGTATCTTGGGAAAAGAGACGTGTCTGACAGTGCTCTCTGAGACAGAAGAGAATATAGAGTTAGAAATTGGGGTTTCTGAGCTCTATTTCTTGAGGAAAAAAGCTTATGGTGGTTAAAAGATGATTACTAAGAAACTGATAGTTAGCAGCTATGAGGAAGTTATCAGGAAGAGCCTTTGATGCCAAACTATCTTGAAGTTCTGGAACCTGTAAAGGATCCCTGAGAAGCATCTGAAAGTGAGATAATTCAGGAGAATTAGAAAGATACATTTTAATTATTTTAGGAGAAAACTAAGATTATATTAAGTAATTGGTGATAGTTAGGAAGAATGAGGAAAAAAAATTCAAATTATATATAAAGGTAGCATGGTCTAGTGGGTGGAGATCAGAGCTTGAAGCCAAGTCCTGTGTCTGGCACATGCTGGCTATGAGACCCTGCACAATTCCCTTTACTTCTAAGTGCTCTAGGCAATTCTAAGACTATGAGGTGTAGAGCAGATGCTGATCTGTACTGGCAGAGGGAATTAATGATAGCAGTGAAATCATAGGTCCAATCCTTAGTCCTTTCAATGTGTTATTTAAAAAGTATTTTTGTTATATACACATGTTTTTAGGGGAAAATTAAATGGGAAAGTATGGCAATTTTTAAATTCAGTTAAATTTAGCAAACTTTTATTAAGTACTTGCTGTGTGCAGACCACTATGTTAGTTGCTTATGGAGATAAAAAAATGAAGACATGACACAGGTCCTGCCTGTATGGAACATACAGTTTTGTGACTAAAATATTCTTGTTTGGACTGTAAAACCTTAACCAAAGCATGATGGTTCACCTGGTGATAGGATAACTTATTTCTAGGTAAAGAACTTAAATCAGTGCCAAATAAGTATAAACTAGCAACTGTAAAATTAAATTACTTTTGTGAGAGTTTGGGGAGGTAAGTGGGTGATAGGTAGATAAGAGAGAGGGTAGAATAATCAGTAAAGCAACCACAACCAAAAGATACTAGTAGTGTCGGAATGTGTTATAATAATAATAATAATACAATAATGTCAAGTTAGGAAGTGGTGTGTGAACAAAGCTATTCTTTCTTATAACCAAAGAAATTCTGGCTTTTCCTCCTTGTAAAGCTTTTTTAAATAGTAAGCTGCAGCAGTCTATGTGTTACATTCTATGTATATATTTGGTTATTAGATAAGTAGAAAGATTATACTAAATGAATCATGTAATCTTACTTAGGGTATAAGCCGAGCAGTGACCTACTACTTGCTCATGGCTCAAGTCAGATTTTTTATTGGAATATGCAACATTTTCCTAGGGTATTTTACAGATTTTTCTTTTCTTCTTTTTCTCAAAGTGCCAAGTTTGTTGTTTTGTTGCTGGTAAAGACAATATGATTTGACCTGGAATGGAAACATTTTTGTGGTATAAGCATCTGTTTGCGGTCACCACCCGGGTACCACAAAGCCATGTAGTGTATAATTTTTAACATCCTTTTTCATTATTGATGGAATAATGAAACAGCTGCAGTGCCAAGAAGAATTCTTTTCTCTTTGAGCCTTTGGGTAAGTGAGGAAAAATAATGACTTTTGAACTGGGGGAAAAAAAGAGAAATACCTCCATCTGCTATGAAAGGCCTCTGCTGAGGAAGCAGGAGACTTAGGGAAGTGAGGCATGTCAGCTTTGTGTGAGAAGAAAGAGGCATCTCAGACAGGTGTACCAATTGCCTGAAGAATGCAGTTTTTTGCTGAGCCACAGAAACTGTTCTGCTTTCTAGTAGGGATACCTTTCTGTGGTCTTACTAGATATTTTGGAGAGCAGCAAAGGAACAAAGGAAATGATCATATTGAGTAGATTGAAATTTCCTTGATTCAGGATTAGAGGATAACACTTTAAGCAGAAAACAACATTATACATTTTTTTTTCCTTCTCAAAACTACAATTAATTGTGGGGCAAAAAGATCATTGAAATTTCCTGGGCCTTTAATGAGCCACTTGACTCAGTTTGGTCTTTCCAGATCACTATGATTCTCCTTGTTCTTCTGTATTCTGGTAGGGATAATTAATAAGATAGAATACAATCATAGAATGTTAGATTTACAAGTGACTTCAGAGATCATCTAACCTCAGAGATCATCTAGCTGAAATTGCCACATTTTGCAGATGAGGAAGCTGATGGATAAAAGAATCTAATTCAGAACTATCCAGACCAGCTGGAAAATAGGCTGAAAACAACAAAATCTGACAAGGATAAATGTAGTCATAGGATCATAGATTTAGATCTAGAAGGTACCTTAAAAGTTTTTAAGTCCAACCCCCTCAATTTATAGATAAGGGAGAGGTTAAGTGATTGGCCCAAGACCGAATAGGTAGTAAGTGTCCAAGACAGGATTTGAACCTGTGTTCTTTTATGCTGATGCTATCATTATTTATATCTTACCAACCTGGATCCCTAAGTCTTGAATTTAGGATAAAAAACTCAGTCGCACAATTAAAAGATGGGGGAAACTTTAGAGTTACTTTCTATTTGCTACTCTCTATATGTCTTGTATCTCTCTATGTACACTTTGGCTTGGATCTTTGGAATGTAAGCTCCTTGAGGGCAGGGGCTGTTTTTGCATTTCTCTGTATCCTAGAATTTAGCACAGTTTTTAGAACATAATATGCAATGGCAAACCACTCCAGTATCTTTACAGGTCCTGTAGTCCAATGGAGTCACAAGAGTCAGATACGACTGAACGACTGAACAACAATGCACTTAATAAATGCTTATTGGTTGATTGATAGTATTTCATTTGAAAAAGTTGTTTGGGGTTTTAGTTAACCACAAACTCAGTATATAATATAACTATGACTGATGCAAAAATTATAATGCAATATTTTGGTTCTTTCATAGAAATATAGTGTTCATATCCAAAGAAAGAATAGCCCCAAGTGTGCTCAAGCCTCATTTGGAGAATTTTGTTCAGCTCTGGGCATCACATTGTAAGCAGACTATTGGTACATCCTGAGGTGGGTAACCAACGTAACTTTGAACTGGGATGTTTAATCTAGAGAAGTCCAAGCAGGTGACCATGACAATGGTTTTCAAATATTTAAAAAGCTATTTTGTTAAATAGGGATTGGATTTATTCCATGTAGATCTAGAAGGCAGATCTAGAAGGGACGGTTTAGGTTTTAGCTCAATATAAAGAATGTAAATAAGAGCTTTCAACCTCCGGATCATGTGAATAACAGAATGGAGGACTAGATATCTTTTCAGATCCTTAAGACTTTTCAGATCTTTCCAAAACAGAAATTATGTGACAAATATAAATCAACTTCAGCTGTCTTCATGGTCTAGGATATCCAGAATCTAAAAGAAATTATTGAAAAACAAAAAAAGCCATGAACTGATGCTTATCCCGAATCTCCCCCAACCTCCCACACTACTTACAGCGAGGTGGCATTAGTAAACAGAAGAACTCAACACACAGGTTTACAACAAAATCCAACCCCACACTTCCAACTTCCTTCCTTCTTTCCATTGCTTTGGAGACTCCAGCTTCAGGCTGTGGAAGTTTATCTCAGCGATGGTGGCGTAGGAATAGCCCTTCTAGAGCAGCAGCCTGGTAAGAGTGGGAATGTGGAGCACATGGAAGACAGCCAGCGTTGAGGCAGATACTCCCTTAGTGCCAGTGCTGCAGAGCTTCTGTACTGCTGGTACCAGGGCAAACAATCCCATAAACCTAGTACTTGCTGAACCAAAGAACTGAGGAACAGAGGAAATAAGATAGGGTACTATGTGTGTACAAGGGTTGTGCAGTATTCTACTGAGTCTGAAGTAAAGAAGTCAGCATCCAACTGGGACCAGTTCTATCTACCCCAAAGTCACTTGAAGCAGACGTAGGCTCATGAATTGCCCAGGATGGGAAGAGACTGAGATGCTTAGAGATATAATGGCCAAGGAAATCACTATCAAAGGGGAGACCGAGCCAGAAAGAGAGAAATAAAAGGAAATTGGGGGAGGCGGGAGACTGAAATGACCAAAGATCTCAGGAAGAAGAAAACTCAGAGACTGTGAAAACAGTAACAGCAAGAGGAAATATGGCTTCCAGATCCTAGTAAATGAGTTCAGGCATCTATGAATAAGTGCTACAAAACAAAAGAAAGTGATCTAGCACTTGATGAAAGAGAACTCTGTGGAATGAGGAGAAGATGGGACCAAATGTTATTTCTTATGGTTCCAAAGTGAATTGAGAATTAGGAGAATAGTATTTATGAGCTGCATAGCAAAAAATAATGGACAAAATAGGAAAAATTGCTATCTGTGATGGTAAATCTCACCAAAGAAACAAAATAGAGAAATAATATACTGAGAATGCAAGTATACAGAAATGAAGGAAAATCTAGAAGATAAGGGGAAAAAATAACATTAAAAGAAAAGATGCTTGCTAAGTAAGCAAAACACTGACCTTGAAGACAGGATGCACAAAGAAAACCGAAGGATCATAGGTCTCCCAGAAGAACTCAACAGGCCAAAAAACGTTAACATTATGTATGATGCAGGAAAAACAAAACCAAACAAAACATTATGATGCAGGAAATACAAGAACTGCCCAGAACTTTTGAATAAAGAAAATGAAATGCCAATTGAAAGAACTTGTAGATTACTTCCAGTTTGCAAGTCTGTAAACTCTTGGGTTTACAGACACTTGGGTGGTTAATTTAACATTTCAGTTCAGAAATAATAATTTCTACAATCAGGAGAAAGACCTTCAACTACAAAGGAAAAGAAATTTAACACAGGACTATTCTGCACCCACTAGAAAATGTAAGAGGGAATGGAATAGTATGCAAGTAGTGGAGCTCTGGTTATAATCCAAGGTGACCTGCTCTGCAAATCTGAATTTAGCCATAAATGAAAAAAAAATGGACTTCATTAATAAAGATATGTTTGAAACATTTTTAGAAAGAAAACCAGAACTGAATAGATTTACTTCTTCCTTCCTTCCTTCCCTTTTTCTTTTTATTAATGTATTTACTTTTAGTTGATTAGTTGCTTCTTGAATAGCCCAAACAACAGAAATGCAAGAGGAATGAATAAATGTAGCCAAGGACAGCAAAAGCAACATAGTGACAGCAGAGAGACCAATGAGAGACTTCTTTCTAAATGTACACATAGAGACAGGGGTGGAGGGGAAAGTCTGGTGAAAGGAACAGTGAAGAGGCAGGCCTGAGGCTTATGGACAGAACCTGGAGAGGCTTTGCTTATAGGCAAATCAGTGGGTTTTTTTGTGGGGCTGCGTCATAGTATGGGAGTGTACACGAAAGAGGAGAAAGGAAGCAGGGGGTTAGAAAGAAATGGGTTATGTGCCAGATAAAATCGAAGATGATTTGATCAGATGAAGGATAAACAACCCTCTCTGGTCTCACTAAGAGACAAGCCTACAGGGAGGTGGATGAAGAGGAGAGGGGGAGGGATTATAAAGGTCAGTAAAGGAAAGAGGCCTTGCTGTACTGGTGGGATGGGGTTCCATTGAAATGCTTCTGTGGGTGAAAAGAGATGGCCTGTGAAGGAAGATGGGGACCTTGTGCTAGGTGTGGTCTGGAGGATTTGGTGCTTGGAAAATCCATTCATCCTGCTTCAGGAGTGGGAGAATTAGAACTCTTAGGGACAACTAGCACCTGGGGAAGCAGTAGGACATGGACCCAGGGAGATGATTTTTGAAGCAAATGGAGGAAGAAAAGGTAACCAGAGGAATGTATAGATCAATGGTGAGTTGTATAATAACCAGGTTCATATAGTGTGGGAAGAGCCCTACCATGGGGCTTGCCTCTGTAACATTTATTTATGATAATTGATATTGTTCTGGGAGGAAGGCACAATAGGAAAGGGGAATCTGTTGGACAAACTCTGTAAGTCAATACCAGAAATTGCCTAGAGAGGACAGGCCAGAACCGGGATGGGTAACCTGTGGCTTGAGGGTCACATGTGACCTTCAAGGTCCTTGGGTGTGGCCTTTTGACTGAGTTCAAGTTGTATAGAACAAATACTTTTATTAAGGGGATTTGTTCTATGAGGTTTGGATTCAGTCCAAAGGCCGTACTTGAGGACCTAGAGGGCCACATGTGACCTCAGGGCTGTAGGTTCCCCACCTCTGGCTACATATATGGTACCCTGGAAATTTTGGTTGCGTGCGGAATACAGAAAATAAAGAGAGACTATATAATTATAGTGGTCAGGAATAATAGTATGATGGTTTAGAGTAGATAGAAAAAGAGGATGGATAATGTAGAGTGAGAGAAATAGTTTTTGGAAAGGGATGCCAGAAGAAAAAGGGAGTTTAAAAAATTAATGAGCAGGACTAGATGAAGGGGAGGAGAGAAAGAAGGAATCTACTTCATTAAATGAGAGAAATAAAGGAGGGGAAGAATTATGTAAGTAGATAAAAGCAAATGATAAAAGGGAATAACTAAAACCCCAAAGGGTAAGGGTAATGAATGAGAAGAAGGGATTGGGGGAAGAGGAATGGAAATAAAGCCACCTTTAAAAAGATTAAGGTAAAGTAACTGAAAGAACATAGTACTATATTTACAGCAGAAGAGGAGAATAATTTTTTAAAAACCCAATATTAGAGACAGATGGAAGAAAATATAAAACTAACTCATAACTTTAAATGTGAATGGATTAAACAATCCAATAAAACAAAAAATGTGACAGATTGGATAAGAAAAAAAAAACCCTTACAATCTGTTGCTTACAAGAAACACATTGTAAAACAAAGACACACAAAATAAAACTGAAGGGATAGAAAAAAATTTACTGTGCAGCATGTGAATAACGAAAGCAGGGACTGGAATCATGCTATCTGACAAAGCAAAAGCAAACATTAAAAAAATTAAAACAGATAAACAAGAAAACTACATCATGCTGAAAGAAACCATAGACAACAGAGTAACATCAGTAATAATACATGCCCAATGTTTTAGCATCCAAATTCATAAAGGAAATAATAGCTTCAAGAAAACATGGACAGTATTACAGTAGTGACGGGAGACTTCTATATCCCTTTCTTAATTTTGGCTAAGCCTAACAGAAAAATACAAGGAGAAATATCGAACTAAACACATTTTTGGAGAAAAGACTTAATGACATCTTCTAAATAAAACATCAAAGTAATATACATGTTTCTCAGCAGCACCATGTGGAACTTTTGCAAAACTTGACCATGTACTAGGGCACAGAAATATTGTAAATAAATGTAAAAAGCCAGAAATAGTTAATGCATCCTTTACAGACCAGTGAAGTAAAAATAGTCATTGGTTCAGTGACAACACAAAAAAACAGACTAAAATGGAGATTTAACAACAAAATCACACATAATGAGTAGGCCAGAGAACAAACCATAGGAACAATTAATAACTATGTGAAAGAAAATAGTAATGTTGAAATACCATACCAGAATTTCTAGGATGCAACTAAAGTAGTTCTCAGGGGAAAAATCATATGCCTACAAACATACAGTAACAAAATAGAAAATGAAAGGTTAATAAGCTGAACATGCATTTTAAGTATTAGAAAGCCAACAAATAAAACTAAAATAAGCACAAAAGGGAGGATATTAAAAATTAGAGGGGAAATATAAATTGGAAACAAAAAATAGAAATGATAAAACTCAAAGCTGATTTGGTTTGCTTTCTTTTTTGAAAACTAGCCAATCTGATTTTAAAGAAAGAAAGAAAAAAGAAAGCAGAAAATCACCAATAAAAGAGCAAATGAGGTAGGGAAAAATCAGAATGAAACTAGAAGAAATAAAAATAATCTGAACATATTATGCATTTATATGTTCAAAGCTGAGAAAAGAAATTTTAGAATAGAAAATCCATCTAGCTGTAAAGAAACTACCAAAGAGGGGGAAGGAGGAATTCTTGGTCTTGATGGATTCACAGGAGAATTCTATCAAATTTTTAAAAGAACAGTTGATATCTGTGCTTCACAAATTATTCCCAAAAAGTAAGAAAAATATCACTTATTAGAATCTCTTAAAGAGACAAATAGACTATCATCAAGGTCTCTCCCAAGGTCTTTTCTCACTTTTGTTTGATATCGTTCCAGAAATGCTAGCAACAGCAATAGGAAAAGAGAAAAAAAAAGGCATAAAGATAGATAAAGAGAATATTTTAAAGAAACTCTTTGCTCATGACATGATTGTATATTTGGAAAATACTAGGGAATCAGCAAAGATACTAATTGAGATAATACCTTCAGCAAAATTTCAGGCTAAAAAATAAATCCTCAGAGATCAACAGTATTTCTATGTGATAATAATAAAAAACCAGAAGAAGCAATAATGGAAATGGAAAAATCATCTCAAATGGCTACAAAATGCAAAAATCTCTGGGGATTGACCTACCAAACCACACAAAAGACTTTTATTGATTTAATTACAAAGTGCTCCATAGAGAAATAAAGGATAACTTAAATAATTGGAGGAATATTCAGTGCTCATGACTAGGAGATGCCAACATAATAAAAATGAAAATACTAGCAAAGTTAATTCACACTTTTAATGCTATACTGATCAAATGACTAATGTGATACTTTATAGAACATGATAAAACAATAACAAAATTTGGGGGAAAAAAGATCAAGAATATCAAGGGAAATTATGAAAAGAAGTAGGGATGAAGGGACCTCAAACTATGTTATAAAGCAGCAGTCATCGAAACCATTTGGTGACAGAGAGAGAGAGAGAGAGAGAGAAAACAGTGACTAGTCAAGGGAGAATCAGAAACAATTGAGCACAATAACTCATCTACTCATCATTTGATAAAGTGGTATTTTAAACAATTACCTAGGGAAAAAAACTCCTTATTTGATAAAATTGCTAGGAAAACTAGAAAGTAATCTGGTAGAAATTGGTTTCCTAAACCAGTACCTTACATCATACTCTACAATATATTCTAAATGGGTATGTGACCTTATTATTAAGGATCATGATATTTTAAAAAATAGAAGAAAAACAGATCATATACCTCTCACAGCTATGGGTAGAGGTATTCTTAGCTAAACAAAAGATAGATTCAGTTCTAAAAGATAAAATATATAACTTTGAGTACATAAAACAGGAAAGCTTTTTTGATAGACAAAATTAATGTACCTAGGATAATAAGGGAAGTAGTCAAATGGGGAAAAAAATCTTTGTATCACATTTCTTTGGTAAGAATTTGGTATCTACGACATACAAACAACAAATATATATAAGATTAATAACCATTCCTCAATAGGTTAGTAGTCAAAAGATATGAACAAATAATTCTCAAAAGAAGAATTGCAAAGTATTCACAACCTCTTGAAAGAATGCTCCAAATCACTAATGATAAGAGAAGCAGCAAAAAATAAATCAAAAGAATAGCAAAGTTTTACCTTATACCCTACAAATTGGCAAAAGTGGCAACAGTCTATGTTGGAGGTATTGTGGAATGATAGGCACACTGATATATTGTTGGTGGAGTTGTAAAGTGGTACAAGAATTCTGGAAAACAATCTAGAATTATTTAAAGTGATTAAAATGTCCATAACTCTGGACCTGAGGCTGGATACCCCAAGGAAGCCATCAACAAGAAGACAGTTTCCATATACACTAAAATATATATAGCAACATTGTGATAGAAAAGAACAAAGTAGGTGCCCATTGATGGTGGAATGACAAAACAAATTGTGGTATGTGGATGTAATGGAATATGACTATACTGTAAGAAATTATGTGTGTAATGAATACAGAGAAGCATAGAAAGATCTATATGAACTGATCCAGAATGAAGTGAGCAGAATCAAAAAATGTACACAGTAACTTCAACAATGGAAACGGAAAGAATGATTACACACCAAATCATCAAAAATGAATGCAACAAAATTACAGAGATCAAGCAAGACGTAAATGAAGAGAGGAAACAACATCCTTAACCCATTCCCTTTGTGGAAGTGGGAGGTTCATAGGTGTAACACATTATACATTTTTTTGGACTTTTAAAAAATTTTATCTGTCACTGGTGCTGATTTTTTTTCCCACCCTAAAAATATTGTTTGTTTTATGTGATGACTGTCTGAGAGGGATAGAGGGAGAGATACTGTGATAACTAGTGAAAGAGGGGAATAATAGTAAATTACTTTTGTTCTCCTCAAAATTGGTTTATGTGTTGCGTTTAACATTAATTAATTAATTCAGCTAAGTGTTTATTGAGAATATTGTTTTTCACACTGTGCTAGGCACTCAGGAAAGGAAATCTCAGATCCCTTGTCCTGTAGTAATTAAGATAATTGGTGGGATGAGACACAAGAGACAAAGAAGCAGAATAGAATGCCAGAATAATTGATACTGTCAGTTAAGTTCAGGAAGTTCAGACTAGAGGGTGATTTTTGTGAGCCAGAGTGGTCAGGTAGGACCCCATGGAAGAAGTATGACTTGAGTTGTTTCAAGGCTTGCTTTTTAGCAAATACTGAGACTAATGAATAGCCTAGTGATCCTACTCAAGATGAACTTGTTTGGAATTTGAGAGTTATTGTTTGCACTGATTACTCAATATTTTTCCATTGAGAGGCAGTTGAGTTATTCCAGAGTAGGTGCCTTGATAGAGTATCCTAAATTTTCATCCAGTATCTAAATCACAGGTATTTTTGCTTTTTTAACCTTTGGTGAAGGCTGAATCCCATATAATGGTGCTCCAGAGTGAGGCAGAGTGAATAAATATGCTGTCAAATGAACCTCTGTCTTTACTGTAGGTAAAAGTACCTGAATGTGCCAAAGACTCAGTGTTGTATGGAATGAAAAACTCACTGACTTCATAATAGAGGAGACCCCTAAAGACATACATGAATTAGTTTGTACTGTGTGTACCATAGACACAGTTTAGGACTCCTGAAGCCAGGGATAGCATATCTTTTGGGTAGACACATTTTGCCAGTTGGGGTTGATAGATTCTGGTACCTCAGGCACAAAACTAAGTGGCCAAAACTGTAATGTTAATAAAAGTTAAGGGTCAGTCAGTGCTAATAGAAACAAGTAAATAAAGGACATAGTTTCCTAGTAGTTCAGACTAGACTGGAGGTCAGTTACATGGGTTGATTACAGGATTCAAAAGTTTGGCATAGGGAGGAAGGAGGAATCAAATGTTCCAGTGGGAACAGCCAATTTCAGAGTTGGGATCAACACTGACTCCCAGATAGGAGTTAGTCATCCTGAACTTAGCGGCAATGTAGGTAAGATAAGCAGATGAAAGATGTCTGGGAAATCACAGAGTGGGAACTAGGGACCCAGGTACAGAGGAATTGGGCAATGAGTCATTGTCAGTCAAGAAGCATTTATGTATTAGGCATTGTGCAAAATTCTGGGGAGTGGGAGAGAGTGGAAGGGAAGGAGGTACCCACAATGGAGCGTGGTGGCTATGTTCAAAGAATCAGGGGTGGCAGGTCTGGGGCCTTCCCCAAAATGGAGGCTTCGGGAAGAGCTCACCAGTGGGAGAGGAGCTTAAAGGAGTGGTGTCAAGAATCACTGGAGGCAGTGAATGCTGGGAATCCTAACCACAGAGTAAAGGAGCCACAGTGATGAGAACATAGGTATAAGCTTAAAACAGTACACAAAGACTATAGATGAGCAACACGGATCAGAACCCAGATGCCAAAAAACTGGCACAATATAGAGGGATTGGATAATGGATCAGAACCTAGACATTGAGAGATTAGGTAATTAGGAATGTAGGCAAAGAGCCAGGGTATGGAGGGTTAGGGACATGGACACCAAAGTACAGAGGAAGAATGTAACAAAGGATAAAAAAAATCAGACACCATGAGACACAGGGAGATGGAATAGCAGGGGTTAGAGCCCAGACACTGAGAGATGGCATAACAGATAACAGTGGGAACTAGCAGCAAGACTGACTTGACAGCTAAACTGGAAGGAAGGATTCTCTAGCCAAAGCAAAAATTGAGGTCGTGGTTTGGTCCTGCTTTAGCCCAAGGTCAGGGAAAATGCAAATCTGTCTAACCATGCATAAAATTATGAAGGGCAGGAAGTAAGAATGTTCCCCCAGATGAGAAGAGGTTCCTTTACCTTTTCTGTCCAGAGATTGTACTTTCCAACCCTGACTGCAGAGTGGAACAGTTTATTATGTACGTACAAGGATTGAAGCAGGAGTCTTTTTGAATGAGGCTTATTTTATAGAGAATCCCACTAGAAGTATCAGTTACATACATGCAGTTCTGGGTGCAAAATACAGTTCTCCAAGATCCGAACTTTGAACCTGTAGCACACCAGAAGTTTCCACACCAAACTGTTATGTTAGGCAGATTCAAAGATGACCACAGTGACACATGAAGACACCCATGTGGTTATTCCTTCCACATCAAGACTTTGCCCATTGCAGGATTTTTTTTTTTTTTTGCTTTTTTGGAGGGGGCAGTTGGGGTGAAGTGACTTGTCCAAGGTTATATGGCTAGTTTTGTGTTAAGTGTCTGAGGCTGGATTTGAGCTCATGTCCTCCTGACTCCAGGGCCCGTTGCTCTATTCACTGTACCAACTAGCCACTCCCCTTGCGGTTTTTGATGTATCACAGGTCGGCATAAGAAATTGAATGGGAATTTGGGGGGAGTTTTTCAGAAGCCGCAGACAACACACAAAGGCCAGCAGATGACACGGAGCCTCTGACCAAATACTTAACCCCAATTTTACAATAAGGTACTGTACACACTCCATAAAAGAAAAAGACAATTCATACTTCATCTCTGGTGTGAAGGAAAGGCCAAAACCTCTTACTCCAGTTTTCCAGATCATAGGGGTGATGTACCCTTAACCCCCAAGATGTGGAAGGGATAACTGTATGTCCCCTGTCTGAAAGGTCTTAGAGGGGATTTCTCTTCAGGGGAGGAAGTGTGGTATAGAAGGAGTGCTGGAATCGATCTGGAAACCTCGGTGTGAATCCCCCTCTCTGCTGAAGAGTTTGTGACCAGGAGAAAGTCAGTTCATCTCTTTTGGTCTGTTTCCACATCTGAACAAATGGAGATGATGATAGTTGTAGTATTTGCCTCATACAGTAGTAGTGAGATGTCATTCAGATGAATCACTTTACAAATTTCAGGGTATATGTGACAGGTGGCATAGTGGATAGAATGTTCTGACTAAAGTAAAGAAGACCTGAGTTCAAATTCAGCTTGAATTACTTAATTGCTTTGTGACCCTGGGCAAGTCACTTGCATTGACCTCTGACTACCTCAGATTCTTCATTTGTAAAATGGGGATGAAGTAGTACTTAATTCTCAGGGTTGTTATGAGGATCAAATGAGATAATATTTTTAAAGCATTTTACAAATTTTAAAGTACTAGATATATGCTAACTATTGTTTTTGTTATATAAATGTCATTATTTGTGTATCAGTTTAGATTTAGGAATATCCTCGGAGGCACCTACCCAATTTGTATTTGAACAAGAATCTCCTCTATAGTCAACATGACAGATGGTCATATATCTATCTAGATATAAATAAACAATATACGTGTGACATAAAGATTTATATTTAATACACATATAATCAGGGCTTGTAGTTTCACTAGTGCAGGAAATGGGGAAAGGCTTGCCTTATTCCTTTTGAGTCCTTCGGCTTCTTTTGTGCTCCTTTGACAATCAGGTGAATATATTGAAATACAGATATCAGAATATTAAAAAAGAGAAGTTCATGGATCCCAGGTTAAGAACCCCTGGTGTAGGGTTTCCCAAGTAGGAGACTTTGTGCCAGTGCAGATGTACTACAGCTGTTCTTTCCCTACATATGAATCCGAAGTAGGACTAGAATCCAGATCTGTCTAACTCCACAGTTGCCTCTCTGTCCATTAGCTCCATCACACTGCATTTCCACCCAGACCTTAAAGAGCTCTAGGACCAGAGAAAGTTAAGATAAGTTAACTCTGCCAGATATTTAAAGAAACAATTTCTATACCATTACAGAATATTTTCTAAACATTAAAATTATAGGTGACCCAATTTCTTCTTTCGGAAAGAGCTTTAATTTCTAAGTCTAATACAGACTTTCTCATCCCCCCTCCCCAAATAGGTCAGTATCACATAATGAGCTAGGTGATTTTTAGCAGTCTCCGCCCTGCCCTTGTCTTTGTTGAAGATGGAGGGTCATAATTTTTATTTTCATTTTTTTCTTTCATATCTTGCCATTACTAAAATTACAAATTGGACTAGATGAAGGCCCTTTCAACTCTCCAGTTATAATTTTTACTACTTGGATAGTCAGTTTGTGGTTAAGTGCAACATTTGTCTAGGCTGGGTAATAAAGAATAGTACAACATTCTTTGGAAATTGTGGAGTGGGCTTCATTTTGGCTGATAGAGTGAACTGAGGTTAGGTTACTACTTCATAAGGAAACCTTTGCATACTAAGGCTTACATAGAGAACCATCATTACCTGTGCTTAGGATGAAGTATAATCCTCTTATCACCAAGCTTGTAGACTGTTTTTCCAACCAGTTTTGAAGGGACAAGTGCCTGCTAGTGAACGCAGCTTTAGCACACCTGGGTTTTACCCTGGATCTCCTCCTTTTCTTGCTCTGCTCTGTTAGAGCTAGTAGGCATGAAGCCCTAAAGAACACACTACCACCCAACTTGATCTTAGTCTCTGTCTCATTGTCCTCACCTTTTCTTGTTCTTCTTGTATCCTAGCTTCTCCAGAGGCGTTTGTGGGGACATAAACTGTAGCTAATAGTAACTACTGTAGAATTTATCATTGTGACTAACAACTTTGCAGTTGCAGAGGAAAAATTGAGAGAGAGACAGAGAGAGAGAGAGAACACGAGAATGCCAGTTTGCATCCTTTCTGCAGTGGTCCTTTACACAGAGATATCCTTTATCTAGTAGTGATGCCTTATGTTTTACCAGGCCTTGTTTGCCTGTGATGTTTCAGGGTAAGCAGGCTGCTGATAACACATCTTTCATTTTCTCTCATCTATTTACTTAGCATCAGACAAAACTTCTCTTTGCTATGACTTTTTGCGTCCTGTCTTTCACAGGGTGACAGAGGGGCGGTCACTTCACTTTTGGGGGGCCTCAGAGGCTGTGTAGTTCAGTCTTTACCTGACAGGAATCCCCTCTGTAGTATAACTGACAAGTATTTGTTTGAGGACTGCTGGCAGGTGGAGTAGGAGTGGGTATGGAATATGACTGCCCACCTCCTCAGGCAGCCCACTGTGTTTTGGGTTAACTGTTTAACAGCTTCTTACATGAATTTCACCAGGGACTCCATTCAGTCAGCTTAAAGAGAGATGCAACAAAACCCAAAATGTACCCAAACTTTCCCAGACATTTTTCCCAGACTGTTATGTTTCCTTCTCTTTAGAAATTTATAACATTATAGATTGTGAAGACATCTTAAGAAATGCTATGTAGCAAGTTAGATTAGTGATTGCTCTAATTTGGTCTTCCATGTCTTATAGTGGCAGCAATGTGTTCATGATTTTTCCTTAAAGATAGGATCAGTTGAACATTATAAATTACTTTATCTAGTTAGTTTCAAATAGTGCTTTCCAGTTCTTTCTTTTGCTTTTTATAGGGGGGAAGGCAGGGGAATTGGGATTAAGTGACTTGCCCAAGTTCACACAGCTAGTGAGTGTTAAGTGTCTGAGGCTGGATTTGAACTCCGGTCCTCCTGACTTCAGGACTGGTGCTCTATTCACTGTGCCACCTAGCCACCCCTTGCCTTCCAGTTCTAGGGCATATGTAAATAAGGCCCTGTTTACCTATCTATACTTTAACAAATGAATACTCTTTAATCCTGTTTCCACAGAGTTTTAATCTTAATTTCTCTTATTCTATTTATCTATATGAATTCTGTTGTCTGTATGAATGTAAAATATAATATGAGGGGAAACCATGTAAAGTATCAAACAGTAAATTCTTTTCAATCGACCCACTTCAATCTTCAAATCCTTTCTGTACTTCATTTGAAAGTAGAATGTGAAATGAGGAGCCTCAGGATTGTTTTCCCACAAACTTGAAATGTTGGTACTTTTAGGTACCCTACCCCACTCTCTTTATTTACCCTCTAGACTACATCATGCTACTATTATTTTTAGCAAAGTCAAATTGTTTCTGAGTCAGCTGGGAAACTTTCCATTCAGTCAGATGAAGACTTTCCAGCAAAGAACAGCTTTGAAGGTGGGGAGGGAGGAGAGTGGGAAGAAGGTTCCACTTAAGTTTCTAATAGATATTAAAATATAAATAAGAGGTGATTTTTCCACTTTGTTGTTGAATTGTGATCACATAGTTTATAAATGTCTTACATGGCATAGTGCCAATAAAGAGGGCAGGTAATCTAATCAAAACATTAGAATCCTGACGTGCATACACTGAATTTCTGAGGACTGTTCAGTTTAACCATTGACAGTTTGATTTTCTCCAGGATAAGAATTCTAACCATTTTCAAATATATTACAGATTTTGAGAATGAAGGAAGAGTAAGTAAGTACAAAGCAGTGTTATTTCTGTTTTGTGAACTAACAAATTTTTGTTTCGTTTTTATCTCAGTCCTCCAGTGAGGGTACCAAGGTGACTTAATAGGCATCTGTGACCTCATAGCACAAAAAGGGAGTGAACAAGGTTCATTTCTTTTTTTTTTAAATTTAATTAATTAATTTACTTTTAGTTTACAACATTCAGTTCCACAAGCTTTTTGAGTTCCAAATTTTCTCTCCCCTCCCCCCTGCCCAAGGCGGCGTGACATCCAATATGGGTTCTACAAAAACCTTCACGTTAAACATTAGTCAGGTTGTAAAGCAGGATTATAACCAATGGAATGAACACAAGAAAGAAGGAACAAAACAAAACAAAAAAGAGAGCAGGTAGTGTGCTTTAATCTGCAGTCAGACTCCATAAATCTTTCTCTGGATGTGGACAGCCTTTTCCATCATGGGTCCTTTGGAGTTGTCTTATATATAACCTTGCACTGCTGAGATGATCCCAGTCTATCAAAGTTAGTTATTACAGATATAATGTGTTTGTAATTGTGTACAATATTCTTCTGGTTCTGCTCTTCTTACTCAGTATCAGTTTATGTAAATCTCTCCAGGCTATTATGAAGTCCATCTGCTCCTCATTTCTTTTTTTTTTTTT
>CM053597.1:83651415-83676998 GCA_028646575.1 Pseudocheirus occidentalis
CTTCTGGCCTGATAGATGTGGTAATTGTGCCTCCAGTGCAGCCAATCAGCTCTCCTATAGCCGCAGTTCCCTGCCCGATGCCCCAGGGCTTGACCCAGCTGGGGTTTCGGCCACGGGTCTCAGACTGCTGTGAAGAGCCCCGCCTGCTGCGCTGCCTATAGCAACAGATGTGCTTTCTGTCTTTTGGAGTTTTGGAGCTTGAAAATCTGTTTAGCGTCCCATTTTATGAGTTTTTTAGTGTGTTTGTGTGGGAGCTGTGGTGCTTTGCTGCTTCTATGCCACCATCTTGGCTCCGCCCCCTTCAGAATCCTTCTTAAGCTGATCTATGGCTTGTAGGAAGTCTTGATGTTTCTTGGAAGCTTTTGGTGTGGGAGTTCTGACTGTGTTGACTTCCTCCCATTCCATGCTTTGATCCTTTTTGTCCCCAAAAAAGGATTCTAGATTTTGGTTGCTGTTCTTACTTTGCTTCCTTTTCCTGTTCATGTTGCCAGTGAATTAGTTGACTTTTTAGCTCTGTGGAACTCTGCTTCCAGGGGGGAAAGCTCTGTGCCAAATTGCTGGGGTTTTCACAGCAGTCGGAGTTATTGGGAGGCCACCATTTTTTTTTTTGCAGCCCCCACCAACTTTGACTCACTGAAAATGCATCCCAGGACCATCACCCAAGACCACAATCAAGATCCAGGCCGCTCAATGCAAGAGCAGTTAACCTCTGAATGATCATGTGGCCCCCCTGTAGTCTGTAAGCCTGAGGCTCTGAAGCAGCCACGTGGAAGCGGCTGCAGGGCTGTCTCTTCTGCTGCTTCCTTGCCCTGGTGGCAGTTTGGCTGGACTGCTTTTCTTCTCCAAATTTAGCTGAGTTCCACTGACCTTTCACTTTGTCTCTGTTTCTTATGGCTTGATAATTCTGGAAACTGCCACAGCTGCTGCCGATCCCTTTCCTGAAGGCTCCAGCCGTGGCTCATCCTGGCTACCCTGGGGCCAAGCCGCAGTTTCAGGCTGGGCTGGATTTGGCTCACAGCACGTTGTGATGAACCCTTCCTGCCAAGCTGCCTTCAGTGGGAGATGTGTTTTTCTGTATTTTTTGTGAGTTCTGGAGCCCTAAAATTTGTTTAGAGTCATATTTTATGGGTATTTGAGGTGGCTATGTGGGAGCTGCAGAACCTTGCTGCTTCTATGCCACCATCTTGACTCTACCCCCATGGGATTTCTTTCAGTGAGGCTTTTCTAAGCCTTTTATTTCTATCTTCTCTGCTCCTGTGGCCATGGAAGTCTTTACCTCAGTCCAGAACCAAAGTGGGAGCCAGGAGCAGCAGGGTAACACATTTGTCATGGCTGCCTTTGCCCTCACCTCAAAATACCTCTCTTTATGAGTATCCTTTTTATTTCTTTTTCAGTTTCAGAAGAGGTTTCACACTCTCCTCAAGGCTTTCCTATCCACTTGTGCCCCAGAACCTATCCCTTCCTGATTCTGGAAGAATTCTGCACTCACATTTTTCCTTCTATCTCCGAGAATCCTTTAGACATTCAGCTCTTAATTATGAACATTCAATTAAAGGGAACAGTTTTAGAATGTCTATGAGGCAGTGAGGTGGCACAGTGAATAGAGCACAGGACCTGAGTACAAATCCAGCCTCTGACACTTAACACTTACTAGCCATGTGACCTTGGGCAAGTCACTTAACCAACTGCCCTGCCTTCCCCCTCCAAAAAGCAAAAAAAAAAAAAAAAAAGGTCTATTTAGTTTTGTTCCTACAGTTACCTGATAGTTTCTAGGTCTGAGATATCTTGTCTGGACCTAGAGGTTTTAATTTCAAATCTTGCCTTAGTCTAGAGTACCATTTTGAAGAAAAATTTAGGTTTTCTTTGAGGGTCTAAGAAAACAAGTGGTGGGCTCCAGAAATCCTTGGCTAACTTCAGTGTCTAGAGGATACTGTGCTAGCCTTGGCACTCAGGAAGATCTGAATTCAAGTCTTGTTTTTGATACATACTGGCTTTGTGACTCTGAGAAGTCACTTAACCTCTTGGTATTCTGGTCAACTCCCTGGGACTCAAAGGTGCAGAGAAGGTGCTAAGATGCATTGGTAGTAGAAGTTTTGTTTTTTTTTTTTGGAAGGGAGTTAGGGTAATTGGGGTTAAGTGACTTGCCCAAGGTTACACAGCTAGTTTTGTATTAAGTGTCTGAGGCCGGATTTGAACTCAGGTTCTCCTGACTCCAGAGCTGGTGCTCTATTCACTGCGTCACCTAGCCACCTAGAAGTTTTCTCAACTCAGAGTGCCCAATACCACTAAAATCACAGGTCCAGTCTTGATTCCATTCTCTATCTCTACTTAGAAGCTTTCTTAACTGCTTCTAGAACTAGAGGATGTCAATCAAAGCCCACATGTGGAATACAGGGATAAGGGTAAACAGTTTTGCTAAGAAGCAAGAAAAGAAAAGTTTAATGATCAATAGTTGTAATAATTCAAGACATTTGACATACAGTGAATGGAAATGGTGCCATAGCAAATTCTGGATGTAGTGTTTTAAGGTCTAGAGACTCAAGTGTATGTTGTGTTTTTAGGAATGTGTGAAAAAAAAAGACTTAGGAAGGTTACAGAGGTGTGTGACATCAAGAGGTAAAGCTGTAAAATATACAAAGTAATGAATGCAGTACCTCCTATATCTAGTATCATGTACCTGTTGTGCATGACTAGAGGGAGGAGAAATTTTAAAAAAATGAAAGATACAGAAAGTACATTGTAATATAAGAAGTGCATGACCCCATCTCCCTTCTCTCTGTCCACCTCTTAAATCATCTCCCTTCTCCATTTCAATGTGTCGTTTCCACTGACACTCCTACCTACCACTTTCACATTCTAACTCAGGTTCACATATACACAATCATGTACACATATGCACCTGTACCCACTCACTAACATCTTCCATCTCCAGTTCTGGCCTTGGAATAAACACACTGCCCACCTGCAGGCCAGTAAACTAAAAAAAGAGTTGAAATATGATTAGACCCTCTGACCTTTAGATTTGGATCATAGTTCCCAACACAGCAACTGTTAGAACATAATTCCCAAGTCAAGGCCTCAGGAGAGACAAAGGACTCTTGGACTTTATGACAAAAAGCCTCCCCTCTGAATTGCAGTCTTTGTCTGGAAACACCAGTGTTTTCTATCAACAGCCTTCCAAACTACATCCATACCCCCTTACTCTGGGGAAAAAAAATCCACAAGTGAAAATACTAAAGAGACCTAGTTCACATGTCAGCAATAATAATACCTTCTCTCCTTTACCATATATTCAAGCTTCCTTCCTCCAGCACCTCATGACCAGTCTGTTCCATCTGCCAACAGGAGAGAGAAGGAAGATGGTTCCCAGGGCTCCCATCCAAGTTGTGGATGAGAAAGAGAGTTCAATGGCTGGTTATCTCTCAGATATAGCTCCATTCTCTGAATAACAAATATCTCTGGATCCATGAGAGATAGTAGCAGTGGGCAGATGATTTCTATCTTCCCTAGAGTAGGAATTCTTAAGCTTTTTTATACATAAAATAGCATACATTAGATTACAAAGTTAAAGTTTTATTAGAATATAGTTAGCAAAAAAAATTAAGTGTATAAATCCTAGATTAAGAACCTAGACCCTAGAGCAGTGGTTCTCAACCTTCCTAATGCCGTGACTCTTTAATACAGTTCCTCATGTTGTGACCCCCAACCAAAGAGACAGACACAGGCACAGAGAGAACTTGTGGGGACAGCAGGAGGTACAGTCAACTATACCTACTTAACCCAAGATGGATGATTTTTCTAGTCCCGACAAAGGGCAGACTTCAGGAAAAAGTCAAACAACAGTAAGCAGTAAATCTACAATGGATGTAGATAATATGAAAAAATAACTAACAATAATGACATTGGTATCAATGACAACACACGTTTACATAGCCGTTTATGGTTTATAAAGCTTCCTCACAACACTGCAAGTGTCCTCATTTCTGTGTTAGAGATGATCAAAATGATGCTTGGGTGAACAGAGGCACTCACAGCGCCATCAGCAGGGAGGGGATCCAAGCCACACCTTTCATGATGCCTCTTCTCTGCCATCCTCTCTACCACCTAGAGCTCCCAGCCCTCCTATCACCTACCCACTCAGTGAAACATGCTTTAGTTTGCCCACAGTCTTTTGGTCTGAAATGTTCTTGTGTATTTCTGTGGTCAAGAGTATTATAAGTGAGGGCAATTTGGAGAACAATTAGATGCTAGGTAGTTACAGTCTGACCTGCACCCATCAGAGTGCTGCTAAATGTTTAACCTGCTCTCCGGAAGAAAAAAAAAATGTATACACAACACATATTTAAGTTTAATCTGCATTTTTGGCATTATCTTCATCACTTTCCTATGTATTCTAGACAATCAACAAAACAATAAATTAAGCCCTGATGGTTCCTGATTTCCAAGGTTTATAATGCTCAAAATGACTATTTAACAATCAGCTCCAGAGCTGATATGGACTGGCTCCCAAGCACTCCTGCTTGTAACCCTGAACCTAGCCACAGGGTAGGAGAAGATTTCCTCTGAAAAAGCCATGGGGCCCACAGGCACAGAAGTTCTAGCACCTTCTTGAGCTACTGTAATCTAGATAGAGAACAGAAATGCAAATGGAATTCTACACTAAAGAGTACATTTATTAGGGCATCTCCTGGTAAATGCTTCTCCTTTCACCAAGCCATTAGTTGTTTCCTGATTAGTCAACAGAATCTGTAGGTATGTTTTTGTAGCTACAATAACGTTTTCTAGATCTATTTATTCATCACTAAGTCAGAACCTAAAGGCACCTTTGAGATCCTCTAGTCCAGTTCATCTATTTTACAGATGAAATTCCAGCTCACAAATATTCAGTATAAATGTATGTGTATATATGTATGTATATGTATCTGTGTACCTAAGTATGCATAACTGTATAAGAATATATTTCTATGAAGTGAAATGTGTATCTGTTTCTATGTATGAATAGGTAGACCAATGTGTATGAACTTATGTATGTTTGTACATGTACATACTTTCATTTGCCTGGATCAGTGAGATTTTTTTGAGGGAGTATCCTTGAATATATTTGTAAAAATACACAATACTCAAACACCCACACTGACAGCTTTCCACTTTGATTACTTTTTCCTATGAAATTTTTCATTTAGACTTCTTTCATCTTGTAGCTCTGGGCCCTGGAGACATGTAATGCAGAATCTCAGATAACCTAACAACATAATGCCCAGATTACACTTTTATTTACTTATTTATATTTATTTATTTATTGCTTCTACCCAGCAAAGTAATTGCAAGCCTAAAAGCTTTCACATATTTATAACTTCTGCCGTCTCCCCAGGAGTCTGAAATTGTTGGTGGGTGGAATATTTCATTTAATAAACCTTTTCTGAAGGGTAAACCAGCAACTCTTTTTCTGCCTCCATCAGAAGTAAGGACAAATAGATTAAAAAAACAACTCCTACAATGCTACTGCTGTCAAAGCTCCCTTCAAAGCCATACCTAACTACCCCCTTAATAACCATTTATAGATCTTTAATCCATGAATATCTAAACCTTTCATGAGTCTATTTCTATTTTCAGCCTTTCAGCAGTCTTTTTTATCTGGGGGCATATTCTCTGCTCAGACATTAGAACTCTATAGAATTCTAGTCTGGGTTGGTTGGCTTAGTTGGTTAAAAACTAGTGCTAATGAAGCCAACCTCAAATTATATTTTTAAAAAAACTGTTCTGTGGTCAGTAGTCTTACAATTTCATGCTCTTAATTCCAGAGGACTCAATGAAAAGTAAGGGCAAAGGAGGAGAGGAGTGGAGAGTAGCAGGAGTGAGCTGGTTGGAGAGTAGAGTATGTAGACAGGTTAAGAAAATAAGGGGGCTTTCACTGCAGGAGATGAATTGCTGGGATTGGGGAACCAGGAGGCACAAATTTGCTAGCCACAGGTGCCAGTTGGTTGGAGTCTATTTTCTATGTCCTGTGATCACGGAGGTCAGTGTTTGTCAAGGATCATGGCATCATTACCACAAAGCTGGAAGGCTGTCTAGTTCAGCCTCTCATTTTATAGTAAGGGAAACTGAGGCCCAGCAAGATTAAGTTTGTTAGCCAAGATTAACAAGGATTCCACAAGGTACAAATGAGGAGAGAAGAGAATTCATCCCATCCATGATGGGAGAGAGAGGGCTGTATGTACATAGCGCCTCTCAAGCCAATTCCAAAGAAGCAGCCTCAGTCTTCCAAACTGAAGTTCAGAGAGAAATCAGCTTGTTTGGACTGTAGCATGTAGGAAGGGATGTAATAGTGACCAGAATGAGGCCAGAATGATAGGCTGGGACCAGGTTGTGAGGCCAAAGAAGAGTTTATATTTTATTTTAGAAGCAATAGGGAGTCACTGGAATTTATTGAGTAGTGGAGTGATGTGGCTAGATTTATGCTTAAGCAAAATCACTTTGGCAGCTGAGAAGGCTGGACTGGAAAAGAGACCTGAGTTATAGAGACCAATTAGGAAGCTATTATAGTAGTTCAAGTGAGAAAGGTAATGAGACTTTGAACTAAGTTGCTGCAGTGAGCAGTAAAATGGGTTCGATGCTAGAGAAATGTCGGAGAGAGAAACAGCAAAAATAGACAACTACTATGTGAGCGGAGGAGAAATGAGAGCTTGAAGATAACATGGAACTCAGGAAGAACGTGGATTCCTGGAAGAAACAATGTCATCTCTTGTGCCAGCTGTAATAAGATGTAAATTTTGTCTATAGTAAAGAACTCTCAAACAAAGAGGAAGATTACAGAATATTGTATAAAATTCAATATTCTGAGAAGAGGAACAGACTGAACCTGTTCTATTTTAGCTAAAGCTATATACTTTCCTAGAAATAAAGGTTATGGTAGCTGTGGCCAGGGTTGAGTTTCTAATTTAACAATTTTGTGGTTTCATGCCACTTCATGATGATTCAGGAAGAATATGTTTCACAGGGCTAGATAAGAATGTTTATTTTCATCTCTAAGAGTCTATTATGCAGGGTTTCATACTCTTGATTTAAAACTATACTCCATCTACTAGAAGAATGGGGGCAGAGGTATGCAGTTTCCAATCCAGACCATGACAAGCTTTAATTAAGGATTAAGTTTAAATACTTAGTTACCATTCAGTTTGGAAATGGAATAGATTTTTTACATTCTTTAAGGGTAGAGATTTATTTTTCATCTTTGTTTCACCAGTGCATAAAAAAAATTTAATAAACGTTTGATTAATTGAGTTTAATATTCTTTTTTTCTTGCAGCAAAGAACAGTAGTCTCCAAAATGGGGACTGTGGCTTGACCCCAAAAAGGAGGGTATTCCGTCAATCAGTGGATGAGAATACAGGGCCGCTTCTTACCAGGATCACTGCAATAGCTTCCTATTTGATCTTCCTACTTCAAGCCTCTCAACATTTCAGTCCATTTTCCACATACCATATCCCTTCTCTACTCAGTAAACTCCAGTGGCTCCCCATTAACTCTAGGATCAAATATTTACTTCATTTGCCTTATTCCTTTTAAATTTTTTGTTAAGTTCCATAAATAATTTCTAGTATAATTATATTAAATATTTTATAGATAAATAAATATATACTTGAGATGAAGATAAAGTTGTTTTTTTTTGTTTTGTTTTGTTTTTACTAATCAGGTGCACGATCAAAAAAATGAATTTGTCTTTCTCTCTATTCCTCATATCCCTCCCATGTCCTACCTCTTTCTTAATTCAAGAAGAGAGTAAGGTTGGCTCCTCACCATCCTGACTTTGCTTACCTCCCAACACAACCCTTCAGCTTACTCAAGAGGGAGGCTCTGAAACGGTTATAATCATAGCTATGAAAGAAACTATAGAGATTTGGAATCTACCTCCTCTATTGCTGAAATTAAATCTATCTGACATGATCTCCATTTATCTTGCTATCTACTTAAAAATACTAGAAGCAAGGTCTGTTTCTGCTCTTAAAAATAAAAACATCCCTAATGTACTTGAGTTAAGTAACCTTTTTACTAATAATATCAAGTATGTCCTCAAGTGCTGGCTTGCCAGTTCCTTTGGGTCTCAGTAGCTGTTCCTTCTGTAAGGTGAGATGGTGTGAACTCCCTCATCTACCTTCCTTTTTGCCTGAAAATGTTAGCCAGGATGTTATTCTTCAGTTTCTCTCATCTGCATAAGAGATCTCTTCCCTCTTTTCTAAAACTAAATTCTTTGCCATATTTTTGTTCTCTTTTTTCCCATTCCATCCAGAATTTTGCTCCATTATATATCCTCTTTCTAGCATCTTCAATATTTCCCTCTCCATGGACACCTTTTCATGTTCTTTCAAATGTTCCCAGGTGCAGTCCTTCTTCACACACACACACACACACACACACACACCCCTGTCCATATCACCCCTTCCAGAAGTCATCAGTGACAAGGTAATCAACATGTCCAGTGTTTTTTTCTTTGGTGAATCTCATTTTTCTTGACTTTTTCACAACTAACCATCTATCTTTTTAGAAATCATCTTTCTTTGTCTTCCTGAAATACATTATCCTAGCCCTCCTAACTTTTTGACTATTCCTTCTCTTTTTTTTACATGTTTCTCAATATTTTTTTCTCTTTATTTTTTCCACTAAAGAACTTACTTCTGTATTTTCAACTCCTATCTTTATGTGGAAATTTATAATTCCAATATTATCCTCTGTACTGAGTGCTAGTATTACCAAATGTCTACTAGACACTTAGAATGTAAAAGACTGAACTATTATTCCTTGTAAAATATCTGCTCTGTTATGATTTTATTTCTGTTAATAGTACGGTCACTCTTCCGCTTATCTAGGATGAAAGCCTTAAGAGTCAGCTGATACCCCTCTCTCCTTGCCACAGCTAATCAATTCTTCTCCCCCCCCCCCAGAGTATGTCTGTCACATTCCTTCTTATCCATTTCTACTGCCACCATTTAGTCCAGGTTCTCCTTACCTCACTCTCTGATTACTATAATAACACTTACTAGATTAACTACCCTCTGGGCAAGGCACTTAACTTCTGTTTGCCTGGGTTTCCTCATCTATAAAATGGGGACAATAATAGCCCCTACCTCTTAGGGTTGTTGTGAGGATCACATGAGACAATATTTGTCAAGCTCTTAACAGAGTGCCTTGTGCATAGCAGGTACTATTACAAATACTAGCTATTATTACTGGCTACCTAGCTGGAATCCCTTACTCTAGCCCTCTCTGCTCTAATCCATTTGTACATTACTACCAGATTTATTGTCCCAATACACCACTTTCATTATGTCACTCCCTTCTGCAAAAACTATAAATGGCTCTCCAGTGCCAAGAAGGATAAAAATCAAAACTACTTAGCCTATTCCAGACAGTCCATAATCCAATCCTACCCCGTCTTTCCACCCTTGTTTCCCTTTACTCACCAACCCAAACTTCCCCTTCCACCATCAAACTGATCTGTACATTGTCTCCTAAATATACCTCTCATCTCTTGTGATTTTGCCTCTCCATTACTTCCAACTAGAGTTGAGCCATCACTGTCTGCCTTTCCTAATCCTACCTCCCTCTGAGGAGCCAACACAAGACAAACCTTTGTAAATCCTTCAATAGCCATCCACAGAATGGTTCTAGTCTACAGTGATCTCTCCCTCCTCTGAAAGCCTGTAACGCTTGACATCTATACATTTATTTGACATTTATCATAAATTGACTTTAAATGCATCCAGCACTGTGATCTAATCATTGTAGGCACTCAGTAAACAACCATTCCTTGGCTGCTTGTTTTTTTTTTCTTACCTGTAATATCTGGACTGAAGGTAGGTAGAACACACAGCCTTTGACACATGGCTAGCTGAACCAAAATCGATGACCTTAACCCTGTATGGCTGTCTGGATGGATCAACCAGCATAATGTTCTCTGGCTTGAGGTCTGCATGGATAAGACCTAAGCTCTTTAATTTCATCAGGGCTGTGGCTACCTGCTGGAGGACAGGGCGGATATATTTGAGGGGCAAGGGACTAAACTTATTCTGCTTCAGGAAGTCATAGAGATTCTGTTCTAACATTTCAAAGACCAAGCAAGTATGGTTTTTATGTTGGAAGCACTCATAAGCTCGGACAAAGTTGTAGTCATCTGCACTCTCAGTACTCAACCGGGCCAGGATGCTCACTTCAATCTGACCCTGTCGGGCATAAGATGGGTGGTTCTTCAAGATTTTGATAGCAACAATTTCATTGGTGCCACGTTTCCAGCACTTGACCACTTGTCCAAATGTTCCTCGACCGAGGAACTCTAAGACCTCATATGTGTTAGTCATGGAACAGAGAACCTCATGCTGGACTAGCTGATAATCACCTTCGCTGTTGGAGCCACTATTTTTGGAGGTGGCAGTAGATGTGGTGGCAGTGGCTACAGTGGCCCCACTTGCATTATTCTGAATCATGGGTGGGTGTTCTTCAATGATCTGCACGCTGCTTGTGTTTTCAATCTCCTCACTCTTACGCTTGAGTCCACATTTTTGGTAGGTGTCAAGAAGGCTCACAGTGCTTCGACGCATCAGGTTGTGTGGTCCACCAAGGGCTTGCCCAGAGACAGAAGTGCTACTTGCAGATGTTACAACAATGTGCCCAGTGCTTCCAGGAAAGATGATGGTTTGCTCGTAAGGTAGGCTGGGGTTGGGGATCTGCAGGGAGGTGCTGACGGTAGTGGTGGCTGGTTGTGAGGGCTGTATGTTTTTGCTCTGGCTGTAGACTTTACTGTGTGTGCCGTACCCGGTCATATCCCAATTGGAACTTGGTTCCACTTTAAGTTTCTTCACACTACAGAAGGCACTTGATTGAAGGGTGTGAGGGGAGAAAACTTGCACATGTGAGGCCATACCTAAAAGAAAAATGGAAGGAAAGCATAAAAACTATTTAAATCTGTTATATCATGGTTCTATCAATGGTCTAGAGGAACCATTTCACTTTTAATGGTCTGAGTTATATGGAACATCTTTCCCCACTGATAAAAATAAGGAATTAATGGTTTTAAGTATTTTGCCTGCCATCACCAAAAGAATTTAAAAACTATAAGAGTGAAGCTAAAGAGGCCTGCCAGGACATGGATATGGAAGGAAGTGAATAGATCCAGGCTTATTTTCTTCCACTAAAGTCTTACTCCAATGCCTCATTGTGTCATAAGGATAACTGTAAGTTCTCAAAGCTTTTGTCAACAAAGTAAATGTTTTAATGTGTTAATGAAGTGTCTCTCCAACTTGTCACAAATGAAAGCCTTATAGGTTTAGAGTAAAGTCAAATATAGAGTAAGTCAGAAGTGACTCACAATTGCAAAATTAGATTAGGAGTCAAGGGTTAAAACTACCAGGTTAAATTGCTGGAGGTTTGTGGGTTTGGTTTGCTTTTTGGAGGGGAGAAGGTAGGGCAATTGGGGCTAAGTGACTTGCCTAAGGTCACATGGCTGGGGGGTTTTTTGTGTGTTGTCTGAGGTTGAATTTGAACTCAGGAACTCCTGACTCCAGGACCAGTGCTCTATTCACTGCACCACCTACCCATCCCATGGTTAAACTGTTTTTTAGAAAAAACAAATGGCTCTGATTAGGCATTGTTAGTATATAACCCACAAATTAATACTTCTTGATTGTATACTTTTCCCCTTTTGGGTAGAACTGCAGAGAATTCTGTAGTCCTCTAGGTCATGTATATAGTTGATCTGATTCAGTAATTAAGGTTGTCATGAATATTAGGTTTCTTTCCTTCTTTCCTCCTTGCCTTTCTTTCTTTCTTTCCTTTTGGTTGAATTATTTTGACATCTGTTGAGTGACTTTTCATTACCATAAAACTAGTGCACCAACAAATTTTACAGATGCACACACAAAAAAATCTAGTCTTTTCCTATTGGTACACTTACTTTGAAGTAACAAAACATAACTATTTTAAATTATTTTTATTCTTTCTCATGCTTTTGCAAAGGGAAATTTGGCAGCTGACAGAAACATTAAACGAGAATATAAACTCCTCTGCAAATTCTTAAGGAAAAGAGTGGTAGAAGATTGTTAGCACTATCTACTCAAAAAAGAGGGAGAGGGAAAAAGGTTGAAGAGAATTTGGTAAGAGATTCAGGTAAGCAAAATCAGTGAAGGAACTGGAAGGAGGATGGAAAATATCAGCAAAGGTTTTTATAACAAATTCTATTCATCATTAAGGCCAGCAGAACTACCATATATGGGCTCTAACAGTCCTGAATATGCTATTAGAGGAAACAAAATACTACTGAAGAAAACAAAGATGGAAAACACAGATAGGTTTAAAATATCTTGGAGACAACACAGCTGTGAAGGTGTTGAGGGATTCTCAAGGTATCTGAAGGAGGAAGAAATGCTAAAGGCATGGAAACCATACTACCAAAAAAAGGCTAACAAGAATATCAATAACTACCCAACTCGTATTTACACACACACACACACACACACACACACACACACACACACACCCTCTAATGGGATCACTTTACACAGGTCAGCCCTGAGAGCATCTCTAATGAAGGTCTTAGATGGGAGAGAGACAGCACAGTATATATACTGTTAATCAATCAACTAGCATTTATGAAGTGTCTAGTATGTGCCAGGCACTGTGCTAATCACTGGGAAAATAAAGAAAAACAAAAGTGTCCTTGTTCAAGTGGCTGAGAGTCTACCAGAGGAAACAACTGTGTAAACTGATATCAACAACTGTGAACAAATAAGATATATTCAGGATAAATCAGGAGTGATCTCAGAGGGAATTTTAATAATTAAAGAGACTTAGGATAGATTTCTTATAGAATGTGAAACTTTAGCAGAAACTGATAGAAGACTGGGTAACTTAGAGGCAGAGATAAGGAGGAAGAGCATTCTAGGCATGGAAGACAGCTGGTGGAAGTACCCAGTGCCCAGAGTTGGTAGGTGGAGTGTCTTTCCTTGCAAGGAGGCCAGCGTCATTGGATCACAGAGTATGCAGAGGGAAGTAAGGTGTAAGAAGATAGGAATGATTAGAAAAGGCAACATCATGAAGGTGTTTGGATGCCAAACAAAAGATTTTATATATGGTCCTGAAGATAATAGGAAGCCACTTGAATTTACTGAATGAGGGGGTGAAGTGGTCAGACTTGCATTTTAAGAAGATCAATTTGAGAGCTGTATAGAAGAAGGAATGGAATGGAGGGAGACCAACTCTCAGGTGATTGCAGTAGTCCAGGTGTAAGGCGAGAAGGGCCTGCCCCAGGGTGTTTGTATTGTCAGAGGACAACTGTCCAGGAGAGTAAGGAGTCAAGGATAACCCTCAGCTTGTGAGCTTTGGTGATTAGGAGAATAACGGTACTCTCAATGGTAACAGAAGTTAGAAAGAAGGGAAGGTGTGGGAAGTAAAAATAACAAATTCAGTTTTATACATGTTGAATTTAAAATCTCTAAAAAGCAGCTGGAGATATGAGATATTGTTTAGGTGAGAGGTGATGAGCTCACTAAGTGGAAGAGTACAGAGGGCAGAAAGAAGAGGACCCAGGACAGAGCCCAGGGGAACTCCACAGTTAGCAGGTAAATAAAGATTCAGCTAAGGAGACAAAGAAGTAACAGTCAGAAAGGTAGAGAGAAAACCAGGAGAGAAACTAGAAAAAAGAAGAGTACCAAGGATAAGTTGATCAACAGCGCCAAACACTGAAGAGAGGTGAAGAAAGATGAGGATTGAGAAAAGGCCATTGGATTTGACGATTAAGAGTTCTCATGGATAGAAAATTGGCCTCCAAGACAGAAAGACCCAAGTTCAGGTACTGAATCTGAGGTGAACTGTAGGAATCACATAATCTTTCAGGACCATAAGTACTGGTTAAAACAAACAGAGATCTCAGTCACAGGAACAGATTAGATATATAACAGAAGGAAGAAAATCTAATACCCAAATATCTCATAGATATCCATCTACTGGGATTAGGACTAATTATTTGACAAAAAAGACTGGGACAACTGTATGGCAGCATGGAAAAAAATGTCACACTGTATACCATGATAAACTCCAAATGGATACAAGACCTAACTATAAATAAGTCACATCATAAACAAATTAGAGAAATATGGGGAAAATCACTTAGTTGATCTGTTGATAGAAAAAAAGTTCATGACCAAGGAAGGGAAAGAAAAGATAGCAGAAGATAAATAGAGAATTTCGACTACATAAAACTCAAGTTTTTGCAAAAACAAATCTAACAACAACAAAAATAATAATGGGTCATATTTATATAGTGCTTTAAGGTTTGCAAAGCACTTAAAGGAAATCACCTCATTTTATTCTCACAATAATCCTGGGAGGTGGGTATTGTTCCCATTTTGAAAATGAGGAAACTGAGGCAGACAGGTCAAGTAACTTGCCCGAGGTCAAATAGTTAATATAAGTCTGAGGCCAAATTTGAATTCAGTTCTTCCTGACTCTTGGTTCAACACTATTCAATGTACTACTTACCTACCTGTACCAAAAAAAAGTGCCAAGATTAGGAGAGCTATAATTAATGGGGAAAAATATCTTTGCAGCAGCTTTCCCTGATAAAGGTCTCATTTCCAAAGAATGAATTCAAATGTATAAAAACAAGAAGCATTCTCCTATTGACAAATGTTTGAGGGATATGAATAGGCAGTTCTCAAGGGAAGAAACTCAGGCTACCAATAGTTAACATTTTAAGAAATGTTTCAAAGCACTACTAGAAAAAATGCAAATTAAAGTAATTCTGAGATTCCACCTCATACCCATCAGATTGGCAAAGATGACAAAAAAAGAAAATGACAAATGTTAGAAGGGCTGTGGGAAAACAGGTATATAGAGGTATCATTAGTGAACTTATGAATAGATACAATCATTCTGGAAAGTAATTTATAATTATTCATAAAAAGTTACTAACAGTGCAAATTCTTAGACCCAAGTGCACATTCTCTGACCCATCTATACCACTGCTGCTGGGCTTATACCCAAAAAAGAACAAAGAAAGAGGAAAGAGTTTTATATGTACAAAAATATTTATAGTGGCTCTTTTTGTGGTGGCAAAAAACCCTGAAAACTAAATGAATGCCCATGAATTGAGGAATGGCTGAATAAATTATGGTATATGAATGTGATGGAATATTGTTGTGCTCCAAAAAATGATTAAATAAATGATTTCATAGGGGTACAGAAAGAATTATATGAACTGATAACAGAGTAAAGCCCGGAACAATTTATATTATAACATCAATATTATTTGTTCTAAGGGATTTTTTTTCTTTTCTCTCCTCCCTAACACCCCCCCCCCAATCCCCACCTCCCGCAGCATGGTAAAATATGGGAGGGTGAGAAAACATCTTGCTATTAAAAAAAAAAAGTGGTTGGAGTTCTACAAGTGTAGAATACTGCATGTGCTTTCAGATTTGGTCACTATATTGTTAGTTTTACTTGTTTTTGAAGAAATACATTAGACCATATCAGCACATGACTGAATGAAAGATATAGAGAATGTAAAATCCCAATATGCTTCCCGTCTATTATTAGGAAAAAAAAATATTTGATTCAATAGAGTAAAACATTGTATTCAAACTTTCCCACTAGATGTCTCTCAGGAATTAGTCAAAAATTACAAAATATTCCCAGAAAGATATAGTAGAGACAACCTTGTTAGATGTCTGATTACCAAAGGTGTTCGGCAGTGTTATGGAAGAGAACCAAAGCAGAGTCCAAGTTGAAGAGAGATTCCCCATATAGAGATGGCAAAGCCTTTCAACTACTCCTGTATGGTATGGCTGATTGCATCAAGCCCTGATACAGTGCAGGGCCTCCTAAATGAGATCCATAATTACTCAAAATAGCTGTATTTGATTATCCATAAAGGAAAAAATGGATAAAGAATGTCTAATACACAGACTATGGAAACACGTGGAAGGAGGGCCTATAAGAGATCATCCATCAGTATATGTAACTTGGAAAAATCCATAAAAGGACCTCTTAAGTTGGACTGCTTTTAGAAAACAACAAAAAAAAATTTAATTTTTTTAATTTTTTAAAATGTTTTTAAATTTTAAAATCACTTCTCCTGAAACAAAGACCATCTTTTTAATACCCGTTTTCCTTCGGTGATACTGTATGGCTATAAACACTACAGTCTCCAAAAAACTGAAGTTAAAGATCAACAATTAAGAGGTATTTGGCAAAAAGGAACATTCTGTGACATACTATAATATGTCTAGGGCTTAGTACAGTGCCTGGCACACAATAAATGCTTATTGTTTTATCTGTCTATCTATCTGTCTATCTGTCTATCTGTCTATCTATCTATCTATCTATCTATCTATCTATCTATCTATCTATTTTCAACCTACCTACCATTTACATAATGTTTTAAGCCTTGCAAGGCATTTTACATGTTATCCCATTTTATCCTTTCAACCACCCTGAAAGGATATGAGATAAATTCAACTGCAAGAGGTGAGGGGACTTGCCCAGGGTCATGCAGCCAGAAAGTAACTGATGCAGTTTCTCTCTCCTTTTCTCCCACTCCCTCTTTTTCTCTTTTTTAATACTTTCCGAACTTTCTCTCCTTCTCCCCTCTGTCTTTGTCTTTCTGTCTGTCTCTCTCATTGCATCTGGTTCTTTTCGACTTGTTGCTTCTCTGACCTGGCTCTTTGAAAACAACTCCCTGCCTCTGGCCACATTTTCCTGCTTTACCTTCTTAATTAATTGCCTCATAGAATTCTGACTTTGATTTTTAGACCAGTTACCCACTGGTCACTATTGTTCTTGATCACACCTGACCCAGTTTTCAAGGTTTGGTTTTGCTGACTCCCCTCTTCTCTGATAATCACTCTTCACTAATCCCTAATGCCAGCTGATTCCTAACCATCCTATCAAATGGAAGAAACTCCTCAGATGTATGAGGAAACCACAACAAAGCTGCCTGCCATTAAAGATAAAGGAGAAATCAAGCCTTTATAAACACTATCCATGCCAATATATCCAAATAGTTTTCTTTTTAATATTATTACATGCATGAATATAATTTCTTTTTACTATTACATTTAATTTGTAGAGTCTTTTTTGGGGGGAGAAATGTCCTTAAGTTTTATAATCATAAAGGCATTTAGTCCTTTTTCATGTGTCTAGTATTTATTCAAAACTCTAAGGCAGTGGTTCTCAACCTTCATAATGCTGTGACCCTTTAATACTCGTATGGGGGTGTATCTGCATGTGGGCAGATTCTCCTGGAGACAGAGGAGTGGTGCCTTGCTTCCTAAAGACCATCAGAAATCTGTGTTTCTGATGGTCTTAGGCGACCGACCCCTCTGACCCCTGTGAATGGTCATTCGACCCCCAAAGGAGTAGCGCCCCACAGATTGAGAACTGCTGCTCTAAGGCAAAGTTCCATTCCTGAATTTCAAATTAAAATATATAACACTTCCTGAAAAGTTAAAATGCTTGTAAAATATGAAGAGAAACAAAGTAAGATTCTGTATCTACAATCATTTAACTTACAATGAGGGAGAAAGGAGGATTTTTCCATCAGGAATAAGAAATCAAGGTGGAGAGGCAGCTAGGTGGCACAGTGAATAGAGCACCGGTCCTGGAGTCAGAAGGACCTGAATTCAAATCTGACCTCAAGCACTTGACACATTTACTAGGCTTGTGACCTTGGGCAAGTCATTTAACCCCAATCGCCCTGCCTTCCCCCTTCAAAAAAAGCAAAAAAAAAAAAAAAAATTGAGGTGGGAACAGAATCAGATGTGAATTCTGTGCCTCTCACAAAGCTGAACGTAGGCCATATTCAAGGAATGAAGTTTTACTTGGTGTGAATAAAAGAACTGCTTTTTCAGATGCACCATACATAAATGAAAATAGGACTTTTTCATCAGATGTTGTATCTGAATCATGTAGAATTGTTCCTAACAAAAAAAGAATGAGATTTTATGCAATAAAATAAGATATGGGTATATAACAATCAAGTCACATAAAATAAAGAAATATAATAACCAAATGCCTTCTGAAAATGTATGTGCATGTTTCAAAGTAAGTGTAGAATAACCTATCAGGGCTGATAGATCACACTGACAATAATTACTGTTAATAATACAGTGAAAAGGCATTTCTGTTGAAATTCCCTATCTCTATAGGAGTGTCTAACTTAAATTTTGTTAATAAATAGAAAGTCAAGCCATAAAGGGTTAACTTACTTCTGAATTCTCTCTTTATCCTCTCTGGAAACACTTTAAAACTCTCAAAAAGTCCTAGCTGCGGTCTGTCTTTAGCTACCTGAGCCTGCCCACAGACATCAACAAGCTGCTCCTCTTATCAGAATAAGGAATCAAACGCCTTTCCAGCAGCTTTCTCCCTGCTGTGTTAACTGAGATGATGCTCTCTAATTACCTATCCAGCAACTCAGCCCACTGCACATGTTTTCTCCACTAATAGCTTCTTTCTCTCAGTTCCTGTACCTTCTACAGTCAGAACTGAAAGATCCCAAAGAACATGGAACCAATGCAGGCTGTGTTTCTCCCCATGACCTCACCTTCCAATCAGGATTTGGTTACCTGGGTGACTATGTTACAGGGATGAGAGGCTCTCTATAGTCTCTCTCTGTTTCTTATTTCTCCAGAGCCTTCCTCCTTTCTAATGAATAACTGATTCACAATTAAAGAATGTATTTCACTAAATCCTACATTTCCCACCACTGTTCCTATTCCTATGCCTGCCCATGACATGAAGGTGGTCCTAGGTTCCCTAAGCCTACGGCAACAGGGCACGAGCTCTAGCAGATCTTAAGTATGGTCCCCCATGATGGGTCCATCATCTGAGGATCAGTCTAGCTATATCTAGAAAAGTTTACCACCAAAAGGTTGGTCCTCAGGCAATGATTTCTTTTTGGCTACAGCAACTGATAAAATAGTCAAATATGAAGGAGGTACAATCTGCACTGCTGGATGGATTTACACTAATAAAATCACACTTTTATTTTATTTTAGCTTTTTTTTTTTTGGAGGGCAGTTGGGGTTAAGTGACTTGCCCAAGGTCACACGGCTAGTTTTTGTGTTAAGTGTCTGAGGCCGGATTTGAACTCAGGTCCTCCTGACTCCAGGGCCGGTGCTCTATTCACTGCACCACCTAGCCGCCCCAAAATCACACTTTTTCTGAAGTATGAAAATGTAAACTATTCACTTCCTGATACCTACCTTCTTACAACAGCAGTTTCAAAGCTGCTGCTTTCTAGATGCTCAGTTAAAGGCGCCAACCTCTTCTTCCTCCATTTCTGATCATTTAAAATACATTTTGAAAACATAATGGTTTTAAACAGTTTTACAAAATTATTTTTTTACAGACTGACAATTTAGGTTTCTGTCACTAGATGAAGCACATGGGTTTAGCTGAATGAATTAACAAGCTACATTTTCCATAGGTATCCATCAATGCTCATAATCTAAGTTACCTTTTTTTAAATTAAGATGTAACATAACTGTAAAAAATAGTTATGTATATCAAAGGCAATTAAAACAAGAAGGGTAACTGTTAACTATAGAAAAAAAAACCTTTGCTGCAAATTTCTCTGATAAAGGTCTCATTTCCAAATGTACTTCACTGCAATAATGATTATTCTCTAATTTTCATTTATATATAATTTGGGGTAAAATTTATTTTTATTTTTATTTTTACTTTTTGGAGGGCAGTTGGGGTTAAGTGACTTGCCCAAGGTCACATGGCTAGCTTTTTTGTGTTACGTGTCTGAGGCTGGATTTGAACTCAGGTACTCCTGACTCCAGGGCTGGTGCTCTATTCACTGCGCCACCTAGCCACCCCTTGGGGTAAAATTTAAAGAAATCAAATACAAAGTACAAATCAAATGCCTTCTCCCACTAAATTCTGACTGTATTAAAGTCCTAGATGTTGGTTAGAGCTTCCATCAACTTAAAATGTCTTTGCTACCATTTGCTGTTTTGCTCCCAGTATCTACTGAGGGTTCTTTGATGGTCAAAAAAAAAAGTTATATGCATTTCCCTTTAGATCTTCATAAAACTGTATGTTACTCTCTTTCCAACTGAGGATCGCTTTGTCACTTAGCTGGTACTTCACTCCATTTAAAAGAGAGAGACTATAGAGAGCCTCTCCTCCCTGTAACATAGTCACCCAGGTAACCAAATCCTGATTGGAAGGTGAGGTCATAGGGAGAAACACAGTCTGCATTGGTTCCATGGTCTCCTTCCTGTTGATACTGGAAACTTGGGTTTCATGTAAAAGTTATTTTACAGAATATACAGATCTATTAACTACCATTATTAACTAACTACCAGTTAGGATCATCCAAATAATTTATTTAAACTGCTTTGCCTTCTTTCCCCACATTTTGATCCACACCCAAACTGACAAGCTTCTCAGAAGCAAGATATTTTTTGATGGCACAGAAGAAGCCTAAAGGCACTTCAGCCAATCTGACCTGTATATAATGATAGTCATTATACTAATCATTAAACATAGTACCATGACATTACTTTTAATCTCCATTTTTTACTTTTTTTTCCTTTTGGGAGGGGGAAGGTAGGGCAATTGGGGTTAAGTGAATTGCCCAAGGTCACATGGCTAGTTCTGTGTTAAGTATCTGAGACCACATTTGAACTCAGTCCTCCTGACTCCAGCGCCGGTGCTCTATCCACTTTGCCACCTACCTGCCCCTATTTTTTACTTTTTAAAAAACATACAACTAAAGCTAATTTGTAATGAGAACATTTTAAAATATATGCATTCTGGCCTGTAGCACAGAGACAATGAAAGTCACCAGTAATGCTTTATTCAACATTTTTCAATGCATGCATTAAACCTAGAGCATTGGTGCTGAGTACATTCCTCTCTCACCACACTTTTCTTTATAAAGAGGATGTGGGAAACTCTAAACTCAGTGTCACAATTCTGGAAGACTCATGATGAAATATGTTATCCAACTCCTAAAAGAGAGATGACAAATTCAGGATGCTGACTGAATATGGCCAGTGCAGGGAATTCATTTGGCTTAATTATGAATATTTATTATCAGAAGTTTCTTTTTCAGTGGGAGTAGAGGAGCTAGGAGAAACAGAAAATGATTTTTCACTAATTGAAAAAATAAGATTATTTTTTAAAGTATGTACATTAAAGGCAGTTAAAACCGTTAACTGTAAGAGAAGTATTTCTCTGATAAAGGTCTCATTTCCAAAATATATAAGGAACTAATTCAAATATAAGAATAAGATCCATTCTCCAAATGATAAATGGTTAAAGATATAAGCAAGCAGTTTTCAAAAGAGTACTACCAAAGTTCATGAGAGGAAGTAGTAGATAAACCATCATCATATCAAATACTTAAAATATTTCCTTTGATTGGCATGTGACATTACCACACAGTGCCTATCATATGGTCAAATGGAAACAGATCTTGAATACCATGATGTACTGGACTGCTAAGCTCCTAATTTACTGCAATCTGTCTTACTTTTCTTGTCAAAGAGTATTTGGGAACCCAAGAGGTAAATTTACTGGGGGAATATCTGCCTTGAGGCATAACATATGACACATGAATCACAGATCACAGATTTGGAGTGGGAAGTAATCTTGGTGGTCATTTAAGCCAATTCTCTCATTTTACAGATTAGTCAAATGAGAAACAGAGAAATTTAATGACTTGCCAAGGTTATACAGGTGGTGAGAGTACTATTTCTGCTATACCAGCCTCTGGAATAGGCAGTTCCCGTGTAAATTATAATTTAAATATGTATATATAAAAAATGTTAGAAAAGGGGTCTGCTGGATCCACTTTAACAAAAAATGTAATTTATCTCAGTATAGAGGTGAGATGACTGTTGAACAAAAATGACAGAATTAGTAGGGGAAAAGATGGATGTGCTTGAATAAATTAAAATACTTTCTGTACGACAAAACAATGTAACAAAAAAGGAAAATAATTGTTAAGTTTTTAAAAGTGACATCTAAAATGCATAAGAAAGTTACAAATGTGCAAGTTATAGTCTTTAATGGATAAATAGTTAAGGGATATGGACAAATTTTCAAAAAAGGAAAAAAACTTTTTAATAAACACTTGAATAAATATTTAAACTCATGAATAAACAAAGAGATATCATTTAGAACAGCTCTCTGGTATCACCTCATACCTATCAAATTGGCCAACATAATTAAACATGATAAACTCAATATTAGAGGGGTTGTGAAGAAAGAAGTACATCACCGACTGGAAGTAGAATTACAAACTAGAGAATCTTTTTCGAACAACCAAGCAGCACATAGTAAAAGTTACCAAAATACTCATGCCCTTTGACTCTACAATTTCAACTTTAAGAATATACCCTGAGAATCCTAACAAATTGAAGGGACCAAAAAAAAACTTCAAAGATTTGTGTAACAATTTTTGTAAACGCTGTAAAAGTGGAAGCCACTGAAATGTCTAACAGTAGGGAAATGTTTAAATAAATTATGGTGTCTTAATGTAGTGAAGTACTATGTTGCAAGTTGGATCTAAAATTATGAGTATAAAGAAATCTTCATCGTGATGAAATATTGCAAAGTAAAAAGCAAACAAAAACAACCAGAAGAATACGACATATAGATATAATCACATGAAAGGAAAATGGAACAAAGGAAGAATATACTAAAAGAAGACAGACCATGTGAAAAGTTATGACTAAAATAATGCAAGAATTAATTTATTTGAATGTAAATAGTTGCAAAGCAAATTTAATTGCTTGTATGGATGTTTAATAACTATAGCATTGTGGAAAGAGCAATGAATTTTGAGACACAAGGCTTGGCATCTAAACCTGATTCTGCTGCTAACTATTTTAGGCAAACAGGTAAATTCTCTAAGCTTCTGGCACCTATATCATTTATAAAAAAAGAGACTTAGACTAGGTGACTTCTGAGTTCCCTTCCAGGTCTAAATCTATGATCTTGTGTTTTTAATATAAAGCATATAATAAATTATAGGAAGATGAATTATAGAAAAATAAATACAAAATAATGTGACATGAGAAGAGCAGAACTAGAAGATCAGTACACACATTGGTACCACATAAAAGGAAATCAGACTAATACAGCAGGAATTGGATAGACAGTGGAAAACAAAGTTGAAGGAGGAAATGAGTGATAAGTTGTCATAGTTATCAGTACGATAAAGGCCATTTTAAAGAGTTTAATTGGAACTAAGATCCCTTCCAGATCAAAATCTAAGATCCTGGGCTATTATTTTAAATTAAGTTCATAATGAATTACTTATTAAAAACAAATCTCCAGACTGTATTTGGATGTGTGTGCATGCATGCATGTGTGTATAAATGAAAGAGTAATACTTGGCTAATCCAGAAGCCAGTCTTAAAATAACCTTAATTCTCAGTGACCATGACCATCGGCCCTATTTTACCTAAAGATATGGACATTTGGAACACCCAAAACCCTTGTACTAAAGTCATGTATTTTAATTCCTGGGCCCTAATACTAAGCTCCGCTAACTGATAACATTGTTAACACATTTAGCTATCTGATTTTTCTGTTTACAATAGATTAGAGGAAACAAATTAGAAGTGGAGCAGAGGAGAAACCTTGAGATACAAGGCACAATGATAACAGAAGAAGAGAAGACAAGAGTACAGACCATACAGTACAATAACGGATTTTCATAACAGTACTAGAAAGTTATTCTAGTAGAGTAACATGGATTAAAGAAGATAATAAAATTTAGAGGTGAATGGAATTTATAAATCATCTGATCCATCTAATCCCTCATTTGACAGATGAGGGCCCTGAGGCTCAGTGAGAATAACTTGTTCAAGGTCACATAGGGAGTAAAAATCACAGCATCAGTGTTCAAAGCAAGGAACAAACCTTTGACACCAAAGCCAATGTTCTTTACCACATCTTGTAGCCTATCACGCGGCCCAGGAGTGAGGCAATGAAGGCATTACCACTCAACACAGGTGCTTAATAACACTCACTGAATTGGACTGAGAAGGGTCAGATACATCGTATTTTTGAAAGGAAGAAGACATAGAATGTGTAGCAACAGCTGAAATGGGGAAATAAAGGAAGAAGAGAAACAGGACAAATCGAACATTTATTAAATGTCCAGTATATGCTAAACTGTGCTAATTACTGGGGATACAAATAGAAAAGAAAAAAGCCAGTCCTTTTCCTCAGTTTACATTTTAATGGAGTAAACAATTCAAAGGGGAATAGTGGTCAGGGAGGGCCATTTTAGTCTGTAAAATTATAGGGACGGAAGGTGAATGGGACCAAAGAGGAGTCAATTGATATCTACCAACCATGAACAATGGCAGTTAATTTGATCATGGTTCACAGTTCCAAAAGTAGGAGGGAGAGAAAAAGACTGACAATGAAGTGGCTTGAGAGGCTAGTGAGGGGTAGTGAGCAATCAGAAAAGCAGGGTGTAAGTCAAAAGTTCTTCCACGATACAGTCCCTGGTGTGGGCTGTGAGAGTTGATAAGGAGGTTGATAAGGTAAACTGAAGTAGTGAACTGAATATGAGTCCAAGACTATTAATCTGAAGAAGTAGGAATAAGATGGTACCTTTGATAGTGATAAGGGAAACTTGGGGGACAAAATGATAATTTTAGTTTTCAACATCTTGAGTATCAGGTTTTGGTGATACATATAAATGGAGATATCTAGTAGACAACTAGAGGGATGAAATATTGACTGGAGATCGGGTGAGTGCTCAAGGCCAGCGATAGCAGATGACGACAGCAGTCATCTATAGAGACAGAAGCTGGAGTTATAAGAACACAAGTATTTTCCGGATGAGAGAGAAACTAGGAAGTATTATAGAAATATTAGACCAATTCTTGAAGCTTAGCTCCAGAAAGAAAAGGAAGCAAAGTAGATACAGTTATCAAAAATTACTAGCTAGAACTCAAAAAGACAGAGTCAGAAATAAGAAGAAAGGGTAGTCAGAGGTAGTTTCATTCAGGAAGAGGAAAACAAAAATGTTCATGAAACCTGGTCAGGAATAGGTCTATGATTCCCGTTTCTCTCAAGGATTTGGAGAAGCAGGAAAAATGTATGTTCTCTAACTTTATTTCATCTTCTTTGAACTCTGAAAATTTCACCTCAAATACACATTTTGCATCCAGGATAATATTCTTTTTTCCCTGTTGGTGTTTTTAACATTATTGCCACCAACCATCCATTCATTTATCTCCTTATGTTACCATTTTCCATAGTTAGCTCTTTTTCTTCCCACCCTCCCCTTCTACAGTAGTAACAAGAAGATTCTGGGAAGATGACTGAATAAAGCAGAAAATTACCCAGCTCTCCTAAATTCCCTCACAAACAATATAAAATTATGCCTCAAAGTGAATACTGAGTGGCAGAAATAATTAACCCTTTGCACTCCGCTGTCCCCTCTCAGGGGACATCGGAATTCTAGCATATCACTCAGATGTCCCCTCTCAAGCACTAAAACAGTTGCATACAGAAAGAATAATACTACACTTCTTGCATGGAAAGATAAAAGAATTA
>CM053597.1:83677498-83689296 GCA_028646575.1 Pseudocheirus occidentalis
GTTACAACTTTACTTTCATACACATCTTTCTTATTCTGGATGGCCCAACTAAAATAATTTATAATAACAATCCCTCCCCCCCATCCCCTAAGCAAGTTAATTTATTTACATATTAACATTTTCTAGGTTAGTAGCATTGTTGCTTAGCAGACAGAGAGCCAACCTCAGAGTCACTGTCAAGTCTCACCCTCAAAACCTATTGGTCAGATGACCTTCACTCCCCTCCCAGCACAAGTCACTTAACACCTCTTTGCTCTAGGAAGTGCTCAAATCTTATATCTTAGATATCTTATATCTCCCTACATTGGCAGAGGGAACTTCCTCACCCAAGAGTTCTTCTTGTGCCAATAAAATCACAGGTTTAAGCTCTGTGTTCAAAATAAGAATTATTTATGCATTTCCTTTTTTCTTCCACTAGCAAACAAAACCAATAACATTTCCACAAACATTATCTCTTAATAGTTTATAAATTTAATAGGCCTGAACAACCGCTTTCTCTTCCTTGTTTTCATTATCTTTGTTTTTTCTAATGTTTTAGCTTCTGGCTAGTTCTTTTCCTGTCTATTCTATACATTTATAGGATTCAGCATTTCTACTGTCCAAGAGAGACTTTATCCCGAGACCATAATTATTTGTTTCTTCCCTTCCTCCTTCTCACTTAAGTAAGACCAACTTTTGTTACTGCCCGCCCCCAGTTCCCTCCTTGTGTTTCTGGCCAACTAGCTCTGGAGGCCCCCTGTGCTTTGGCATGTTTGTGAGGGGTATACTTTTCCCCACCCACCCATTTGCAGGTGTAACATTGATTTTAACTATTAGTTTGTCCTATAAAAATTCCCATGTCACATCTGCCTGGTACCAATTCTTTCTGTTTCCTGGCAGTGGCCTGGACAGTTTTCTAACATGCTCATATTGAAATATATCAATTCCTGTTTTATAAGCATATTTGAATTTTAGACTTGTGAAGGAAATAGGGTTGGCATTATTATCCCCATTTCACAGCTAGGGAAGTCAAGATCTATTAAGATTTAAGTTATTTGTTCAATGTCATACAGTAGGTAAATGGCAGATTGGAGACTAGAACTCTAGTTCAGACTTCTCCTTTATTGTTTTTATTATATTGTACTTTACTCTGTATAGTAGAAAAGATAAACTGTGTTACCCCTTAAACATGGGTATAATGACCATATAAGTAGCCCATATAATGCTTAGGGTCTCTGAAAGGAAGTTCTCCCCCAATCCTAATGTATGTTACAGATATTTTGGTGGGAGAATGTTGTGAGAGAAAATGGACACCCATCCCATGCTATATTTTTTCTTGGTATAGAGACTTCAAATATATACTTTTGCCATTAATTGCATGCAGGCCTTAGCACCTAGTTTTAACTGCACGTTATGGTGACGGCTCTTATGATAAAGATTCCTTCTCCCTGAGATTGAAAACAAGTTCTTTTTCTCATGATACAGCACATATAGTTCTTGCTAGTGGAAGACAGCATGAATATTAATAAACCATATTTCAATTTTATTATTTTTTCATTAGGTTTTCATAGATATATGTGTGTGAGTGAACTCAGTGCCCTTGGCTATAGGCAAACATTTCATTTTCTTGACTAAATAATAAACAGAAGCTGGAATGGGTCATCATACAAAGGAACAGAAAGCACAGGTCAGTGTTAGTCAGTGTGGGTACGGCTGCTTAAAAAAATTTATCCATGCCCTGGATTTTCCTTTAAATTTGAAGAGCAGAGAAGCAACAATGTTGTAGTAGTTTTATAGCGTATTCTTCATGTGACAGTTCCAATTCCTTTTTATTTTTAATAAATGTCTCATTGATGCATTTTGAGATTTAATACTACAGTCATTTCACAACAAAATTTCTCCTGTTGTACCCTCCCTTGTTTTATTTGACTTTAAAACTTTTTCACTGATATCTTTTGGTATCACCATCATTTTTTAAATATATCTTCTCCCTTGCCCTAAGAGCTATTTAATGAAGGATTTTTTTTTTAAAAGAGGGATGCAAGGGATGAGTCAGAACTAATCAACACATCAAAAAAAGCTATTATACTGTTACATGCTGGATTCTACTCTCATAGTACGCCACCTTTGCAAAGAAGGGATGAGGTATCTTATCTCTTCTTTGAGGCCAAACTAAGTCAAAATTTCATGACATTCAGTTTTGATTATTTTGTTCTTTATGCTGTTGTTGTCATTGGGTATATTATTTTCTGGTTCTGCTTACTTTACTTTGCATCAGTTCATATAAATCTTCTTATACTTCATATTCCTTGTTTCTTACAGGACAGTAATAGTCCATTATGTTCATATGTTACAATATGTTTTAGACATTTCCAGTTAACGAATATGTCCTTTGGCTCTAGTTCTTTATTGCTACAAGAGTGCTGCTACAAATATTTTGGTGCATATGCAGCTTTTTTTGTTATTGACTTCCTTGTAATCCTTCCTTTACAAAAAAACAAATAGTTATGCAAAACTGTCATAGGGCATATGACCTACATGCTATGTAGGCTTCATTCTTTCCCTAGACTCCTAGAAGAAGGCCTCTTTTACTTTAGAGTCTAAGTGACTTATTAAGTAATGGTGACTACTGGATAGGCACTTCCCATTGTTCTCCACTAGGCAGTATCTCTCTTAGCTATACATCCATTTCCATATTCCCCTAAAATACCATTCTTCATTCAGATAAAATCATGTTCTCTCTCACATACCTATTCACTCCATCTCTTTTGAGTGTATTTATGAATTTTTGTGACTACGGGTTCTATAATACTTAGATATCTAGATCAATAATTATATACTAGGTATCATCTGACATCTGCTTTGCTCATGTTTTTGTTTTTTTTCCTATTTTCTGGCAGCAACTTAAACATCTTTTTAATATCTTTATTTTGGCATATATCAATTCGTATTTTGTAAATATATTAGTATTTTAGATCTTTGAAGGCTGTCATTTTTAATCTCCATTTCACATCTGTGTAAATTGAGACCTCTAAAAGTTAAATGGCTTGTCCAAGGTCACACAAGTAAATGGAAGAATGAAAACCAGAACCTTAGTTTTTCAGATTAATCAAATCTCTGGTAAAATCTAATCTAATCAGATTAGATTAGCTAGTTAACTAGTCTTTTAGCAAAAAGTTTTAAGTTTACTGAAACCAGTAAGCCAGCAGCTGGAAAGGTCCATAGTGGATCCAAGTCCATGGTAACACATAATTTTTACCAATAGCTTTATGTGGTACCATATCAGAGGGAATACTGTACACTGTAGTTTGGGGCCTTATATCACGAAATTACACAATCATCAGTTTTTGTGTATGGTAGGGGTATATATATATATATCAGTAGACTGGGGGAGCAGGAAAGAATCTGTACATTTTTTATCTCTATGTAGGTTATAGTTGTATATGGATTATAGGTATATGGCTAAATTTGAATATTTATAGAGGTGAGACTCATAAAAGTTATGAGCAAGTCAAAAAGCACTTATTAAGTGCCTACCATATGCCAAGCATTGTGCTAAGTGCTAGGGATAGAGTGAAAAGCAAAACCAGCCCTTGGTCTCAAGAAGGTCACTATCTAATGGGGAAGACAACATGCAGACAACTGTATAAACAAGGTGTATGCAGCATAAACTGGAGAAAATCTCAACAGGAAGGCAGTAATATTAGGGAGAACTGGGAACAGTTTCTTGTAGAAAGTGAATTTTAGTGGAAGTTTTAAGGAAGCCAGGAATCAGTGAGGAGGAGAAAGAACATTCCAGCTATGTAGGACAGTCCATGAAAGTACATGGTGATGTATCCCAAAGAGATTTAAGAAAAGCAGGGGTGGGGATGGGACATCTACTTGTAAAACAAAGTATTTATAGTGGCTCTTTTTGTGGTGGCTAAGGACTGGAAATTGAGGGGATGCCCATTAACTGGCGAATGGCTGAAAATGCTGTGATATATGGCTAATAGAATATTATTATGCTAAAAGAAATGACAAGCAGGATGATTTCAGAAAAACTTAGACTTCCATGGATTGATGCAAAGTGAAGTGAACAGAACCAGAACATGGTACACAGCAACACAAATATTGTACAATAAAGAATTTTGAATGACTTAACAGTTCTCAGCAATAAATACAATGATCCAAGACAATCCCAAAGTACTCATGATAAAACATCCTTTTCTGCCTCCAGAGAAAAAAATGGACGTTTCTGAAAATGAACTGAAGCATATAATTTTTCATTTTCTTCTTTTCTTTCTTTCCTTCTTTTGTTTGAGTCTTCTTGTACAAAAAAAATAATATGGACTGGAGTGGGGAGAAACTTGAGGCAGGCAGGCCAACTAGACTCCTGCAGTGGTCCAGGCATAAAATGGTAAGGGCTTACATAGGGTGGTGACAGTATCACAGGAGAGACATCAGTCAGTAAACATTTATCAAGCACCTACTATGTACCAGACACTGTAATAAATACTCAGGATACAAAAAGAGGCAAAATACAGTCCCTGCCCTCAAGAAGCTTTTGACCTAATGAGGGAAACAACAAACAAACAGACATGTACAAACAAGCTATATGCAGGATAAAAAGAAAATAATTAAGAGAGGGAAGACACTAGAATTTGGGAGAAGTTAGGAAAGGCTTCCAGTAGAAAATAGGATTTTATTTGGAACTTAAAAGAAGATAGAAAAGGCAGTAGGCGAAGATGAAGAGGGAGAACATTCTATGCAAGGAAGTCACTGTCATTGGATGAAAGAGTTACATGGCAAAGAGTAAGATGTAAGACTGGGAAGATAGGAGGGAGCTAGGTTATAAAGGACTTTGAATGCCAAACAGAGGATTTTGTTATTTGATCCTAGAGATGATGGGAGCCACTGGAGTTCACTTAAGGGGAAGGGGAGAGGTGTGAAATGATCTTATCATCATTGTTGTTGTATTTGTCCTTTTTTTTGTCCTTCATTTTCGAAGAAGACCATGGTATCAGGGAAATGATGACATGACTTTCAGTTGACTTTGATTTGAGTGAGGGAGGGCTGTGCAAGGTCCTAGCCTCACTTTCTCCTCTAGAGCCATCGGGGTCCTGTGGCCAGATATCCATCAGGATGACTGGAGATGATCCAGGATGTGGGAGACCCTAGACCTTTTAGGCTAAGACCTTTCCAGATAATCACTTACAGTGAGGTAACGCCCATTCAGTGGTCCAATCTATGAGTGTTAGAGTGAACTGGGATTAAGGTTTGAAGGAAGGATCTAAGAATCAAGGAATTAAGGAATCTAGCCAGTAAACCCTAAGTTAAATGGGCGGCTTCTGGCCATCAAAATTTACTAGCTGGGTCTCATTCAGGCAGCTTGGTGTACTCACAGGTTGTGTCTGTCCTTTGTTTTTGAAGACCATTGGCATCAGCAAAATGATGACATGACTGCAGTTGACTTTGAATCACTGTAGGAAAATCACTTTGCTGGCTAAATGGAAGATGAACTAGAATGAGGAAACTTGAGGCAGGCAGACCTATCAGCCGCAAATTTTAAATTTGAAAAGATTTTAAGAGAAAGTAGGATAAAATAAGGAAGGGCACAACAGCAGAAATACTGAGTATTGCAGTAGGCCAGGCATGAGGTGATGAGGGCCTGCAACCAGCCAGTCAATAAATAAGCACCCATTATATGTCAGGCACTGCTAAGTGCTAGAAAATCAGAGGAAAGGAGGTACGTTCAAGATGTTGCAAAGGTAAAATGGACAGGCCTTGGCAACAGATTGGATATGAAGGGTGAGAGATACAGAGAAATTCAGGAAGATTCCTAGGTTGCGAGCCTGAGGAAGTTGGGGGTGAAGATAATGAGTTAGATTTTGAACATAATGAGTTTAAGGTATCTACTGGACTTCCAGTTGGAGATGTCTGAAAGATAATGGGAAATGTGAGATGAGAGGTTAGGACAGGAAAAGTAGATTTGAAAAATCTGTGGGAGCTAATGAAATCATGAAGTGAAGTAGTATAGAAGGAGAAGGAAGGAAATTCCAGGACAAATCCTTATGACACACCTGTGAGTAGAGGGTATGATCTGGATGGGGATACAGCAAAGGAGACTAAGGAATGATCAAATAGGTGAGGGCTGGGGGTGGGGATGGGACAAGAGAGAATGGTATCCTGAAAAACTAGAAAGAGTATTGAGGAGAAAGTAATGATCAGTGTCACAGGATGTAGAAGGTAGAGGAGAATGAGGATTGAAATAAGGGCATTTGATTTAGCAATTAAGAGCTCATTGGTAACTTTGGAGGAAACAATTTCGGTGCAGTGGTGAGGTTGGAAACTTTAAGGTGTTAAGAAGAGAGTGAGATCAGGAGAGAAAACGGAGGCATCTATTGCTTAGCCACAAAGGCAAAAGAGATATAAGATGGAAGGACAGAGTGAAGGTTTTTTGAGGATGATGGAGACATATGCATGTTTATAGGGAGTAGAGAATGAGCCAGTAGAGGAGGGCATATATTAGAGATGCTATCAACAAATTAGGGAGGTTGAGAGAGCTTGAGGAGTAGTAACTCAGTCTCTGGATGGCTTTTTCTCATCATATTTTCTCAGTTCTCAATATATCAGCTAGGTACTAGGAAGAAAGCAGCGAACTAATTCATGTGAATATGGAAATTGTTGGTAACTGTCCCAGAAGTATGTGCATTTAAAAGATAACCCACATTCACTTCAGTAAACCCTGATTTTTGGAATTATATGACAGAGGGAAATGAAGAATTTTAGGCAGGGTAGGAGAGAGATTTGGAAGAAGGTGGGCCTTGAGCATTCTTATTTGCTTTTAAATTATATCAGGCACTCTGTGAAGGCTTAGTCTGTTTCCCTTCCTCCACACACTGATTCCCCACAGGTACTCAAGGAGAACAGAGTTTGGGTCTTTGGTTTACTCCTTTTGTTAGCTCATTGATCCCTACTCTAAGAATATTAACTAGAACTGCAATGACACCGAGCTAATTTTAGTATTAACTTAGTTTGGATTTTATACTATAGCTCTGATATTTCTCCTGCAAGAGTCACTCTGGAGAGCTGATGGGACCTCTAGCTATAGCTGAATCAAGAGTGGGAGCAATAACAGAATAGTTCAACCTATCTATAGTAGTTAACAGAAGCAGGTTTGGGCATAATGGACATTCACAGAAAATAGGACCTTACAGCTACATTAAAAATATTCATTCATTTGTTTTTATTTTGAACTTAAATACCAACAAAAAAAGAACAGTTCCATATACGTAATTTCATTTCTTGTAGAAAACCTTTTTTTTCTTCCTTTCATTCTCTGCTTGCAGATGTTACTGAGTTATTCCTTCTTTGAGAGGAATCTCTAGATTTGTGTACTGATTGGTGTTTCCTTTGATTTACTCATCTTTCCAACTTTAGTTCCTAAACAGGAGCTTTGTCTTCCTGGGCTATTTGAGTTTAGACTTGCACTGTCTCACTTACGTTCCTGTACCTCCTGGGCTTAGGCCTTGCCCTAAGTCTTTAAGTTTCTTTAAGCTTTAGATCACTGGATCTCAGGGCCCTATAAAGTGTGTCTCAGGAGAACATATTAGGGACCTCATTGTCCTTGACCTGGATGTCCTGGTCTGAGTGTGTCACAAACATAGCATCTGCTGCCACCAGCACTCCCAAGTATCCTACCCTGAGATTTTTGGGGCAGAACTATCTCCTCTTGATGCCACTTGATATGGAACCTTCCAAGTTATCCATGCCCCTGGCTAATCTCTCTTTGAGCTGGAAATCTAGTCATTGCTGATACTGGCTTTATAGGTAGGGCCCTGTTTCCTATCACTGATAGATTTCTGACTAATGTCATTCATTTTGGGGGTGGAAGAAGTCACTATAACTTCTCACTGGATTTCTTGACCATTATTTGGTTTTCTATGAACATCAGGGTTTTTCTGTAGTATGTGGGAGTCTGGTGGTCTGCCTCCTTCTTAACTAGAAGTTGCCCCAGGCCTATGTTAGCAGGAAGCAGGATTAAGCCCAGTTGCCTTGTTAAAAGGACCTACAGACTGAACTATGAGGAAGAAAGATCCATATAGAATGGGTCCCCAGGGCCTTGTGCAAATTCCTAAGCACCTGCCTTGGTAGTTCTTCCCTTTTTAAGTGGTCAATCAGGTACCTTACCTTCTTAAGCTCTTATATTAAACCTTCAAAAGTAAAAAAAATGTGGGATGGAAAAACTAAATAACTTCATGCCTCTCTCACCACTCTTTCACTCAGTAGTATCATTACTATTGGTGGACTGCCAAGGCAGAGCTTTGTGAAGGAAGGAAGGGCAGTAATGCCAAGTGTCCATGTTCCATTCTTATTAGAATGCTTAAGTCTGAGTAACTTTTCACCCTCAACTACCCTTTAAAATAGGAGCACTTTGGAGAGAATCGTACAAGGGCTTCACACTGAAAGATTTTCACAAATGTCTGGTGACAGCTGTGCCTTCCTTACTTCTCATGTAGAGTCACCATGCTTTAACTTGCCTCATACATAATAGGTTTTTAATAAATTGTGACCATGGCAACGTATGAAACAAATTATGATAACTGATCTTGGAATGGTACCCCTTTCATATTTTTTTTTTGCAAATTATTTTGCATAAATTATCTCATTTGATTCTTCCCTTGACCTTGTGAGGTAGGTCCTATTATATTCCTTTTATAGAAAAGGTCTGAGAGGTTAAGGGGTTCATCCAGGATCATACAACCAGTAAATGTGTAGGCAGGATTCACACTCAGGGCTTCCTAATTTCATATCCAGCGCTCATACTAAATCTGTTTAAATGACAAATGAGAAAATTCCATTGACTAGTAGGCAGGGACAGTTTTCAAGTTCAAGTATGTATTGGGAAAGGCATAACATTTGTATGAACATCTGGATTCATATCCTGGATCAACTGCTAGCCACATGATATCATATGGTAGTCACTTTTATCATTTTAACTTCTGATCTGCAGATGGAAAATAGGAATCATTAATAATCTTCCTTTCCTACCTCACAGAGTTTTGGGAAGGATCAAATGAGATGGTGTATGTGAAAAAAAAGGGCTTTGTAAAACATAAAGACTTATACACATGAAAGATACTCTTCAAACTGCACCAGGAAATTTATAGCCAAGAAAAAGAAACTGAATAATACAATATAAAGGAGCTAATGTCTCATAACCAGTGTTCTTTGCAGTGATCAATGAGGGAAAATAGCCACAAGGAAAGACTGAAAACAATAAACTAAAAGTTACCGTTTAGTTGTCCTTCAGCTTTAGTGTCTTGTTTACTGGGTCACTGTATTCCAAAACCAGAGGTTACAAAATATAAAATCAATAGAACTTTCCCCTTTTATTCCCCTCTGTGTGAGGGGAATTTGGGAAATTTAAGTAAAGTTTTTTTTTAATCTCAGAGGAAGAAATACAGTGTTCAAGTAAACAAGATTAATCTTGATATCGATGTGATCTAAGGATGCTAGGAGCCCCGAAATGCAAGGGTACAAGATGGATTTGCCTCAAAAGAATTTGACCACTCAAGCCTTCTTTCAGTCAGAGTAGTGAGGTTTTGTTACAACACTGGTTAGGTGGGCAAGAATCTGCACAATTTAATGGGGGTAAAATTGGTAATTTTTATACAGAAAAAGACTATGAAAAATGTGGAAGGGATTAAGGAATAGCAAATAGTTGGCAGTGGTCTGGAGGTAATAGGGAATGAAAGACTGTGCTGGTTTGGAGGGCTACAATGAAAGGACAGTTGAAATGATTATAAATGGGATGGGATGAACGCTTCAGGGAAACACTAGGGTTGAAATGTGTGAGAAAATTTGAAGACTTTTTTAGGGGTTCCATTGCCCCCATCAGCCCCATCATTATGAGTAAAAAAGATGGTTTTCAATATTTTAAGATATTTCTTCAAGTCATTGACAAAATTCTCCATGATTTAGTGGCCTCGAAATTGTAATAATTACATTAATCATAATAGCACTTATAAGCACTTTGAGGGCTTTGCAAGGGGCATTACATATGTTAAAATACATATATTATTGCCTCCATATTATAGAAGAGGAACTTAAGGCTGAGAAAGACTTGCTCAGAGTCAGGATGTATCTCTTTTTTAAAGGTTAAAAATGTATTTATATTTAACCTTTAAAAATTTTTTGAGTTCCAAATTCTCTACCTCTCTCCTGGCCCTCCCCTATTCATTGAGAAGGCAGGGAATATGAAGGCAAGCAATTATACATGCAAAGTCATGCAAAACACATTTCCATGTTAGCACACCCTCTTTCCCCCCTAAAAAAAACCAATGTAAAGCAAGAACATAAAGTGAAAAAAGTATGCTTCATTTTGCCCTCAGAATTCATCAGATCTTTCTCTGGAGGTATAAAGCATTTTTCTTTCTAGGGTCAGGAAGTATCTTAAACAGGATTTGAGTCCATATATTCTTGTCCCAAAGTATAGCACTGTATCTTCTGCACCACCTATCTGCCCCAGAGAGGAAAGTTCAAGGGCCTGTAGAGATATTGAAGCAGCTGTGATTTGCTGTAGCTCTTTGAAAAAAACCTTGAAATAGAAGGCAGGTTAGTAGGTCTTCAAGGGAAGTAATAAAGGAGGAAGAGGGGATTACATTTTGCTAAAAGAAGAGAGCCTGGGATTGGGGAAAGTGCAGTGAACTGGCCTAGGTATTTTAGGAACTCTGGTCTTTGCTAATGTCTAATACTTTATTTTATTTTAAATTTTTTTTATTGACTTGTTTACTTTTAGTTTACAAGATTCAGTTCCAGAATCACTTGAGTTTCAGATTTTCTCCCTTTCCTTTCCCCACCCCCCCACCCCCCATGGTGGTATACAATCATGTATAGGATCCGCAAATCTTTCACAATGGACATTAGTCTGGTTGTATAGAAGGGTTGTAACCAATAGAATGAACAATGGGGAAAAAAAAAAACCAAAACCAAACATAGAAAAGAACAATAGCATGTATTGCTTCAGTCTCCATTTAAACTCTGGTCTTTCTAGCTCTTTCTCTGAGCGTAGGTATCTCCTTCGATTCTGAGACTTGTAGAGCTGTCTTTTAACTGTGAGTTGCTGAGAAGAGTCCAGTTTATCAAGGTTGGTCATCACACATATGATGTATCTGTGACTGTGTACAAATTTTTCCTGGCTTTGCTCTTCTCACTTAGCATCAGTTCGTATAGGCCTCTCCAGGTAATTATGAAGTCCATCTCCTTCCCATTTCTTATAGCATAATAGAATTCCATTACATTCATATACCATAACTTATTCAGCCATTCCCCAGTTGATGGGCAACCCCTAAATTTCCAGTTTTTTGCCACGACAAAGAGAGTTGCAATAAATATTTTTGTACATAAGGATCCTTTTCCCACTTCTATGATCTCTTTGGGATACAACCCGAAAAGTGGTATTACTGGGTCAAAGGGAATGCAATTATTTATAGCCCTTTGGGCATAGTTCCAGATTACCCTCCAGAATGGTTGTATCAGTTCACAGCTCCACCAACAATGCATTAGAGTCCCAATTTTTCCACATCCTCTCCAGCACTTGTCATTTTCCTGTTTTTTCATCTTAGCCAATCTGACTGGTGAGATGTGGTACCTCAAAGATATTTTGATTTGCATTTCTCGAATCAATAGTGAATCAAAAAAATGATATGCATTTTTCCATATGCTTAAAGATATCTTTAATTTCTACCTCTGAAAATTGCCTGTTCATATCCTTTGACCATTTATCAATTGGGGAATGACTTATATGCTTATAAATTTTACTTAATTCCCTGTAT
>CM053597.1:83698199-83721263 GCA_028646575.1 Pseudocheirus occidentalis
ATTGCTGAGTTTGGTTTGCTTACTTTGCCTGCTCATGTTGCCAGTCAATTAAATTGATTTTTGAGCCACAGTAGATCTCTCCTTCCCAGGGGGAGAGCTTTGTCTCAATTTGCTGGGGTTTTCACAGCTGCCAGAGATATTAGGAGGCTGCCTTATCTGCAGCCCCCACCAGCTTTGGCTCACTGGTCACACATGTCAGGATCACTACCTAAGACCATGATCCCCATCCAGGCAGATTAAGGCAAGACTTAGCCTCTGAATGATCACTTGGCCCCCCTGCAGTCTGTAGGCCGGTAGCTCTGAAGCAGGCACATGAAGGCAGCAACAGGGCCACCCCATCTACTGCTTCCTTGCCCTGGGGGCAGATGGTTGAGTTCCACTGACCTTTCACTTTGTCCTTGGTTCTTATGAGTTGATAATTCTGGAAACTGCCACAACTACCAGTGATCCATTCTTCCAAGTGCTCTAGCTACGGCTTGTCCTAGCCGCCTGGGGGCTGAGCCATGGTTTCAGGCCGGGCTGGCTTTGGCTCCTAGCATGTTGCCATGAGCCCTTCCTGTCCACCTGCTGGGCTGCCTTCAGTGGGAGCTTTGTTTCTCTGTTACTTTGTGGGTTCTGGAGCTCTAAAATTTGTTTAGAGTCATATTTTATAGGTATATCAGGTGGTTATGGGGGGAGCTCATGGAGGTCTGCTTCTATGCCACCATCTTGACTCCGCTCCCAAAGGTATAGCTTTTTAAAATTAACATGATGCCCTATGTAAGTCTTTTATCTGCAGTCATAAGACCTATCTCACTAAAAGTCTCAGTGATGTCAATGTTTTTTCTCTAGGCATGCTTATTATCCACAATGTACATTGGTGTGTAATCATGTGAGTGAGGCTATACTGACTGTCTTAGAAACTGTCACATGTTTGTGACTGGTGTTTTCTGTAGTTATTCTTATTGCCAAGTTGTCATGGATACCTTTTATGGTATCAGAGCTGGCAGATATATGTGGACAGTTTTTTTTCCCTCTTTGCCTAACCCTTGTATTTTGAAAGTCCAGTTTATTTTTTTAGTATATTCTATCTCTGGTGAAAAACCAGTTATATCACTGTATTTTAACCCATGTGGTCTATCCAGAAATCCTAATCTGTTCTTAGCCACCATCTTTTAACTAGCAACAGCAGTAGCTCTTCACTCCTGCTTCCACTTCTGAATCCCACACCTTCCGCTGGAAGTAGGGATGACAACACCACATATGTTCCACAGGTCTCTCTTGTTGTTGAGGGCTTCATGAACCTTAGTGCTGCTTTCTGAGTTTCTTCTGGTAGTATTATCTGTCCCCATGTGAATCATGATAAGTGAGATAAAAACAAAAAAAGTTCTGTTTTCAAGTGGCTTACAATCTAATTTGAGGCAAAGGGAGAACAAGCACACAAGTATCCAAGAAAGAATAATACGAGACAGAATGTGTTAAGAGTAAAGAAGGTATGTAGACAATGCACTGTATGAAATCTGAGAAGGAAGAGATCATTTTTAGCTGCAACAATTAGAAAGGAATCTGGGGTGCAGGGAGTTGGCCTCAAAGGAAGAGATTTCAATAGGTTGGAAATGAGGAAAAAGTGCATGGGAATTCATGGAGGCAAGAGAGGCCAAGATGAGATTTAAGAATATCTAGCAGGTTCAATTTGGCTAGATTTAAACTAAAGAGTAGCCTTTTCCCCAAGATGGCACCGAAGGAGAAGAAGGAAGCCATTGTCCGCCCCCCCCCAGACAGAAGCTAAATCCAAGGCCTTGAAGGCCAAGAAGGCGGTGCTGAAGGGTGTCCATAGCCACAAAAAGAAGATCCGAACATCCCCCACCTTCCAGCGACCCAAGACACTAAGACTTCAAAGGCAGACCAAATACCCTTGGAAAAGTGCCCCTCGGAAAAACAAGCTTCATCACTATGCCATCATTAAGTTTCTCTTGACCACTGAGTCTGCTATGAAGAAGATTGAGGACAACAACACCCTAGTCTTCATTGTGGACATCAAGGCCAACAAGCATCAAATCAAGCAGGCCATAAAGAAACTGTATGACATCGATGTGGCCAAAGTCAACACACTGATCTGATCCGGCCTGATGGAGAGAAGAAGGCCTATGTTTGTCTTGCTCCGGACTACGATGCGTTAGATGTTGCCAACAAAATTGGAATCATCTAACTTACTGTGTCTAGCTGTGTCCCATTCCACCTACAATAAAGAGTTTTCCAGAAAAAAGTGTGAGATAAGGCTGGAAAAGTAGGCTAAAGTCAGGCTGCGGATGCCTTGAAATGCCAGGCTAAGGAGTTTGAATTTTATACCATACAATTCTATTCTGCCTTCTCAAAATGCTGGATGTTACCTAGGAAACTGGCTAAAGGAAATTAACCAGGGCTTTTTTTTTTTTTTAGAAGGGGGAAGGCAGGTCAATTGGGATTAAGTGACTCGCCCAAGGTCACATGGCTAGTTAAATGTCTGGGTTGTGATTTGTACTCAGGTCCTCCTGACTCCTGGGCCAGTGCTCTATTCTATGCACCACCTAGCTGCTCCTTAATCAGGGCTTTTAATAATCTCAAACTCTTCTTTGAAACAAAGGTCTACCTTTTAAACATTGCTGTTATTCTGGTGATACCATATGCCTGTATTCCATGAAATACAAGAGTCTTCAAAGACCTTAACCATGGCTCACACAAAAGGTTAATATAGAAAAACTCAGTATTTTTTAGTTCCCTCTGGCCTATTACCAGCAGAACCCTACACATATGTGCTTATATCATTAGAGAGATGTATAACTAGACAAGAAAGTGGTGACAGTCATGTAGCAAGAATCAAGGACAATGGGTGGGCAGGCCACATGCTCTGTTGGCATTATATGGAATGGAAAGCTACAGGAAGAGATTTAGAGAAAGGCCTTCTGTGGTGATATGGCATGGAAAAGTCAAGAAGGTGGCAGCAGAGGCAGGTGGAGGATGGGGGTGGCAGTGGTGGTATTGTGATTTGTCCTACTGGAAGAACTACACCAGGTGGAGAAGATCACAGATCCATTGAAATAGTGAAAATAAGACATGTTTTCAAGTAGAAGAGTGACATGGCCAGACCTCTACCTAGCTAGATTATTCTAGCCTGGAAGAAATAAGATTTAGGAGGGACGTGATAGTGTCTTCAAATGTATGAAGGTCTGTCATACAGAGGAAAATTCAGATTTGTTGTATGTGGCCCTAGAGGATTGAATTAGGAGCAGTGGGTGGAAATAGAAAAAGAGCCAAATTAGGTTCAATGTCAGGAAAAACATAAGATTTAGAGCTATGTGAAAGTAGCTTGAGCTGTCTCAAAAGGCTGTAAGTCCCACTCCTTGCAGGTCTGCAAGCAGTCAAGTTATGTTTTAAAGGGGATTCTTCTGTTTTTAGGCCTGAATAGATGACTATTTCATTCCTTTCTGATTCTTAATTTCTGTGATTCTGTTGTTGAAGCTGGGTCCAAATGAAGCAGTGGAAATGCTTGGGAAATTTTAAGCACTATATAATTATTTTTATCACACTTTTGCCCCTACAAAAGTAAACTTTTCTAATCTGATGGGCAGTCCCATTAACCCTTTCCCAAGTGATCTTTCCCTACACATTTCGTTTTGTTTTGTTTTTGGAGGGCAGTTGGGGTTAAGTGACTTGCCCAAGGTCACACGGCTAGTTTTTTGTGTGTCTGAGGCCGGATTTGAACTCAGGTACCCCTGACTCCAGGGCCGGTGCTCTATTCACTGCGCCACCTAGCCGCCCCTCCCTACACATTTCTAAAGCATTTTTCCTGGTTCTCATTTGGCCATGTTATATTCTTCCTTGTTTCTATGTTGTCTAAGCGTCACGAGGACAGGTACTGTGTCACATCTCTTCTTTGTACTTTAAGCACCAAGCACAGTACTTGGCACATAGTAGGCAACTGTTAATGTTTATGTTTAATGAATTAGATATCAGATTCAACACTTGTGCAGTCTCACCTGTTTAAAGCCAAGTGCCCAAACTTCCTGTGTTCCCTACTGGGTTATCTTGCCTGACACTTGTGTTAGGGAAAGTTTTGGATCTCCTAGGATAACTTCTTTTGGGCTACCTTAATTATCAGTTATATTTTAAATCATGCTACTTTTATTCTTTGGGGTTTATCAGATTAGAGACACCAATAATCAATACTAACTCCTCTTCCTCCTTCTTGACTTTGTTCTTGGGCTGTGTAGTGCTATTCAAAGCGATCTCTTTTTAGTCTTTAGTCAGGGACAAGGCAGACCTGGGAGAAGCCCACAGATGATCTACCATAGATTTAAAGAATGCTTGACAGGGATTATGGTGGAAAGGGCTTGCAGTTATAAGACCTAGATTCAAGTCTGGGCTCCAACACTTACTAGTTGTGTGACCATTGGCAAATAATTTCACCTTCCTTTTAAAAAAATTATTTTTTCTCTGTTTCATCTTTCTGACTCTCGATTTCCTCACCTATAAAATAGAAAGTATCTATAGTAACTACCCTAACAGGGTTGCAGTCAGGAACACACTCTACAGAGTGAAGTAAAAATGGCATATTATTTAGACATGCAAAGGACCTTAAATATCCTCCAGCCGCAGTCCTCCATCTCACAAATGAGGAAGCTGAAGCTCAGAACTGAAGTGGCTTGCTTGCCTTAGGTTACATAGTGGAAGAATGTTCTGTACACTTTGCCATGTTGTCTCTCAATGTTCTCAATTGGTAATTAATCCCTAGCAGTGAAGTCCCTAAAATGAAATCTTTTTTCTTTTTCTTTACTGACCCAAGTATATTTCTCCCTAGATTAGACTAGCCTACTGATGCCCTACTGTGAATCCCACTCTGAGAAACCTTGTCAAAGAGGACCATTATCATCCTTAACTTTTATTTTCCTCTCTCCAAACTTAACCCCCAAGTCATAAACATTAGACAAACCCTCAAATTATGTAGTCAAATTATAGGAAGGTGTTATTGCTGAATGTAAATTTATAAGCAGAGATCTGATGTACCAGCTGGGAATATATCTGGGAAGAGTACATTGGTGAATTTCACTTAACCTTACCTTAGATAGTTAAATGGTCATAACATGTTTGGTCAACAACCTACAATCATGATTAATGCAAAATAAGGAAATAATGAACAGAAGTTCTGAGAAGGCAAACAAATAAATCAAAAGCAAATGAAGCAATTTCTGATAAATAGGCATCCACGAATCATCCCTTTGGACCTTCATTAAGATGTATGTGGCACTATAGGGAATTAATACCTGAGCCTTTCAGTGTGAGCCCATGTTGCAATTGTCTGCAACTGCCAGGTTGTAACCAATACAAGCTTCTTGTTTGGCCCTGCATAGAAACAAACTGAAATGAATTCAGTTCAGAGAGCATTTATTAAGTAATCACTATCTATAAGGCACTATGCTTAGGCACGGTGGACACAAAGCCAAAAACAAAAGATAGTTTCTGCCCTCAAGGAACTAAAAAAATTAAAGAACTAAAAGCCTCAAATTGAAGGAATTTTTATGTTAGTTGAGAGTTGACTCAGTTAGTTGTTAGAACCTATTAGTTTCAATATTGTATCCTAGGTATTTTCACTGTTATTAATGTCCAGCAAGAAGAATAGTAGGAAACCTAAGTTTTTGGTGCTGTGAATATACAGCAAAGGTATCAATGAACATGGAAGGAACTTCTCTAGTTTTCTGGGTAGAGGACAAAGTTGTCAGCATCACCAGGGCATTATAGGCAGTTTGTTAATGCAGTATATAGAGCACTGGACTGGAGTTTATAAATTTAGCCTCAGGCACTGACTAGCTAGCTATGTGACCCTATGCAAGTCACTTAATCTCTGCCTCAGTTTCCTCAATTGTGAAATGATAAAATAGCACCTATCTTGCAGGGTAGTTGTGCAGATCCAATGATAGCATTTAGTACAGTGCTTGACACATCATAAATATATAGATGCTTATCTCCCCTTCCCTTCATTCCCCTTACAAAGCACTGCCATAGAGTATCAAGTTCAGAAAAGTTATTGTTTTTTCCTCTTAAGTCATCTTTTCTGTTTGGACTTGCCTTTATTCTTCTTCTATGACCTAATAATTTGTTCAGTGTCAATAATGTGTGCAGTACTAAGGATAAATGAGGGGGGAAAAAGACAAATTCCTTATCTTCAAAAGTAGCTTCTTACACTCAAATGGGGAGTAGGAGATTTATGCAAATAGATATGATCATACAAGGAAGAATTTGATAGGGACAAGGGAGAGCTGGGCAAATTACTATAAAAAACTATGGTCAGAGACATTGCTTTTACTTAGGAAGTATCAGGAAAGGCTTCATGGAGGCAGTGACATCCAAATGAATCTTTACAAAGAGGGACTTTAGCAGGCAGAGTGAAGAGGGGAACAAGAAGGGAGTTTATTTTTAGCATTGGGAATGGTATGAGCAAAGTCAAGGAAACAGGAAGAGAGCAAATAGATCCAGTTTAACAGAAATTTAAAATTCATGGCATGTATAGGATGACTTGGTTGTTCCTGAATCAGCTGTCTGTGTAGTCAGACCACCAACTTGTCAAAGTTAACATCAGAATGTTAAATACACACACATACACACACACACAGATGAGTAAAAGATATGGCATGCAATTAAGATGATTTAATCCTAGATAAAAAAGTAATTGAAAATAAAAAATCAGAAGTGAATAAAGGACATTGACTAAAAGAATTTCATCCAGAAATTTAATTGCCAAGGAGACCAGAAGAGCCTAGGAAGTACCTTAATCAACAAACATCTAACTTACTTGCCAAATGGAGAGAATATGGATGCCAAAGGCAATACTGAATTAGAACATAAACTTAACTATAAAACCTTATAAAGACGGATGATGAGTGATTATGAATACTGTTGTCTCATAAATCAGGGAGAAGCAGTGGAAAGTAAGACCAATTTAAAGAAAGTTTGGTTTGATATGAAACTACACAAAATCATCCCAAGGGCATTCAAAGATGAAAATGGACATAGGACTACAAACTGGAAAAGATTTGCAAAGAATATTTTAACAAACTGGTTTCTCCATCAAGGACAGTGGAACCCTAACATCATACTCCCTGAAGTGCTTATGTAGGAGGTAGAATTGACACTAAAGAGATGAAAGATGGGAAAAGTAGTTGGCATAGGACAACTGTATGCAGTAGAGATTAATTCTGAACGTGATTTAATTGTGAGGGTATTGAGAAACCAACATATAAACTATCTGAAGGAGGGAAAGATACCAAAGATATGGAAAAAAGTCTTGAACCTTATTAATACTGAAAAGAAGACTAAAGAACTTCAATACACATTAACTACCTATGTGCTGAGCACATACAAAAACAGGTAAAAGACAAGTCCCTGCCGAGGAGCTTACAATCTAATGGGGGAGATAACATTCGAACAAATTATACAAAGCAAGGATAAATAGGAAATAATTAACAGAGGGAAGGCACTAGAATTAAAACGGGTTGGGACAGGCTTCCTGTAAACTACTACTAACTACTGACCTCATAATCTTATTGTCCATTTAGTCAGTCAACAAACATTTATTAAACACTGACTTTGTGTCAGGTATTGTGCTAAGAAAAGAAAAAAGCTCCTGTTTTCAAGGAGCTCACAGTCAAGTAGGTGAGATGACATGTAGACAACTGTAAAAATTCTACCAGATAAACTAGAGATAATGAACAGAAGGAATTAATGGTGGATCATGAAGGACTTTCCTGTAAAAGGTGGGATTTTAGCTGGAACCTCTGAAGGAAGCCAGAGTATCCAGGAGGTGAAAAGAATAGAGTGAATTCTAGGCATGGGGGGCAACCAGTAAAAATGCCCAGTTAGGAGATGGAGTGTCTTGTGAGAGGAACAGCAAGGAGGCCAGTGTCCCTGGATTGAAGGGTACATAGAGAGGACTACGGTATAAAAGGACTAGAAAGGGGAAAGGGTGGCAGGCTATGAGGGCTTTGAACACCAAATAAAGGAGTTTGTTTTATTCTTGAGGTGATAAGGAGACACTGGAGTTCACCAAGTAGGGGGTAGAACAAATGGTAAGTCAGATTTTTTTTTTTTTTTTTTAGGAAGGTCACTTAGGCAGCGAGTAGAAAATGGAGTAGAGTGGGGAGAGACTTCTGGCAGGGAAACAATGTAGAAGGCTGCTGCAGTAGTCCAGGTGTGAGGTGATGAGGGCTTGCACCAGGGTAGTAGCAGTGTTAGAAGAGAGAAGGGGGCATAAGGGGGAGACATTAAGAATGTAAAACTGATGGGTCTTAGTAACAGATTGGTCATAGGGTATTGGAGGAAAGTGAAATCAAGAGTAACATTATAGGTTTTAGGCCTATGTGACTTGGGAGGTGGACATTGGATAGTGTTGGGCCTAGAGTTAGAAAGACCTGAGTTCAAATCTGGACTCAGACATTTACTGGCTGCACGACTCTGGGCAAGTCACTTAACCTATTTGCCTCAGTTTCCTCATCTGTAACATGAACCGGAGAAAGAGGAGTCAGACATAATTGAAACCACTTAACAAGACTTGGAAGGATGATAGTGCATTCAGTAGTAACAGGGAAGTTGAGAAGAAAGGAGAATTTTTAGGAACAAAGATAGTGAATTAAGTTTTGGGCATGCTGAGGGAACTCAGTGGCTCCCTGGCCTGGGCCACACCAGCTGCCTGTGGGAAAGAGGGATAAGTGGGAGGCTAGACTTAGGAGTTAGCTTAGCAGCCCTGCTTTAGCACTAAAACTCAGTCATTTTCTTGTGTGTGCATCAGCAGTCTTCTGTTTCCAGGGCAAAACTAGCCCCTGGGCCCGTAGATTTTTCATTTCCTTCTGGTTTCCTGCCAGTTTTTCCTTCATTTGGGCTGTGGCCACACTGTGTTGGCCAGCGTTACGGCCAGTTTCCTGTATGCTCAGGACGTCTGTTTCAGTTTGCCCTACCTTGTCCAGCATCCAGAAGAGCTGTACACTCAGCTATTGCTTATTGTTTTTGCTGGCAAGGTCAAACTCCTTGCTACTCCCCTTATAAGACTGGATTTTCTCTTCCTTTTGAATTCTACAAGTCTTACTTTACAGTTTCTCATTTGGGGAATCAAACACATTATTTTAGGGTGAGTGTCCGGCTCTATTGCCCTTTGCCTGGCTTTTCCTTAAGCCTATGTCTGGCTTACTCCTTGTTTTCTTCCATGGAATTGCATCGAATCTCTTTTTATGAATCATATCTATATAAACTGAAAATATCCTTAATGAAATATTAGTAGGAAAAAGCACTTTGCAAGAAGTACACACAATGAGCCACAACTTCAACATCTCACAATAGATGAAAGATAGGGATAGGGGACTTTACCTGCAGTTTCATTGAAATAGAGCAATCTCAATTGAGGAATTTCCCTCTACCAATGTAGGTCAGCACCTTCTCTGCAATTTATAGTCTTGTAGAGTTGCCTAGAACAGAGTTAAGTATCTTGTCGAGGTCACCCAACCAGTATGTATCAGAATCTGAATTCAAATCTTACTATCTCCAAGGCCAACTTCCTATCCATTATTCTAGAATACAAGATTCTATTGTATATTGCTGATTATGAAAACACATGTGATTGGTAGAACAAAATTCAGGAATATCACTGGGATATTTATTTTTTGTAATTAAACACAAGCATACTGCAATAAAAGATCAGCTGATTGACACCAATATCACTTCTAATTATCCTTCCTAGCGGTGATAAATTCTTGCTGCCTCTGCTTTCTATCTACCCATTACTTTTTAAAACTTTCTAATCCATTTTCTTTCCCCATCACTACCGAAGGTTCTACCAATAAGCCCTACTTTTTTCAGAATCTGTCCTTTTTATATACATGTGCTTCTAAACCTCTTTGTTACTTCACATTATTGACAACTGGCTTTTAAATTCTTTTCCTCCCTGGCACTGTGACATTGTACATTACAAATTCTTCTCTCTGATGGCTTCTTCTCTCTTCTTCGCTAACTCCTATTCTTCCTTCTACTTCTAACTATGAGCACACCATAAGTCTTTGTCCTCAGCCTCCCTGACTGTCTCCTTCTCTATATACTATTCTGAAATAAATAATTTAGTCTCATGGCTCTAGTCATCAACTTGAGAGGCTTAACTTCCAACTTACACTCTACTCCTATATTTCCTCCTGTCTAGATGACAATTCCACTCATATAACTTGGATATCTAAGACTACCCTCATAATAGCCATCTTCCTCCACTCTAATGATGTTTCCAACCACTCCAATTCTGTCATTCTGTCACTCCACCTTGTTCTAGTCCTTTTGGTGAGAAACCTTGATGTTATCTTTCATCACTCATCTCAAGTATGCTACCAAATTCTGCCATTTCTTCTCATCTTTTTTATTCACCTCATCTTCTCCCTCTTACTGTCCTACCTTTTTCTCCTTGGTCACTCATTCTCTCACTTGAATTCAGAATCATCGTTGGAAAGAAAATATTTTGCCACAAAATAAAATCTAAGGCCAAATACAAACACTTTTTGGATTATTTCCTATTAATGAATGGTTATAGCTATTGAGCTAGCCCAGTAAGCAGGGCTGAGACCTGTTGAAACTAGGGGCAGTAGTAGTGATACACTAGGAAAAAAGTAGGGAAAAAAACCAGGAATCACTGAGGTTTTGAATGGGACATAGTAGATTCCCTTAAAAAAATTAATGAATCATTTGTCCTATCCTAATTCAGACTATATTTGCCTCTACTCTGCATAAGCCTAGTGGAATTTGCCTGTTCATCCATAGGACAACATTTACTTTCCTTCATGATGATTCATATTTTGCTCAAATCCTTGATTTTAAAAAAATGAAGAGTGAGAAAAATAACAGAACTAAAATTATTGTATATGTCCTGCCCACATGGCATGTGGACAGACTTTTCTGAAGTTAACACCCAGCAGCCCCATTATTTGATGCTATTATTACCACAAGACTTATGGGGCCTTTTTATATGCATGACTTGGATCTTACACCTATAATCACTTGTTCCCAATAGCCCAGGTGTTTCCAAATCCTCTTTCAAAAGCTTAATTCATTTGTTAATGCTCTTTATACACCTTTTTGCTGGCTCTGGGAAGGAGAAAGGAATGATCAGTCTAGATAGATAACAATGAAAGAATTATTTCAAGTTACAGAAGACACACAGTCTCCCTTGCAGATCTGGTAACTGGAAAACTCACAGGCTCCAGATTTGGCATGAGATAGGAAATAGTGCTAAAGGAAAGCCAGGTATAAGTGAAACAGGTGTCTGAAAATTCCAAGGAGCACAGAGACAGGATAACCTTTACTTTGGAAAAGACAGTCAAAATTACAATATCCAATATCCTCTTTGTGAAATGTGACATGTGAAATTTCCAAGATTTTGAAGTTAGAGGAAATAAGGAAAAATGAAGGAAATGTTGATGCTGGGGGATGTAAAATTTTATTAAATGCAAGGCACTCTGTTAGGCACTGAGTATAAAGATGAAAGTCTCTATAATCAAGGACTTTACAGTCTTATAGAAGAGAATCATAGAATTTAGAGATCCTCTGATCCAATCTAGTCCAACTGGACTAGAGATCAGTCTACTTCTATCATCTACTGAAAGCACTGACTTAGATTTGGATGGGATGTTATAGTCATTTAATCCACCTCAAAGCAATACATTAGATCCTTCTATGGAATGTTACACAGTAATCTGGTCTTGGCTTGAAAATTTCTGTCAACAAGCAAGGTGTGTAGCACCTCACAAGACACACTGTCTCATTATCAGAAAATTCAATTTTTTTAAAATAAAAAAGTCTATCTACTTGTCAGTTTAAAGCATTGAACATAATTCTGCCCTGTGAAGCAAAAGAGAAATATAATTCCTTTTCTATGTTATAGTTCTTCAAATCTCTGAAGAGAACTTTCATACAGTATAGTAGAAAGAATGTTAAATTTGGAGTCGAAGGACTTGGGTTCAAATATTGGCTTTGTCACCTGCAGCCTGTGGGATCCCAGGCAAGTCATTTAATCTCTTTGGGCTCTAGGCTCCTCATTTGTAAAATGCAAGAAGTGAGCAGAGCAATGAATATAATAACATCATTATAGAGAAAAACAACCTTGAAAAACTCTAGCACTGCGCTTAACACAATGATAACCCATGAGTCCAAAAGCATGAAGATGAAGCATTTCTTACTCATCTCCTCAAAGATCGATGATGGAACTTAAAATGCAAACATTTGCACATATAGCTAATGTAGAAACTCGTTTTGCCATACTACTAGGCCATGTATTCAGAGTTTTGTTTTGAAGGCTTTTTGTTGCTGGAGTGAAGGGACAGGTTTTAAAATACTTGTTAATTGAAAAAATAAAAATGATCAACTTTTTAACAGTAAGCTTTATATTTCCTCATCTAAGTCAGTCACATGGACGCTAAACAAGAAAAAGAGCAAGAACGAGCCCTGGAGCACAACGCCACAGTCTGACAGGTGTCAATCAAAAAGTTGGGGGTTTGCTGAAGATTCGCCTAAAATTACTATAATCCAGCTCCAAACGGACCAATTAATCTACAGGCATAAGGGAGACTGCCAGATAACTCACCCAGATTGAAATACCCCAAAAGACACTGAAAATAGCTTGGGATGAATTATTCTTAATGAACATATAACTGCTTTTAATGTTCATCATGTTTCTTTTCTAAATACTTATCTAATTGATAATCTATTTTCAAGTTTTGCCAGAGATCAATGTCAAACGGATTGCTGCCTTTTGTCAAGCGGATCACAGGGTCCAGTCCTACCCCAATACCAGGAGTTTTCTTTCTTTCAGTTCTCCATGAACAGTGTTGCACTTTGCCCACTGTGGGACAGTCCCTTTGTTGTTCTTGCTTGCAAAATGTCTTTAAGAGACTTGTTATCTTTAGCACTTTTCCTCCTCCTCTGAAGTCCTACTCCTAATTCTTCATCAGACACCAATTTTTCCTTATTGGAATTAAGTCTATAAGAGTAGTCCTCATTGCATGATCTACACCTGTTATACCCTGTCACGGTTAAAGACCTATTCTCCTTGCTAAAAACACAATAGGTGATGTACCTCATCATTAAAACAACTACTGGTTTTGTATTCTATACTAGGAAAGCATCCTCCATACCCACCGTATGGTTGGAAATTCTATATTTGCCCAGTAGTATCTCTTCTTTTCTCTCTTTATCATAACCCAAATGCTTTCTATTGTCCTTTCCCTTTCAAGGCTGTAGCTAGATTAACATATACTCACATGCCTTCTTTGTGTACAGTGCTTTTGCCCCCTCCTTTTTATTAGATGTTTCTCCTGAAAAATGTATGTACTTCCTATTACCACATTTCCATCATGAGTTTTTCCTCATCAAATCTCATTGACATCTATGAGATCATATTTGCCTCTGAACTGCCAAAGCATCCGATGGGAGTGGCTAATCATATAATGCAATAAACTGTATGTGTGTATACTATCTTTGTATATGGACTTTTTCAAAGCATTTTCATAGAGGTACCTTAATATTCTTGGTGCGCTGGTATATAGGCATATGAAGACACGAATACTGTTCCCAATTAGCTTTCCTTCTATTATCATCTGAAAATTACTGGGCACTGCCTTCGTTATTCTATATCTTTGTATGTCATTCATATTTTCCTCCATTAACATTTGTTCATTTTTATCTAGATTGGGGTTCTGAATATTTTTGTATCATGGACCCCTTTGGTAGCCAGGTGAAACCTATGGGTCCCTTCTCAGAATTATGTTTTTAAATGCATAAAATACATAAGCTTACAAAAGAAATTAGTTATATGAAAGTAGTTATCAAAATATATTGTAAAAATCAAGTTTGCTGACCAGGTTAACTCAGGGTAAGAACTCCTGATGGAGATTCGGACTTTAAAGCCATATCCTCTGACTCCAAATCCAGCACTTTTCCCACTAAACTAACATTTACACTGGCAAAAACTAACTGCTTCCACATCCTCCTTTCTTCACTCATAGTTATGATTAGCTAGAAGAAAAAGTGAAAATCCCACTTCCACGTCTTTGTTTCATACCCAGAACTTCAGAATGTCTAGATATTCATGACATTTTTCTTCTCCATGAATCATTCGTTTGCACATAAATCAGTAGTGATGGGTAGATATACCAGTGGGTCTGTTGAGCCTTGGTGTAGGGTGTTAACCATATCTTGGAAGCAGGAAAACAGCATAACTTCTGATTTGCCATACAAGGTCTCTGTAATTCTTCCCAGGGATTTACAAATTACCACGGCTCATCTCTTCTTTCTTGGAGCAGGAACAGCATTTCTCTGCAGCCTTTGTAAGTGTTTAACAGTACACCATATGGCAGTGCTCCTTTTGAACATTAGGAATCAATCACTCCCCATGAGAGGACCCTCATTTGTATTATACTATAGAAATGGAAGTTTCTTCTTTTTATCTATTTTGTTACATTCTGTTCACTCAACTCTTGATACTGATATTTTTTGCTCTTTGGAGGAGGGAAGGCAGGGCAGTTGGGAATAAGTGACTTGCCCAAGGTCACACGGCTAGTAAGTGTTAAGGGTCTGAAGCTGAATTTGAACTCGGGTCCTCCTGACTCCAGGGTCAATGCTCTGTTTACTGTGCCACCTAGCTGTGCCTTGATACTGATTTCTTTCAACCCTCCTCACACATTTTTTTTTGTTTTATTGGCTTAATTTTTCTATACTAAGAGTCTTCCATTCCCCTTAATAAACCACAGTATGAATACTTTCACCTTATTCTCTGGCAAAAAGACCAGTCTGCATTGGGGCAAATGATTGAATCACTGAGTCAGAAAACAAAACAATTTCCTTTACATACATACATATGTACATACATACATACACACACACACACACACACATCCCCTGTGGCTTTTTAGGTGAACTAATAGTCCTTAACTCCCTCTGGAAACTGCCATGGAAATTCTGTTTCATTGTTTGAGCTGTTCTTGGGTCACTCTACCAATCTGAAGTCAATTCTTAGTTTACTATTTCTAAACTTCATTGCTTATAAAATAAACAACTCTGGTATATTTAACAGTGCAGTTTATTCAAATGTGATTACAAATACACTATGTGTTACAATTATAGCTATCCATATACTAAGTCCTAAGAAATATAGAATTAACTTGTGCCAGTTTATGAGCATTTACTATTTTCCAGGCTCTATGTTAATTGCTGGGGACACAAAGAAAAGCAAAATAGTTCATGGCCTAAAATATGGCATCTAAAGCCTCAATGTAACATGGCCAATATAATCTAGCCAAGGCAGGGCATAGCATTTGGGGAAAGGAAGGGAAACAAGCATTTATTAAATGGCTACTATGTGTCAGGAACTGTGCTAAACACTTTGCAAATATTATCTCATTTGATCTTTGGCTGCTGTGTTATACCTTAGACTCATACTGAAGTTATATTTTGTTTAAACTACCAGATGTTCTTCACAGGAATTGATATTTAGCCATTTTCCTCAATCCTTTATTTGCAGAGTTGATTTCTGAATCCAGTTTTAGGACTTTATATTTACCCATATAACACTTAGTTTTGTTAGGAATGGGCCAGTATTTTAGCCCGAGACTTTTTTTTTTGGATCTTCTATTAATCTCTACATTAGTTTTCCTCTTAAGCTTCTTGTCATTTACAAATTTGTAAGCATGCAATCTATGCCTTCATTCAAACAGGATCTACCTTGGGAGCTACCAGGTAGCCCTGGGTTTAGCACCTTCCCCTCTTCTCTTGACCCTGCTCCCCAGATCCCAAATAGCTCATTTACTTACAGTGAGCCTAGAACATCTTTCAGAAACTGTGCTGACCCCTGAATGAATCATGTGGTCTGCTCACTCGCAAAATCCACTCTGATTCTTTCTTGAGCTTCATACGTTCACAGTCCAGGCCCAAATTCCTTGCCTCACACACAGTCCTAGTCCTTTGGGCCTGTAACCTGACCCCATTACTTTTTTTTTTTATTCTCTTCTTTTTTATTCTCTTCTATTCTCTACCCCCTACATATTTGACTCCCAAATCTACATCTCTAGTCTTTCCAGTTCACTTGTACTCCAGCTCCATAATTCTCAGTGATTACACTTGAATATCTCAAAATCACCTTGACTCAAACAAGTAAAAATTGAACCCATCTTTCTCCCAGACTGAATTCACTTTTTCTAGTGAATTCCTTCTAAATCTCTCTTAGATTCAGTCTTTCCCTTCTATTCCCACTGCCATTTTCTGCAGTATCTTCTCATGCCTCCATTATTGTACTAAAAATAACAACCAATAATTATAGTGCTTTAAAAGTTTGCCAAATAATTTATGTATAATACCTTGTATCCTTACAACATCCCTATTAAAGTGTAATGTATTTTACAGATGAAGAAACTGAAGTCGAGAGGTTAAGTTTGGCTACAGTCTTATAACTAATAAAGTGTCTGAGATTAACTCGTCTTCTTGACTTCAGCAAGTGGTGCCAAACTCAAATAGAAATAGGAACCACTAATTTGTATAAGGATTCCTGGCTACCACATACTGACTTGGCTTTAAAATGTAACATTATCCATATTTTATTGTGTTTTTATTTATTTTGTTTAGTCTTTTCCCATTACCTTTTCATCTGGGTCTGCCTAGTGTGCATGTGGTATGTCTGACACCTCTGCACTACATGCTACCTAGCTGCCTCAAATACCTGTGTTCTCTGTCTTGGACTGCAAGATTCTCAAAAGGACAATTTTATTTTTATTTTTTTCTTCTGCTCCTCACTGCGACTAGCACAGCTTCCCCCAGAATAGAAATTCAACTGACTGGTGACTGCCCCTCCAAGAAGACTTTCCTAGAAAACCCTACCACCTCTTCCACAACTGCCTATACAACAACCTTGCTACCTACACCAGAACCATGTTTGGGGAGAACTTCTATTCTGGGGCCTCATTTTCTGGAATGGTAATTGCCCCTTTGGGAATACTATTTCAGGAAAGAACTGGCCATATTTCACTTTACTCTCTGATCATCTCTTCTTCTACAATATCTTTTCCAAAAGAAGATTGCCCCACTTCCTATCCAGTTCTGGACCCAGGATCCAAGATCGTAATTAACTTCCTCTCTGGCCACCTTCCCCTTTATACATTTCCTCCATTAGAATGTAAATTCCTCAGGCCAAGCTACTAGTATAACAGGAAGCAGTGCAGCAAGCGTCCCATTCCTTTTCCTCCACCTTGGCTGGAGATGTCCTGTAATCACTGAGAATTATGTAGCTGGAGTACAAGTGAACTGGAAGGGCTAGAGATGTAGATTTGGGAGTCAAATACATGATTAAGTTAATCTATGATTGCCCCATGAGTGGAAGACTGACTTGTATTGTGAAATGACTGGATAATTGAAGTAAGGAGGCAAACCTCCTTAGGGATACCAGATGATTATTCTTTTGTTCTTTGTTCTAAATATTATGACCACTTTGGTGAAAACTATGTGGCCATTCTAATGTTAAGCTGTTGTGAACACTATACTGTGATTTTCTGTGATAAGATATAATGTTGTGAATATTGTGATTTGTTGTGAATGTTTGCCTTGATTTGTAATGGAATTTAAAAGGAGTGTTCACTATACTGTGTAATCAGAACCTTAAAAGCTGTTCACAGTAGCATTCTTTTGGGAAGCTGCTTGTGCATGGCATTACACGGGGGAAGCAAAACACAACAAACTCTTGACAGATCTAGAAAATGTACCAGGCTGAATCCAGGAAAAGTTAAGAGCGTAGTCATTGGTGTAGCCTGTGAGGGGATGGTCTCAGAGAACCTGGGAAGATTTCTATAAACTGAGATAGAGTGAACTGACTGAACAGAACCAGGAGAATAAATGATACAATGATAACACTATGAGGAAGACAAACAACTTTGAAAGAATTAGGAACTCTGATCAGCATAATGACCAACTATGATTCCAGAAGACTATTTCTATTTCCTAATTGAACGGTGAAGGTCTCAGTGCAAAATAAGACATATCTATCTATCTATCTATCTATCTATCTATCTATCTATCTATCTATCTATCTATCTATCTGTCTGTCTGTCTATCTATATCTATATATATAGATCTATCTATCTATCTAAAATTTATTAGAAGCAACCAGTGCAGAAATTTGTTTTGCTTGACTATACATGTTTGTAACAGGTTTTAATTTTCCTTTTTTCTCAGAAGTTAGGGAGGATTAGAAGCCAGATATTTACTGATTTAAAAACAACAACAACAATAATAATAAACACCATCACCCATGTGGCCCTGTGACTGGAGGAATATTAAGAGTTAAAGTCACAACATGGGAAAACAAAGTATTTCAGCTTGCCACTCACTGATACCATACTAAGTTATTCACACAGGGAAGATTCAGTGGAAAAAAATGTCCATCTAAAAGCCCCAAAGTGCGTTTACCTTCTAGGAGGAAAGCAGAAAAATGGAAATTATGAGCTTAACAAAGGCTAGGTAGGACCCTATGAGAAAGCAGTGTGTCAAAGTATTGCTGGCACCCCAAATTCAGTTTCTTTTTCAAGGGGAACCTCTATGAGTTTCTGTGTTTTCTATATTCATAACTAAAGGAAAAAAAAAAGAATGTAAGCTTTTGGAGGTAAAGGACTGTCTATATTTTTGTATTTGTATCCCCAGAGCTTGGAACAAAGCAAGCTCTTAGCAAATGCTTTTTCAGTCATTCATTCAGTACATATTGATTGAATGATTGGTGGAAAATGACTTTAAATGAGGTTGAATACCTTATTGTTTAGACTTCAACTAAAAAAAAAAAGCAAACTTTAAAATAATGGTTTTTAGGCTAAAATTAGTTAAACTCTACAAGGAATTTGAGCAAAAAGCTATGGAATTACAGAAAAATTCACCTTCGATTTAAGAGCTCTTAAGCCAAGAGACCAGAGGAAAACAAATGTTAGTAGAAGCAGCCAATAAGCTTAGGAAATGTCTAAATCCTATTTGTCAGTTACGGTCTTTCATATCTCCCTCTCCCCCTCCCAGCCATCTCACTGCTGCACATCCAGTTGCTAGAGACCTTAATCCTCATAATGACATTTTCTGTCAAATCAAATGTAAATGAAGGCACAGTTGACAGGCAACTAAGCAGCACTGTGCACAATAGCCTCTATCTCTTGAGAGACCTTGTTCTCATAATGATCCCTTTCTTGATACAGACCTTAACCCTTCCTTCACTACTGCCTTTAAAAACAGGCGGGTTTATATTTTAAAGATATAACAACAAACCTCAAACATTCATTCCCACTGATCTCTTTAACTACATCCCATTTTCAATCAATGTCCCATTTTCCCTAAGTGTTGTTAGTGTGTGGTAGGATGCTCTTGAGGCTCTATTTTCTTTAAAACCACTTCCCCCCAATCTGGTTTGCATCCTTACCACTCCGCTAAAGCTTCCCTCTTCAATGTTGCTAATGACTTCTTCCTGGCCAAAACCAATGTTTCTATGTAGTTTTCATCTATTTTTGCCTCTCATTGTTTATCACCGACAACCCATCTCCTTGGAACTTTTTTGTTCTTCATTTTTGTTGATGCATGTGGTAAACTATAAAGCTCTCCCTTTATTTCACTGATGTATTTACTTCTGTCTCCACAGTTTCCTCTTCTTTCTCAAGTATTCCTATCAACTATAGGCATACTGTTAGAATCATTTCTTGGCCAAATGAACCACAAATCTAAATTTGATTCCCAATTTCAAGTATCTGTTTAGATGTTCTACAGACCTGTTATTTTTAATATGCCCAAAAAACCAGCTTACCACCCTTTCCTCTCAGCCTTTTTCTACCTTGTCTGTTAACTGCAGTAACATGACCATAATTTCAGTTCCCCAGGGCTCTCAATTATTTTCATTTCCTCTCTTACATTATCCTACATTTAATCCTCTTCCAAGTCCTATAAATTTCATAGTTTTGCTCAAATTCATATCCTCTTTTCCATTTATATAGTCACCAACCTAGTCATGATTCTTACTGACTGACACCTGCACTACTGCAAGTCTCTGAGCTGGTTTTGTTTTCAGCTTTCCTACCACACTAATACATACCATGCCTAACTGTTAGAATAGTTTTTATTATGTCACTGTTCCAAGAATCCTATAGTGACTTAATGCCTATGAGAAGAAATATAAATTCCTCAGTTTATAATTCTTTCCCTACAAGACTTTACTTACTGCTATAGCTAAGTTTAGTCAGTTCACTATTCCTGGTATATGAACTGCTGGTAGCCATTTCCATGCTTTTACAAATTTTACCCTCTATTAGAAATGTCTTCTACTTAGCCAATATGACTAGATGTACCCTTCTATTAATGTCCTCTTTGGTACAGAACAAGTAAAACTATACTTAAGTCAAAATACTTATGTATTTTTAATTGGCCTTCTGCTTTCTCAAATTGAGGTCTTTATGTACTAGTTGTTTTTTTTACACCTAGTGACTAAAAACATTATTATGCAGATATTACGTTTATATGTTGTTAACCAGTACTAATTAATAATCCATAGCAAATGATCCCTTTCTCACAATGGATAATTAGGTATGCAACAAGATGGGAAAAGTTTCTGGAAAAAGAAGGCAGACATCTATTCACTGTCATTTTCTAAAGAATTCATTAATATGCATGGAGAGTAATTATTTGAAATTATCAGCAATTTTATTCTCTCCACTTACGTTTTTTTAAATGGTCAAAGAGAGTCTTCTAAAACTAGTGTATCAAAGCTGAAAATGGGGTTAAAACACCAAGCTGTCCCACTATCAAATGTTTTTTGTTCAGCAAACCAAGGCACACTACACATTTAAGTCTGTCAAGCTTTTATAAATCAGAGCTGGTGAAGTTATGACTCAGTTGGTGGACATTTCCTACCAGTCAGCACAGAGCCAATTTCCCCTGGGAAAGAAATTATTGAAATAAGAGACAAAATCCCAAGGCTCATTTGGACCATCAATGTTCTTCATCTAGCACTATTCTTAAAAGTCACAGGAGCATTTGGCAAAATGTGAGTTATCAAATACTGTTTTCCTACCAATAGTTTCAACTGGAGAAAACTACACTGAACCCAGCATGTTAAATATTAGATGAAGCAGCACAAAATTGACCTAGAGTGCAAATAATTTTCTGGTAATAAGTTGAGAACTTCTGAAAGTTGTTACTGTTCTTTTATAATATTACACATACCATGATGCAGTGAAGCAATAATGCACAAGTATACCAAAATAATGTTACCCCAATGTCATTTCACAAGAGTATTATTTTTCAGTAAGATTAATTCATTATTCAAAAATCTTTTTGTAAAATAATGGAGAACTCCATTAATATTTTTTCTATAAAACTAACTTCCCCTCTAAAGTTTCCTAAAGTCTTCTAAAGAAACAAGTTGGTGATTTAAAATGGGTTAACCTATACTAAAAGTAATTCTAATACAATGATGCCCAGCATTGTAAAAGTTGTGTCACTATTCAATTTAAATTAAGAGAAGAGAAGACAGGACTGAACTTCAGAAATTGTAAAATACCTCTCACAATTCCAAGCTATAAATCGTGAATACCATAATTACACCAAATTCAAAACTGTGGTTAACCCAAAGGGCAATGGAGAGATATATGGTAGACACAAATAATCAGTGGCATATTACCAGTGGTCACTTGCATTTAAGAAATTGTACCAAATGTATCTGGGTCTAGACTCATCCAGGAAGTATAAAAAAGAAAAGAGATGGGCTAGATATGAAATGAAACATAACTAATATAAAGCCCAAGTCTTGAACTGGTATGCATATGAAGGAATACAGAATTTTCTTCACACACACAATGTTGATAGGACTCTAGCATGTTAGGGAGACCTACCTATGGAGGACTTATGGGAAATTATGGATAAAATTTGCACAGAGTAAGGTATGTATGAGTTGTGATCTGCAATGTTGGACAGAGAACCAATATTTTCTGAAGTAAGGCAACTGGGGTTAAATGACTTGCCTGAGGTCACACAGCTAGGGTCATGTATCATTTGAACTAAGAAGAAGATACTCCACTACTGTTTAATTTTCAAGATCTCTGAAAAACAGAAAAATATTGAATGAATGGAAGAAAATCACAAATATGCTATTATTACTTCCACAAAAAAGACATTCAAGAAGATACCAATAACTACCAACCGATATGCCTTTTTCATCTCTGATTTGCACACACATATATACAAATATATAAAAATATGTATGTATATATAAAATGGCAGTCTTTCACAAAGGATTTCTCATAATCTTCAAAGCCACAAAAATAAGTGAAGGGTGTAGAAAGATCAAGTAAAATTATTTACTGTTGTGGATAATTAAAAAACAGTTGACTCAGTAGAGAAAATTGCCAGTTGAAAAGAATAAGATTCAGGAAGATATCATGGATATGTTAAGATCATTAAAGATTCCTTAATAGATGCCACAATAGAGATAATTTTGTTAAATGAACAAGTTCATTATAATTTCTGGGTTTTATTGATTAAAATGTTACACAGTTATATTTGGTCTTCTTAAATTTTAGATTTATTGGACTTATCTGGCTAATGTTAAAACTGGCCAGTCGGAGCCAAGATGGCGGCACAGAAGCAGCAAAGCACCACAGCTCCCACACAAACACGCTAAAAAACTCATAAAATGGGACGCTAAACAGATTTTCAAGCTCCAAAAATCCACAAAAGACAGAAAGCACGTCTGTTGCTACAGGCAGCGCAGCAGGCGGGGCTCTCCGCAGCAGTCTGGGACCCGCGGCCGGAACCCAGCCAGGTCAGGCCCTGGGGCATCGGGCAGGGAGCTGCATCAATAGGAGAGCAGATCGGCTACACTGGAGGCGCAGTTACAACATTTATCAGGCCAGAAGGAAAAAATGGCTAAGAGAAAGGTCAGTGGATTTTGCTAACTGGGGAGGAGAAGAGCGGGTCGGCCAAACTGCTCCCAGGGCAAGGAGGCAGCTGTAGCAGAAGGAATGTCTGAGAGCT
>CM053597.1:83721763-83782454 GCA_028646575.1 Pseudocheirus occidentalis
ATAAGAAGGATCAAAGCATGGAGTGGGAGGAAGACAACACAGTCAGAACTCCCACACCAAAAGCTTCCAAGAAAAATGTAAACTGATTACAAGCCACTGAGGAGCTTAAGAAGGATTTTGAACAAGAAATAAGAGAAGTGGAGGAAAAATTGGGAAGAGAAATGAGAATGATGCAAGAAAATCATGAAAAGAGAATCAACAACCTGACTGAAGAAAATAACACCTTAATTTTTTTAACTCAAATGGCAAAAGAGGCCCAAAAAGCCAATGAGGAGAAGAATGCCTTAAAAAGCCAAATTTGCCAGATGGAAAAACAATCTCAAAAGCTCACCGAAAAGAGTAATTCCTTCAGAATTAGAGTGGAGCAAATGGAAGCAAATGACTCTACGAGAAGTCAAGATACTATTAAGCAGATTCAAACAAATGAAAAAGTAGAAGGCAATGTGAAATATCTCACTGAAAAAAACAACTGACCTGGAAAATAGATCCAGGAGAGACAATTTAAAAATTATTGAACTACCTGAAAGCCATGATCAAAAAAAGAACCTAGAAATTCTCAAGGAAAATTGCCCTGATATTATAGAACTAGTGGGCAAAATAGAAATTGAAAGAATTCACCAATCACCTCTTGAAAAAGATCCCCAAAAGAAAACTCCTAGGAATGTTATAACCAGGTTCTGGAGTTCCCAGATCAAGGAGAAAATATTACAAGCTGCCAAGAATAAACAATTTGAATACTGTGGAAATAAAATCAGGATAACCCCAGATCTAGCAGCTTCTACATTAAGGGATGGAAGGGCCTAGAATATGATATTCCAGAGATGAAGGGACCTAGGACTAAAACCAAGAATCACCTATCCAGCAAAATCGAGTATAATGTTTCACGGGAAAATATGGTCATTCAATGAGGTGGAAGACTTTCAAGCATTCTTGCTGAAAAAACCAGAACTGAATAGAAAATCTGACATTAAAATACAAGAAGCATGATAAGGTGAACATGGAAAAGAAATCATAAGGAACTTATCAAAGTTGAACTATTTACATGCCAACATGGAAAACCAATAATTGTAACTTACGAAACTTTTCTCAGTAGGAGGACAGGGGAAGGGAATATAAATGTGTGTGTGTGTGTGTGTGTGTGTGTGTATACACATATAGACATATATATATATATGTCTATATAGGAGGATATATATGCATATGAATACAGATGTGAGTGTGTATATATGTGTACAAGTATACATAGAGGGCACATGATCAATTGAATAGGAAGGGATGATATTTTAAAAGGTGAGATTGAGAGGTAGGAGAGGAACAGAATGAGAGGAGACAGGGAGAGACAGAATAGGATTAATCTTCTCATGTAGAAGAGACAAGAGATAACTGTTACAGTGGAGGAAGAACAGGAAGGCAAAAGGGAATGGGTCAACCTTACCTCATTGAATTTGGCTTAGGGAAGGAATGACATACACTCTAAATTGTGTATCTTACCATACAGGAGAGTAGGGGGGATGGGGATGAGAGGGGGGAGGGTTGTTAGAAGTACACACTTCTGTAAAAGGAAAGGGACAAAGTAGAGAATAGAACAAGGGGGGGGATAGGAAGGAGGGAAATAAAGTCAGTCTTTCACAGTATGTCCATTGTGGAGATGTTCTGCATAACTACACGTGAATGGCCTGTATTGAACTTCTTGTCTTTCAAGTCGGGGTGGATGATGAGGGAGGAAGAAGAATCTAGAATGTAAAGTTCTATATGTTAAAAATATATCATTTTTATGATGTTAAACCAAATGTTAAAAATATATCATTATTATTAGTAGTAGCAGTAGTTACATGCAACTGGGAATTAAGATAAACAGGCATTGTGGTAGGGAGATCCATCTTGCCCTTCCGGAAAGTCAGAGGGGTGATGGGGGAGGGGGGGTATACAGTGGGATGGCTGTTTTGGGGTGGTGGGTAGGGGAAAGATGGGGAGAAAATTTGTAACTCAAAATCTCATAGAAATTAATGATCTAAACTAAAAATAAAAGTTAATTTTAAAAAGAATTTTTTTTAAAAAAGCTCTATCCTGGTAAGGGATATCCAGGAATTCAAGAGGAAAAAACATGATTGATAACATTTGGGCAAGAATAAAGAAACGGAGAAAGAGATGTGGTATTGTTGGGAGAATATATACTGTAGACCACCTGGAAAAAGAAAGAAAAAGATACAGAATTCATAGATATGCTAAGCAGGTATGATATTGTAATGATGAGGGGACTTCATTTTTCTGTACGTCTGTTGGAAGCTCTGGCTAAAAGCAAAGAAGGTGATAAATTTAGGACTTTAGTTAATGATAATTTTTCAGCATAAGGAACACCCTTCTGGAAATAAAAATGAAAGGAACCTTAGAAGGTATATTCCTTGAATCCAAGACTATTATATTTTATTTTTGTATCCCTAGTATCCAACACAATGCCTTGAGCAGCTCTGTGATTTCATTGGTGTAGGAAACTCCTGGTATGAAAACTCTTTCTATCAGTACACATCAAACAGTTAACTTATCTGCAGTTACCCAAGGGCACTAGGAGATTAATGTTAAGTCTTTAACACAGGTCTTCTTGACTCCAAGGCCAGGCCAGCTCTCTATTTCAGATACACTGTCTAGTCTCATAGTAGCCTTGAGCATTTTGTTCAGTCATTTTTTAGTCATGTCTGACTCTTTGTGACCCCACTGGGGTTTTATTGGTAGAGATACTGGAGTGGTATACCACCTCCTTCTCTAGCACATTTTACAGATGAGGAAACTGGGCAGAGTTAAGTGATTTCCCCAGGGTCACATAGCTAATAAGCAAGTGTCTGAGACTAGATTTGAATTCAGGAAGATGAGTCTTCCTGACTTCAGGTCTGGTGCTCTAACCATGGTCCTGCTTCATTGCCCTAACCTTGAGCATAGTAGATAGTTCATGATAGGAAAATCAAGCATGCCCAACACTCATCATAGATTTGGGGACAGTAAATTTCAGAGGGTTCAGTGAAAGAATGAATAGAGTTGACCAGCCTAATATAATCTGTAGAAGTCGGTTTGAGACATTTAAACACCTCTCATGAACCAAAGTTTATGGACACATACAGAACTGTGATTTTGATAAGGAGAAAAATGGAAATTCATCAACCAACTTGGATTTTTTTAGATAGAACATAGAATATGTATACAAAGGACTATTACAATCCTGTAAGAATAATGGCAGGAATGAAGACACAAGTAATGGAACTTCTCAGGTTGACAACATATGCTAAACAGAAATGGTTTTCAAAATACTCTACAGGAATAAAGATAGAACTAAATAATTGGAGAGGTAGTAATTATTCATAGGTGGGTCCTGCCACTATAATAAAATTAACTAATTTTCAATCAGATTACCAAAAGGCTATTTTATAGGACTAAAACAATATAATCTTTTGTTCTTTCAAATGAATTTTGTTAAGAATCTCAACAGAAATAATGCAAAAAGAGAGAGGAGAGAGAAGAGGAGCAAAAGTCAGAATGAAATGAAGACTTTACTAAACAAGGTATGGATAGGAGTCACAGGAGATAAAATAGACAGTCTTGATTATATAAAATTAAAATTTTTTTTCTTATACACTAGACTAGTACAATTAGAATCAGAAGAGGAAAAATTAACTAGGAAAATAATTTTATAGAAAATTTCTCTGAAAAAGGTCTGATGTTAAAGATATGTAAGGAATTGATATCAGTAGTCAAAGGATATGAGTAAAAAATAAGAAAATAAAAAAAGCAAGTTATCAACAGTCTTTTGAAAAAATACTCCCAAGTCACTAATAAGAGAAATGTGAATTAAAGCCACTCTGAGTTTCCACCTCACTCTCATTAGATTGGCAAACATAACAAAATGGAGAAATGATCATTGTGGGAGGGGCTTTGTATGAGAACATGCATACTTTGTAACATAGTACCTGTAGATTTATGAAATTTTCTAACCATTCCAGAAATCACTTCGGAACTACTCACACAAAGTCACTAAAATGTGCATAGCTTTGACCCAGTGATTTTTTTTTTATTTGGGTTATATCACAAAAAGGTCAAAGACAGAGGGTGAACGTCCATTGAGAGATAGCACCTGAGCTAAGCTTAAATTAGATAAGGAAAGGTAAGATGAAGAAAAAGTGCTTTTCTGGCACAGTAACAACCCTATTCAAAGGGAGGGAGATGAGACAGAATGCTGATTTAGGGAACCACTAGTAGGACTGGGTATAATAGATCTACGAGCACAAATTTGTTTAAAGAATCTTGGGAAAAGTAAGAAAATTATTATTTTTATCATTCAGTAAATAAACATTTATTAAGTTATCTACTATATCCATTAGAATGAAATCATTCCTTGGAAGGAATGAAAATGGGGCCTTATGAAAGAAATATTTCTCACAGTTCAACTGAATGGTTAATCAGGTTCTAGAGGACCTGTTCCTTAAGTAAATCCATTTCCAATCAATGAGTATACCTTATTGTGCTCTCTATTTTCTATTCTTGGCTGTTACTCCATGTGAACAGAAATAGCAGTAGACCATAGAAATTTAGGTGACAAACCAGGTACTCACCCTGGACAGCCTTATATGGTTTTAATTTATTTATAATTTTACTTGGGAATAGCCTTTTTTAAAAATTTAAACTCTTCAGCAAATAATGAGTAGTTTAAGAAGAATGGTATTACTAAACAGTTACATCTGAATTTGTGTGATGAACAAACCCATGAAGTCCTTGAGCATAAAGGATTGTCCAATGATGGTGAGTCTTCTAAGATTTACATATAATTTGTAGGAATTCTTCCTGTTCCTTGTACTTAAAGGTTTTGCTCCTTTGTTTGCTAGCTGTGACCCAGCATTCCACTGAGGCAGGTCATTTTTTTCTAGATGAGACCCAGAGAGTTTAACTGAAGTACTGCTATACTGGATTAGACTTACGGTTTATCCATCTCAGTATTCCTGACAGTGGCATGTTTTGATGTTAGATTTAACATTAGATTGATAGTTTAGGGGTAGTAGCTCTCAAGGATTGCTAGTTTCTGTTTGGAAATTGTTACTCACAAGCTCATATAAACTATTTTTGTTTTGATCTTCCTTGTCACCAAGATATTTCTCTATGGTCATTGTTTTTCTTTGATTCTTTTTGCTCATGTTGTTTGCCTTTTTTCTGACTTTTAAATTTGATCTCTGCTTCTGGGCCCCAGGGAGCACTGTCCCAGACTTCTTGTGCTGGGGGCTAGGGACCTAGTTACTGGTTTCTTGGGGGCCTCAGGTGCTGGCAGCTGGATGTTATAATGGTCTGGTAGTTTACCTGGTGCTGAGTTAGAGCTGCTGGTGGTGGCTGGTATATCTGGCGTTAGTGCTTGCCTGCTCCATCAGGATCTCCCACTGGTTTGCTAAGGTACATCTTGCTGGGTTGCCTCCCAACCTGGTCCCCTTCAGCCACAGCAAGAGGGACCTTTCTTGTAAATCCCCCTAGCCTCTCAAGCTAAAAGACTGCTATAACCCAGCTTTCTGCTGGCTCTACTATTCCAGGATTTTTCTTTGGACAGTGTTCTCTGGGTTTTTCAGTTTGTAAGGAGGGTGAGAGCAACTTAATGTTTACTCCACCATCTTGACTCCTGTAAGTTTAAGTAGGTGACTTTCAAACATTCAATCTGTGGGCTGATAGACTGCCAGGAGCAGCTGCTGCTGCTGCTGCCACAGGCCCTGTGCAGGACTGTGCTTCTCTCTCACCAGGTTTTGACAGAACTCCACCTTCTGCACTGAGAGGTCTGGGAATTGCCACTACTGCCAGAGATTTAGTCCCCTGGGGTCTGCTCTGGTCTTGGTGTGGTAGGGTCTGCCTCATCTAAACTATTTTTAAGCTATTTATATATTCAAGAGATAGCATAGTATAATGGAGAGAGCATGCTGGCCTTGGAGCCAAAATAATTGGGTTCAAGTCTAAGAAACAGTGGCTGTGTGACCTAGAACAAGTCATTTAACCTCTTGGCATTCTGAACAACTTTCTAAGACTAGACCATCAGTTACAGAGAAAGTATTTACCTATATCAATAGAGGGAACTTCCTATACCAGTAAAATGATAGGTTCAGCCCTGCCCACCTCACCCCACCCCATCCCCGGCCCCACTAATGTTTTCAGTTCTCTACTTTTTGGAGGTAATGAGTTCTTAAGTACTGTCTGCATTTTCCTTGTACTTACCCTAAACTAACAGTTCTCAAAATGTTTAGTCCAAAGGCCTCTTGAAGTCCCCAAGACTCCAGAAGGTATGCAAAATCAAAACCATTTTCACAGTAATAAGAGGTTTTAATTTTTAGGTGGTAAATATATGTATATGTGTGTAGGTGTGTTATACACACACACACACACACAAACAAAAGCTTTTGAGAAGTGAGTTCCTTAGTAATTTTTAAGAGTATAACAGTCCTGAGAGCAAAGTTTCAGAACCCCTATCCTAAATGGAACGCTCAAATTTTTATTTACCACGTTCCCCTAAACATGCCCCTGTTACATGCTAAATGATTGTTTTTTAAGGTACTTAAAACTCTCACAATTGACCTTAAGATACAGTATTTCCATTTTTAAAAAATTAACAGCCCCACTGAAGATTAATAGTACCCAAAGCATCACTAGGACTTGTAAATCCTATATTTTGGAAAATCTCATGCCACAGATGATAAACGTCACCTTGTTATATACTTAGCTCATAAAGGCAGCAGATGGAGGGAAGATTCCTTTGCTTGATAGTGTCCTAAACTACCTGGAACTCAACCAGCCATAATTTAAAACCCTGCCATCCCCAGGACAGAGAAGGGGCAGCCTTTCTCTCCATCTACACCAATGGTTCTCAACCTTCCTAATGCAGCAACCCTTCAATACTCATATGTGGGCATATCTGCATGTGGGTGGACCCTCCTGGAGACGGATAGAGGAGCGATGTCTCAATTCTGAAGACCATTGGAAATATGTGTTTTCTGATGGTCTTAGGCAATCTCTGTGAAAGGGTCGTTTCACCCCCAAAGGGGTTGTGACCCACAGGTTGAGAACTGCTGCAGTGAGAACACACTTCCTCCTCAGCATTCATATTGCCCTATTGACACTTCTTTTTCTCTTCAAAACAACTTTTTTTCCTTTTGTTTTTTGGAGAGGTGAAAGCAGGGCAGTTGGGGTTAAGTGATTTGCCCAAGGTCACACAGCTAGTAAGTGTTAAGTGTCCGAGGCTGGATTTGAACTCAGGTCCTCCTGACTCCAGGGCTGGTGCTCCATTCACTGTGCCACCTAGCCACCCCCTTCAAAACAACTCTTAATGTTCATTTTAACTCCTCGTAAACTCCTTATGCCAGGGGCACAAAGGACTTGCATCCATGATCATATGGCTAGTATGGATCAGAGGCAGGACCTAAACCCACCAGGTGGTCCTGTTTCCAAGACCAGTTTTGTTCAGCCACAAACCTTAGGTCTACTCTCAACCTAATTTACCTGTTCAGGAACATTGGAGAAAAGGGAATTGAGCAGACTATACATTGCAATTTTTCCTTAGCCCCCTACCCACCAAGCTGCCTCCTCTGACAGCAGCTCATGCTCATTTGTTCAGTAAACAAAACATTAGATTGTAAATTAAAAGTCAGCCCAAGTAGGATCTACAAGGCTCTACTTTGCTTCAGCCTTGCTGTTACCGTTATGAATGTATCTCCATACACTTACTGCCCATGGTAGAACTCTCATTGCATGCTCTTTGTTTAACACCACCATAGTGGCTGTAGCAGCAAAACAGGTGTGGCCAAGTGGGAATAATATTTCTAATTCATAAGGTGGGACCATTTGCCTAATGCTAGCTGAGGGAAGCGATTCCAGAACTGAAAAATGAGGCAGACAGTTGTGCTAGAGAGCCTTGTCTTTATTCTCACCTTTTCTTGAGCTTCCCTTTAGAACAAGAACAGAAATACATTGTTGCTGTTACCCCTGTTGTTTGTGAATAATAATCCTCAAGGTACAGGTTTGAGTATCTTATGTCCTTGCCTTGTTAGCCTTCCCTTTCTATAGTTTCACATACAAAAATCAAAGTGTTGATCACCCATCAGGTTTTATGGCTGGTCTGGGCTAATGAAAGAGATTGCAGCATACAACATATGGACTGGAATCCGCCTAAGCAGAGAAATGTGTCTAGCGAGGAACCCTTCTTATCAAATGGAGCACAATAATTCTGAGAAAGTTCATCAATAATGATACACATGTGAAAGTGAAGAATTACTGCTCACTAGGAAAGATTACTGACTCTAACCTATGGCTCATAAGATAAAATTGCATTGTCAAAAGCAAATAGGGATATTTTTCACCCTTAGCCAGTGCCAAAAACCTAATGGCCTTTGAAATTGATTAAACGAACAAAAGTCAATTAAATCCAAGAGAGAAAAAAAATACTTCTTTGGTTTCTAAAGAAGTAAGAATTATCTTAGAAATAAAAATGACAAGAGACTTTACACTGTCTCTCTTCTGTCTACCAAATGTCACCACTCCCTTCCCTGATGTAAGAGTAAGGAGAGAGAAGTACATGAGGGAGAATTGAATGTTGTAGGCTTTTCATACTGGAGGAAAGCACACAGTGGACATGGAATTGGTGTATTATCTGGAATACTGGAAGACTATTCTTCAGGTTTAAGCATCTGTATGAGAAGTAAAGAAGTAGTGTGGACATGGATAGGAAGCCCGTGGGTATGTGCTTCTAGATTCATTCTCTCTCAATAGCCCTGCTTTTGGAAACCACATCTGGATCATCGTTCTTATGCCCCTCTCGTGTGGAGAGGGGAGGGGAGTGGGTGTTGGGTTTTTTTGTGTAGTTTGCTGCCTGGAAGCTAGTGTACCCCTTTCACTTGGGGATGACTAGAAACGGGGAATAGGTAGAATTCGTAAGTGCTCAGGCAATCTGGCATAAGATAAAGACTGCTAGATTTGAAGTTATAGGACCTATGCTCAAAACCGTTCTCCTTAGCTACAAACATATCTTTTTCAAAAATCATAGGTCCCAGTGAATGAAGTCAATGACACAGAAGGAAAAAGAAAAAATGTTTGGTTTCCACAGAAGTAAGAATTACTAAAAAGAGTAAGGCCAGAATTGTTTCACTTCCTCTCCAAACTGAATCTAGTGTCAAATGGGTAAAGCGTGTGAAGTAGTTTTCTTTATTTCCAAAACAAGCACTCTTTGTGAGACTAAATGAAAAGGAACAAAATTCTCTATCAGTCTTTTCTGGGAAAGAAAAGAGGGAGGGAGAGAAAGAAAGGAGGAAGTACAGGAAGGAAATAAACATTAAACACTTCTTATAGGTTGGACCCAAGCTAGGGAAAGCAATGGTAAGCAAAAAGAAAGACAGCCCTTGCTCTCAAGGGGCTTTCATTCCAATGGGAGAACAATATACAAAAAGTTTCTGAAAAGATGGGGGTGGAAGGAATGAAGGTTTTAAAGCCCTGGAAAAGTCAGGAATAGGGCTGAAAGGGAATGAAGGCAGGCCAACCTAGGTCCCTCTATCAAATGGAGACACAGGAAGAACTTATCTATGGAAGGTAGATAAAATTTGTGGAGGGCTATTCATAGTGAGTGGGATATGGGGGTGGTAAGCTGTTCTAGGAGGAAGAGAACCTATGGGCTAGGGAATGTCCCAAAATAGCTAACAGGAGAGAGGGCATGGCATTGAAATCTAGAGAAAGTCAGGAACAAGGCCAAGATATGAATAAAAGGTAGGTTGGCCTGAATCACTCCACAAAATAGACTCCAAGAAGAACTCATCAACGAGAGAGAGGCGGGCCTTGTGCTGGAAATAACTTACAAGTTTTTACACCTCAGAAACCACTATAATCAGGGCTTGACTTCCCGTTTTATTGGTTCCCCTCCCCTGAGCCTAGGCTTAAGAAAGGGCTAGAGAAAATGTTTATAACACAGATTAAACTTAAAAGTGAGTCTTGGTGCCCTTGTCTTCCTTTCCTTCCCCTCCTTACCCCCCAGCTGTTAAACCTTAAACCTTTACCAGCACACCCCTGGACATACCAGGATGAATAGATTCAAATATGGGAGGTTGCTCACTATGAGGAGGTCTCAGGTGCTAAGGCAAGTTCCAGATTGAGCCAGAACTAGAAGAGGGGACATGATTTTGAAGTCCAGAGAGTCAAGAACAGGGTCTGATGGGGAATGAAGGCAGGCTGGCTTGGGTCCCTGCACAGAATAGTCTCAAGGCCCCTCCTTAGCAGGGTTACCATTAGCTTACCTCAATTCAGTCAGTAAACAGTGACATTAGAATGAACACTCACTGTAAGCTGAGTACTTGAAGGTAGCTGCCCCGAAGCAGTAGTGACCCCATTTGAGGTTTTTCTAGCAAAGATACCTGAGTGGTTTGCAATTTCCTTATCCGGTTCATTTTACAGATGAGGAAGCTGGGGCAAAAGGGGGATAAATGACTTGCCCAAGGTCACATGGCTAATAAGGGTCAGGGGTCAGATTTGAACTTAGGGAGAAGAATCTTCCTGACTCCAGGCCTAGCATTCAATCCACTGCACCACCTAGCTAACACATACTCACCAGGTGACAATGGGCAAAACCCTTTACTTCTCAGTGCCACAGGCAGCTAAGCCTCAAGTTAAAGCTGGGTTGGTTCAGTGGAGGGACATTCCAAGTGGGGAATTTTCCACACTGATGAAATCATAGCTCTGTCTATATATCTAGATAGGCAGGTAACGTATAAGTACATATTTATATACGTATGTATGTTATAAGATCACATGAGATGATAACCTGTAAGCTGCATTGTGTAGTGCCTGGTACATCGGAGGCACGGGCCCCCCTAACAGAGCTAAAGTGTTCTCGAAAACAAGAGTGGAAAACGTTAGGAAATGACTGGACTGTCAAATAGGATCAAAAACATTAGAGAACTGAAATATCAAGATGAAAACTTTATTGGATTCTTTTTCCTCTCGCCTTCTCCTCGTCTTCTCTCTTTCACACACACACACACACACACACACACACACACACACACACACACACACACACACACACACCCCCCTATACTCTTGTATTCTCCATTAAAAATTTAGTTGGATTGCTTTAAAAAGGTTCAAAACTAGATACCAGGTTCATTTACAAAGCTGAGAAAATAAGATCATATTTAGACCTGGAAGGGGCATACTCTTGTTTTACAGTTCAGGAAGGCCAAAGTCATACCAGTAAAAAGTAGCAGAAGCAGGATTTGAACCAAAGCCCTCTGGTTCCACAATTTAACTCTTTTTCACTGGGCAGTCTATTTTATATTCAGCCCATTTCCTGGTTGGCTCAGCAGATTTGGGCAGTACTAATGAGGCCAAGACCAAGGTTTTTTGTTTTTTTTTTTTACTAGGCATTAACTGTACCTCTTATACCCTTGACCCCAGCCAGTCATCTTGAAAATCCATGCCTTTGATCACAAAGAGTACCAGAGGAGAAAAGAATAGATGGATCAGTGAATATCCATCTCGGCTATTAAAAAAGCAACTTAAATTTCATGCCCTCTTGAGGTTAGAATAGTTCAAGTGTGTGGCTTAGGTGAAGTACAGCATAGTAAACCCTTGTAAACATGAAAACAATGCATGTCCTATGTTCATTTTTGAAAATGATATATACTTATTAAGTTTCATTAATGGCTTAATGCCTGTATGCCTGACTGAAGATTCAAGTCTTTAAAGTTCACTGTGTCCCAGTACCCTCTAGTGTTAGCACCTGAAGGGTTTCTCCTCTACAGCAAGAAAGTGGACACATCTTAGATAGCTCCAAAGAAGTCAGAATAGTCTACTTCTGGGGTTGAGACTATAGGCTCTTGGATTTAGGGCTAAAAGGAAGTGGAAAGGTCATCTAGTCCAGCTCCTTTCATTTTGCAGATGTGAAAACTGGGACCCAGAAAGATTAAGTGATTTGTCCAAAATCTCACTACATAGAACTAGAGTTTGAACCCAGGTCATCTGACTCCAAATCCAGTGCTTTTTTCCACTGTACCACACTGCCTTTGAAGAATTAGGGAGTAGCAAATACCCCAGTTTTGATCTAAGAAAAAGCTCTTGCTTTCTCGTTTCCCAGACTTGTACCACCCCTACATTACTAGGGCTGAGTAAGTGCACTGATGTGAGCTTGAGAGTTACAGCTTTAAGGAATATGAACCCACAAAATTCCTTGAACATGAGTAGCAGTTGGAGACTACCAAGTTGGGGAGAAATCAGAGGAAGCACTCCAACTGAAGAAAAAGACAGTGAATTACCTTTCCTGAGCCAAAATGGGCCCACCTTGATAATGTAAAGTCATTCAGACTTACCAATTCTTAGAAAAAGATCTAGACAGAAAAATTGCTGATTGTTCCTCTACCCAGAAGTTAAAAGAAAACAGCATCTGCATCTTCTTCATCACTTGGGAGATAAAGAAAATTTTTTAAAAGAACATTGCCTCTTCCTTACTTTTCCTTAGAAAAGGTCCAGAGCACTTAGGGACATCTTTATGCTCTCTCTGCTACTCCTAGGCATGTCAGACCATATACCAGAAGCCCTCTGGCCAAGTCACTTACCTTCTCTAGCCCTTAGTTTTCACAACTGTAAAAATGAAGACAATATCTAAAGTACCTGCCTCAGGATTGTGAGGTTCAAATGAAATATTCTATGTAGAGTGATTTATAGACCTTAACTTACTATAGAAATATCAGATGTTATCTCCTCTCACTAGCAGTCTTTTAAAGGAAAGCTCAGTGACCACCTGAAGAGGGGATTTTCATTCAGAAACCACTTGAATTCAGTGGCCTCTGAGGTCCTTTCTGTCTCCAATTCTATGGTATCCATTCAGGCAGGTCAGAGACACAAGGTTTCTGCTTTATACTAAATGACAGCACATTTTACACACAGCACTTATCATTCTGATTAACTATCCAGACCCTTGATCTCTGACTTATTATTATTAGTTTTTGCTTTTTGGAGGGGTAATTGGGGTTAAGTGACTTGCCCAGAGTCACACAGCTAGTGTGTCAAGAGTCTGAGGCCGGATTTGAACTCAGGTCTTCCTGATTCCCAAGTTTGCTAAGTTAAATTTAATGAATTGAATAAATTAATTCAGCAGATTTAATGTTTGATAAACTTAGTGGTCAGGGGAGATAAAGGAATGACTTGGATAATACAAAGAAAGGTGAAAAAGAAAGCTCTTTCCCTGTCAGTTGACATTAGTATCATTACATGATTCTAAGCTTAAGAAAGAAAAGTTGATATGACCTTTCTGCCTTATAGGGTCTTTTTCCTAACATAGGGTTCCCTCCTCATCCATTCCATTTAGTTCTGATATTTACTGGTGACATCTAATAAATCCCTTCTACAGAAAAGAGATTATTTACCTTTAACACCATTTCTCTGAATGTAAATGCAGCTTCTGGCAGCTGGGTGGCTCCATCAATAGCATGATGGACCTGGAGTCAGGAAGACTTATCTTCCTGAGTTCAAATTCTGCTTTAGACATTTTATTAGCCTTGTGACCCTGGGCAAGTCACTTAACCCTGTTTGTCCCAATTTTCTCATCTGTAAAATGAGCTGGAAAAGGAAATGGCAAACCACTCTAGTATCTTTGCAAAGAAAATCCTAAATTAGGTCACAGAGAGTTGAACATGACTGAACACCAAAAATGGAGTATGTGGTTAAATATCCATCTTCAAAGGGGCTTTTCATAGAAAAAAAATCATGCAGATCAATTTAGCTACACAGTCTGCAAGATGTAAACTAAAAAATGGGCTTTGTGCCAAGTAAATGAATTAACCTGGCATAGCCATTTCATTTTTGTCTGGCCTTTCTTTTGAGCCATTTTGTCATTATTTTATGTGGTTACTCCTACAGGAGGTTGTTACTCTTCTTAATAAGTTATATTATAGCTAGGGCCTCTGGTTTTATATACCAGGATGAGTCTTCAGTGCCTAACGTGTAAAAGCAAAAACTAGCTGAATCTGCAGCCCATTTTGGTGAACAGACCTCACAAGTCCATTGAGAAAGAAGTCTTCCATTTCAAATAAATGGGCTTATGAGTAACCTCTCCTTCTCAGTAATATTTGTATGTGAAGCTGGGGAAGGGGAATTTCTAGGGTATGCTTTATTTTTTTTTCTTTTTGGAGGGGGGAAGGCATGGGAATTGGGGTTAAGTGACTTGTCCAAAATCACACATCTAATAAGTGTTAAGTGTCTGAGGCTAAATTTGAACTCAGGTCCTCTTGACTCCAGGGTTGGTGCTATATTCACTATGCCACCTAGCTGTCCTCCAAGGGAATACTTTAGAAGAATGGGATCAATATTACCTTGCTCCTTGATCATATCTCAGAGCCACCCTTTTATAAATAAATACCTTTTACCATATAATTAGTGTTTATTGAGATTCTAATTACATTCTGTCTCAAGGCAAAGGAGAGTGACCAAAGAAGCCTGAGTGAAGATCAATCCTGTCTTTGGTCACCAAAACTTGAATGCTTAATGATTAGTAGAACAATAATGATAACTCTGTAAGTTTCTAGGATTGACTTCTGTGAAAAGCTTTTAATAAGCCTAATTCCAGCCCTAAGTTTTAGAAACAGAATTTACAAAGGAGACAAAAAAAAAAGGAACCTAGAGAGAATTCCCCTCTAAAGTTTTTGTCTTCCATCTTTCCCCAGCACAGCTTTTATTTTTTTTCCAACTCAAGCCTTTTGTTTTTCTAGTCCTTCTCTCAAGTTAAGCAGAATTTCCTTCTAACTTACCTGCTCAAGCTATTACTCAAGGCAAGCAGTACAGCACGACGTGATTCAAGCTTTGTTACTGGAACTCATGTGTATGCATTGGTATGTACACATCTTTATTTTTGTAATCAGAAGGTATGGCTGACTTACTTTGGACAAGTCACTTCACTTCCTTCTCAGGAAAGCCTGAGTTCAAATCCTGCCTGGGACACTAGGTATGTGACCCTGGGCAAGTCACCAAACCCTGTTTTCCTCTGTTTTCTCATCTGTAAAATGAACTGGAGAAGAAAATGGGAAACCACTCCTGTATGTTTGCCAAGAAAATCCCAAATGAGTCATGACATGACTGAAAAATTATTAAACAGCAAGTAACCTGGTGGGGATGGCTGGCCAGGACACCTTCCTTAAATAAGTTCTGCATGGAAGGAGGAGTAGAGTCAAGGGCACAAGGTACTTCTGAGATCTAAGTTTCAGCACTGAAGTGATTTTCCAAAATGAAGAGGTTTCTGAGGCACAGTGAAGAAATCCAGGAGTACAGCCTGCTGGGAAATGAAGAGACCTAAACAGACCTTTACCCAGCAGGCCCAAATGAGCCTGATCTGCTTCCAGGAAGTTTACTCTGATGGTGGCATATAAGATTGCTTGGCTAGGGATACAAAGAGAGGAAAAGATAGTCCCTGCTCTCTAAGACAAAACAAAAGGGAGCTAAGATAGCCGGTGGAGAGATGGAGCAAAGTAAAGCAGTCCTAACCAGGGCCCTAATTTGGTGACTGACGTTACATGGAACATTAGAAAGAGCTCAGAAGTCTGGAGCCAGAAGACTTGGGTTTTGGTCCTTCCTCTGTCTTCAAACCACAGTTTCCTCATTTGTCAGCTGAGAGGGTTGGGCTGGGTGATCTCTAGGCTCTAAAATCAGAAATTCCACATTTTGATATGGAGAGATTTTTAAGTCTGATTAAGGATGATGGGACCTCTAACAAAAATTGGGATATGAGGAAAAAAAATTGGTAGCTGAGAATGTCGGTTCCCATTTTGTATGTGGCAATGGGACTTCCAGGGAGGCAGTTGAAGATGAGCCTAGGTATCTGGTAGGAAACTGGGCTAAAGAGCATAAGCAAGTTGGGAGATGGAATCAGTTCACCAAAGAAGAGAGTTCAACAAAAGAAGAGCAGGGGCAAAGTTTTGAGACTTAAGGAAACCCACAGTTCCTCAAAGTCATAATACTATGTACAGTGTCAGAGAGAGGATTATTCTGGCCCTAATGATGCCAAGCCATGGGACATGATTAAAGTAAGGGAATGGTACTGGGCAAAATAGAACCTGTTTCCTAACAGCCTGATTATGAGATTCCTGAGGAAGCCTCTTTTGAGGTAGATGTAAAGTCACTGCTCTGTTTTCCCACTTAGCGTATTTCTTGTACTCTCACGGCTTGAGAAGACATTAAGGAAAAAATTTTTTCCTTAAATTCCCTGCATATTTCTACGTTGAAATGGACTGTCATCAGAAGTTGTTGGGTTTTTCCTAAAAAGAATATACTTTGTCTTTGCCAAAATAGCAAACAAAGGTTCCCCAAAGACCAAGTCCTTAGGTTCAAAACCTTTTCCCTTTATTCCATCCCCTCCCCTACAATGTTCGGTATACTACATGCTTCATCAGATATTGAGTCAAAAAACCACTTTAGGGGGCAGCTAGGTGACACAGTGAATGGAGCACAGGCCCTGGAGTCAGGAGAACCCAAGTTCAAATACAGCCTCAGACACTAGAAAACTAGCTGTGTGACCTTGGGCAAATCACTTAACCCCAACTGCCCTACCCCCCCCCCCAAAAAAGCAAAAGCCCACTTTAACACTACACTGTGTCAAAATAAGGGGCTACAAACTTAATAAGTCACGTAAATTCATTCACTTTGTCTTGGTACAGGTTAACAGGCCAGTGAGTCAGTATGGTGCAATGTGGAAGAACAATGTACTTGGAGTCTGAAGACCTGATTCTAGTCCTGACTCTCCAACTAAGTAGCTCTGCAATAGTGGACAAATCACATTAGCATTGGGAGCTACACTTTCTTATCTATGCTGTACAAAAGGATTTTGTAAGCTATACAGTGCCAGTGCTGTCAGCACACAAATCTGCCTCTTAGGTCTTTTCCATCTTCTTCCTAAGAAGTTTACCACACTCATAGTCTCACCTGTTTTTTGGGTCACCTTGCCCTTCCCTCGTTAGTCCACCCTTAATTACTTATAGAGATTCTAGTCCATGTTACAAAAATATTTCTCATCTTGCTTAGTTTTTACAGTAATAAGGTCCTTTCTGTTCACAACCACCAGAACTTCAACCAGGCAGCTTCCATTTTTTCTAAACCTAAGTCACAGATTTCTTTCAAATAATCTTTCTTAAACCCATGGGCCTAATCTTCTGCATTCTTTCCAGCCTTTCAAATATGAATTGTCTCTGGTGGGTTAGTATACTTACCTGGTGCCCCATGCATTTCTACCTCTTATCAATCATCATGCCTCATATTCAGGGTTTTTGTTTCCCAAACAGTTTATCTAAAATAGACTTTTCATTCTTTATCTCTTCTGTTTCTCACTGATCCTATATGGCTTCCCTTTAATGTCCTACATGCCTCAACAGGCCACTGGCTTGCATGGGTGGCAAAGTCCACACCCACAGTTCTAGGGTTTCTCTAATTTTGTAATACATAGACTAAATGTTGGTAGAACTAAAATCCCACTTTCCCCATTTCTACCCAATTTTGGTTTTGGAGAAGTTGATTTTTTTTTTCTCCTGAAACAGTAAATTCGGGACTTGCCATTTAATGCTCCAGATATGTTATCAAGTTAAAGATTGTTGATGGTCTTATACTTTTATTAATGGGAATAGGATATATATTTACTCAGATCTCATAACCAGCCAGGGAGTTCCTGTTGCTATAATCAGACAGTAACACTAGTAGTGCTGTGCCTATTTGTTCTCACCCAGTAAGTGTTCCTCAGGTAGATCTGTTATTTCTGAAGAAAGAACTAGATATAAATGGTACAAGTTAGAGAGGGACAAATTTTAGCTGCAAATGGGAAAGATTTTTTTTTTGAGCTATCCATCAGGTAAAATAATAAGCTCTCTGTTATTGGAAAGTATCAGGCAGGGGCCTAGATAACTAAGTTAGCTTTAAGGTCCCTTCCAGTGGAGAGTACCTCAAAGTCCAGCTTCAGTGCTGCCTCCTCCATGAAGTCCTCCCTAATGGTCCAGTCAAGGATTTCTCTGTCTAGTTTCAGCACAGTTTGTTCTTAGGCATTTTCTGTATTCTAAAATTCTGCCTGTTCATAATATGCATTATATCACCCCTCCTAGACGGCAACCTTCTTGAAAGCAAGAGTGGTATGTTATTTATCTTTGTCTGCAGGACATTATAGCATTGAATGAACATTAAGTCATAAAACAGATTTGTATATTGCAGCTCAAATCACGTCCTTGAAACAACAAAAACATACTATAAAAAAACTTGTTCCATTGGGATTATCTTAAAAGGCAGTTGTTAGTTCCCAACATCTGTTGTGAAAGGATTCCATTCTAGTTTTTCTATGAACTGCATGTATGAGAGCTGTCAACATAGCTAGCATAGATAAACATATTGAGAGGTGACATTTGTTTGTTCTCTTTAGAGCTGTGTGATATTTCAGTATCATGCTGTGTGTATATGATGAACCTGTAAGGAAACAGACATTCTTATCCTTTGGTGTCAATGTATGTTTAAAATAGTTTGGGTATTATGAAACTAAAGGTAAGATTTTGGGGAGACCACTTCCCTGAGGATGCTTGAGTTGTAAGCCAGAGAGACCTGGGCCAAGTGAGTTGGATCCAACCACCTGAACCAGGAAAGTAATGATCCTTCACATTAGCTAAGGATGTGTCAGTCATCCCTTTTCTGCATATGAACTAAGGGGTATCCCTCCACCAGGAACCAACTTAGAGCATGGGCCAAAAAGGAATACAGGCTCACACATTTATAACTGGAAAGGATCTTAAGAGGTCATTTCCAGCCCTCTCATTTTACAGAGAACATGGAAGCCCAAAGGTTCAATGAACTGAGGAAGGTTTGCCTCACAGAAGGCAGCTTCCAGTCATCTGACCAAACTAAAGTGATATATAAAGTCAGTGTCCCACTCTCCAGTCCACATAGATACCAATGAGACTGGAACCAGATTAAGATTATTATAATATATTTGAAGAAACCAAACTTGTCCATAGGATAATACTAGCCTTAAGAACTGGCTAGTGAATATGCTTACCTACCCTGGAGTAGAAATTTTATCAGGTGAACCATACACACAGATCTACTTTTGTACTTTATACTTCTGTTTATACTCTTCTTCCCTTTCTTCTTAGAGATCTAACTGGTCTTTAAGGATCCAACTGAATCCCCACTTCCTCCTTGAACTACCTCAACCCACAGCAATCTCTTCCCTTCCCTGATACATCTTAGAGAACTGAGTGATATGTAATAGGAAACACGCGGTTTTAAAGTAGGAAGACTTGAATCAATTCTGACAGCTCTATTTTACAAATGTGTGCCTTTGGATATGTCATTTAGCCTCTCAGCCTCAGTTTTCTTATAAAATAGAAATATTGTAAAATAGAAATAATATTGCACGAGCTACCTCAAGGGTTGTTGTGAAGAGAGCATTTTTGAAATTTTAAAAACTGCTACATAAACGTATAGTACTACTGCTGCCATTTAAATATTTCCTGACTGTATCTCATCTTCCAAAACCATACACATCTTTTTTTTTTCTTTTTGGAGGGCAATTGGGGTTAAGTGACTTGCCCAAAGTCACACGGCTAGTTTTTGTGTCAAGTGTGTGAGTCTGGACTTGAACTCACGTCCTCCTGACTTGAGGGTCAGTGCTCTATTCACTGTGCCACCTAGCCACCCCACCATACATCTTTTGAAGTCAGTTCTATTCAGAACTGCCCTGAAAGTTTAGCTAGCAAGGGAAAGATCTGTCAAGTATCATAAATCATAGGTACCAAAAGTCCAGCAATAAGTCAAAAAAAAAAACCTAAGAGGCAGAAGGTGACAAGAGTTGAGGCAGATAATAGTTTAGAAAAGTCAGCTGGGTTAAGAAAAGTTCAAACTCCTGCAGGTCAAGCAGAAAAGATCAAAAACTTAGGATGACCAACAAGGGGTCAGTAACCCAGGCAAAGGGTCTGGACAACAGCAATGACAGTTTTTAGATAGTGCTCTCAGGTTTTGCAAAGTATTCTGCATTCATCATCTCATTTAATCTTGATTGCAAGCCTGAAGGACTGGCTAGGTCCTTTATGTTTTATTAATATCTTCCTAGGTTGTAGTAGGAGGAAGATAAGGACAGTGGAGGGCAGGCACCATAGTATGAATATGGCTGGAAAATGGTGTGGAGGCCTAGTTTGGAACAAGATGGGGCAAAAGCTGACCTTTCAGAGTAGGATTCAAACCCAGGTCTTTCCAGATATCAAATCCAGCATTCTTTCTGCTAAGCCACATAGCCTGAGTAGGAAAGGGGACCACAGCAGTAGAAGTGGAATTAGATAAAGCTCCTTCTAAGGCAGGTGCTTATTCTGTAATTCACATCCCAAGTTGAAAATGGTTCCCCAGTATGAATAGCCCAATTTTGCAAATAGGGGCCAAGTACAAAATGTGATAGGTACAGAAAGAGTTTAACACAACTTAATGAAATTCATTTATTTTTTCCCTTAAATGTTCTTCCACTGTAAAAGATGGGCTTTGTAAACAATCTAAAGGTTTATACTAAGCTAAACAAGGGTAAAATTGGATAAGAATTTTTGTGTGTCAGGCACTGGGGTAGGGAGATCCATCCTGCCCTACTGTAAAGTCAGAAGGGTGATGGGGGAGAACATAGGAGAGAACAGATTGGGGGAGGGGTTGTACAGTGGGATGGCTGTTTTGGGGTGGGGGGGGAAAGATGGGGAGAAATTTTGTAACTCAAAAATCTAGTGGAAATGAATGATGTGAACAAGAAAATAAATTTAAAAATTTTAAAAATTTGTATGAGTATTCTAAGTCATTGCATATAACTGTACATCAAACAATATAACAATATAGTATAACTATATAAATCACAGCAGAACAGCTTTACAGAAATGACAGTACCTTTTGGGAAGCTTATTATTTAAGGATGGGTAAAAAAAGAGAACCAAAAAAAAAAACCCCAGAAAGGTAAGGAGATATCATTTTCCTCTGCACAATATGTACTTTAACAGATAAACCCCTTTTATAAGATCTATAAATTTATTTTTAATAGTATTTTACTTTTTCCAGTTACTTGTAAAGACAATTTTTGACATTCATTTTTTGTAAATTTTGAGTTCTAAATTTTCTCTTTAAGACAGTAAGCAATTTGATATAGGTTATATATGTGCTAGACTTATAAATTTATAAGATAAGAAGTATATGAAAAAAAAGCATAGATTAATGAATTTCATCAGGTCACCTTTTGAAAGACTTCAGCCAGGTGATGTTTCTTTTTTTTGGAATTAGGCATAGCAAAAAGCAAACTTTAGTTTTTTTTATTTGGGTTTTGTTTTTCCCCCATTCATGCAAATATTCTTGGACAGGGCTGGGGAACCTGTCCGTATTTTAACTGAGTCCAAGTTTTACAGAACAAATTCTTTTATTAAAGTGATTTGTTCTGTGAAGTTTGGATTCAGAGAGCCACACTTGAGGACCTAGAGAGCCTGTGGTCTTGAGGCACAGGTTTCCCACCCCTGCTCTTGGAGGGAGAAAAGAGATAAATCTAAAAGTACTGGCTATGTAGATGGACTAAGACCTATCTGTACACCTAAGCTGAGGAGAGCTCATTATAAGAAGCTTGGCTATCAGTCAATTAATCAACATTTATTATGTGCCAGTCACTGTGCTGTGCACTAGGAATACAACAAGCAGCAAAAGACAGCTCTCAGGGAGCTTTTTTAGCTACAGAAACTCCAAATGTCCATCTGTTATGGTATAGAGGGACTGGGGTCTACAGTGGTTAAAGGCATACTTACACTAAAACAATCACTAATTAAACTAAAAAATATTTGCCTGAGTTATTTGGTTCTATTCCAAGATCACCGACTATATGCAGTCTTTTTACAAATGTATTCAACTGGCTACTTAAGAAACCACTCTGCATTCCACAGCATTCTTCTGGATGGATCATTAGCATCTAACCTTCATGTATAAAGTGAATCCATTATAAAAACACTCTCATCTGTAAAATGGGCATAAAACTACCTGCAATATTTACATCATGAAGTTATTATAAGGATCAGTAAGTTAAAATGATCGATATGTGTTATTATAAGGATGAAAGGACATATCTATACTATATATATATATATATGTAAAATGCTTTACAGTCTTAATGCTATATGTCATTCTTACAAATTATGCATAGTTCAGACAGTTATGAATACCCACTTGTTTAAGAATTACTAAGTAGTTTTTTCTGTTATTTTTCAGAGCCCCTGAAATTATCCTCGGTTTACCTTTTTGTGAGGCAATTGACATGTGGTCCTTGGGCTGTGTTATTGCAGAGCTATTTTTGGGTTGGCCTTTATACCCAGGAGCATCAGAATATGATCAGGTGAGTCAAGCTAATCCCAGGTATTCTTGATAAGTCTCCATTTAATTTCCTTTATTTCCTCTTGTAGAAAATACGGTAAATTAGAATTTTATGTTTTATACAACATACTCATGGGTATTTGGGATTGTTAGTCTGCTTTAGTCCCAACTTACAGGGCCCCAAAATTATTCCTCTTAATTTTTCCATTCTTTCTTTCCTACTCTTCCCCCTGCCATTCTCTTTTTTGTTTTTTGTGTATAAAACTGCAATTTTCTATTGTCCTCAAATCCCTTGTAGTCACTAACACAAGAGAAGTTCAGTGATACTGTGACTTTCTTCTTTCACAGATTCGATATATTTCACAAACACAAGGTTTGCCAGCAGAATATTTATTAAGTGCAGGAACAAAGACAACAAGATTTTTCAACCGTGATACAGACTCACCATATCCTTTGTGGAGGCTAAAGGTAAGAATAGAATTCTGCAATTCCTCTTCCATCTGTTAGATTAATCTTGGAAGAAGGGAATAGTCTGATTAGTAGAGACCATTTTGAAACTTAAGGCTTTATACTGGGTGAGGTTTTAATGAAGTTTGCAAAACTGAAGGCCTTTGAAAGGTTTCCTTTCAAAGTCAGGGAAGGGATCATGGAGCAGAATTGCTAAGTGTACTAGTCATGCTGATTTGGGAGTAGTTCAGATAACCAGTCAGCTTTTACTTGTTTTGACCAGACACCAGACGATCATGAGGCAGAGACAGGGATTAAATCAAAGGAAGCAAGGAAATACATTTTTAACTGTTTGGATGACATGGCACAGGTAAGCTTCATGGGTAAGTAGTGGAAGCCCTTTGATTACCAAGGTGCAAGAAGACTTAATGAATGCCAATTTGACAGATGGGATGAAGAATGCCTGGTGGAAATCCACAAGCCCCGCTAGTCATGTCATTTGGTCCGGAATTGCTTTGAACACGGTTATAAGATATACATAGACCCTAACTAGCTTTGGTAAGATTACCACTTGGGCCTGTGAAATACCTTAGAAGGATGGTATTTTTCTTACAAGCAGTTTTCAGTAAAGGAAATAATTTTGTAAGGCTAATAATGGTCTATCCTGCTGATATTTCCTGTAAAAGAATTTAGTCAGATAAGTAAACATAGATGTCCCAGACATAGAAGAAGACATCACTTTTTAGGTTTTAAGTATAAGCTGCTAATTTCTTAAGTGTGAAAATTAGTCTAGAATCATACCAAAAATAAAAAGCTTTTTTAATGGGAAGATTAGTTTACATTAAAGCCATATAAGGATGGGGATACATAGATCAATAACCACTTTGAAAACCTCTTCCTTATAACTAGGATCAGCAAAGATTTTGAGGAAAACTGCTACCTTTTTTTTTTTTTAACTCTGAAGCAGTGTTAGAAGCGATCAACAGAAAATGGTCTGCAGAATGCACCTATGGAAAATAAGAGCATGCCATCCATAGAGAATAAGAATCTTAGCACAGATGTAAACTACAAATATTGAACTCTCACCCTTGCCCATATTGGTTAGAGATCACTCCAGGGAAGACATTTTCAAAAAAGAAAGAATTCTGACCCTGAAACAAATTTTGTTACAGCTTTTAAAAAAGGCATCATAGGTAGCATTCAGTATCTGATTTCTTCCATAAGGTGATATTTAAATTAGAAAAAGATGAAAAACATGTCAGTTTTTCTTCCACAGAGGCTAACTTTTCCCCCATCTTATTTCTTCTAATTTCTTATTGTTTGGTTGTCATTAATTTTTTATAAAGAAGAACAAATAACATTGCTTCGCTTTAAGGGGTCAAAACATTGATCAACTCATATGTCATTCTATAGCAGGCTACTGATATCTGTCAGATCCTTTTACCCTCTCCCCCTTTTTGTCCCCATACTTCTACTGTAAAGTCCTAAGCCACATGCTGCAAAGTGAAACTAGCTAAGAAAAGTGCTGTGAGAAGTTGCTACCTAGCACTCAAACAGGCACGATGGAGGCTACTGGATTGTGGGCTGGGTTAGAGATAGATTGAAGCAGAACACACAGAGGGTCAAGGGCAGGATGCATTGTGACTTGTCCTGCTCTCCTTCTAGGTGAATATGACCACAGATCTGGAAGGAAGTGACATGTTAGTGGAAAAGGCCGACCGGCGCGAGTTCATAGACCTGCTAAAGAAGATGTTGACCATTGATGCAGATAAGAGGGTCACACCAATCGAAACCCTGAACCATCCCTTCGTCACCATGACACACTTGCTTGATTTTCCCCATAGCACACAGTAAGCCTCCTTCTTGGTGTTTTACAACAATTTAAAAGAGAGAATGGTGGGAATATAGAAGACAATCAAGACCAGGTGAACTATTGGGCACTTCTAAACACTGAGGAACCACTTATGAAGGGTTGTACCCATAGTAGCAATATCCCTAAAGTATGATCACTTTAAATATTAAATGGTAGAGTTATCTTTAGTCCACCCTAAAATATTAGGACTCAGTTTCAGTAGATACTTACTACCACAGTGTCTGACACTTACAGTTGTTTAATAAATGCTTGTTGATTGATTGATCTCCATTAGCACCACCATGCCTATAACTAGGCCTGAATTCTCAGTGTTGGCCCTGATCCCTAACTAACCTTGGTCAGCTAACTAGGAAAGGGAAGTGTTTGTTATACAGACTAAGTCTCATTGCAATAGCTACAAGAGAGCATACTTTCTTAGTTGCTAGAGGTGACATAAAGAAATTTCAGCTTGGCTATACACATCTCAGTGACCAAAGCGTGTAGGGTTCTGACTTGATTATTTGAACTAATGCTTTGGTCAGTTTTATTGGGCCATGAGATTAAAACAAGATGCTTGGGGGTGGCTAGGTGGCACAGTAAACAGACCTCCTGCCCTGGAGTCAGGCGGACCTGAGTTCAAATCTGGCCTCAGACATTTAACTCTCACTAGCTGTGTGACCTTGGGCAAGTCACTTAACCCCAGAGGCCTTGTCCTCCCCTCCAAAAAGTAAAAAACAAAACAAATAGAAAAAAAAAAACAGTGCATTGAGAGTGACTTATGTAAATAACCTGTCCTGTAAACTTAGATGTTCTAAGCATGTTAAATCATAATAACGATTTGATCACTTCCTTCAATATCAATTTAAAGATTCTAGAGCATCTCAATAGGAATCATATAGGCAGCACTGCAGTATAAATACTATACCTATATACAGGAACATAAGGAGGAAATGAGTCTTTTAAGAACTGCCGAGCAGTTTTCATGAAAGATTAACACAAGCAGAAATACTTTAACTAAAGTCAAAAAGACTTTGATGATTATAAAAGAAGAATTTCTTAATTGTCATGGTGATAAAATGCTGGGATAAGTTATTAGAAAGGTTTGTCATGTCTCCATGTCAAGAGAATTTCAAGAAACCATGTGTCCTGATGATTTATATATTCACCTGCCTGAAGGCCACATGACCGCAAGGTCCCTTTCAGCTCTAAGGTTCTAGGAAGAAACTAGTGTACCATCAGTATTAGTAATGAACTTGAGAAAACTCCCTTAATCTCCCTGGGGTCCTAGTCCCCTTCATCTATTAAAATGAATGGATTCATTAAAATGAATGTCTTAAGTTCTCTTTCCAACTCAAAACTTTGTGATCCTTATTAGATGTTGCCAGTATTAACTACAATACAGAGAACATAAAGAAAAGCAGATTTTTAATTAGGATGACAACAAGGAGGCAGATGCTGGAGATTTCTAGGTACTTACAAGAATTTGGTATACTTTCCTTTTCTTTAATTTCTTACCAATCAGTAAGCCCACTATGCGTCAGGCACTGCACTGGGTGTAAGAGATGCAAATACAAAGAATGAAACATTCTTTACTCTCAAGGAGCTTCTAGTCTGTCAGGGAAGACAACCCAGTACATAAATGTATACCACACAGAGGCAAAGAGAGTATACATAATTACAAAGTAGGAGGATGGGGAATCAGGAAAGGCTTCACAAAGAAAGTGGCACTTACATTCCTATTTGTCAAAAATGAGGAGTGTGAATGCCAGGCATTGAGAGAAGGTCATTTCAGAAGTAGAGAGATGGAAAATAGAGTACTGTGTGTGAGCAAGAGAAAAAAAGCTAGTTTGGCTGCATCGTAGAGTTCAAGAAGGGGAGGAATGTTTAAGACTGGAAAGACAGGTTGAGCCTAGGCTGTGAAGGACTTTAAAAGCCAAACACGGGAGTTTGCATTTTATTCTATAAATGATAGGGACATAGGAGTTTACTGTGTAAACTAGTGTTGCAATCAGTATTCCAAACTTATGGAAAATCACTTTGGCAGCTGTGTGGAAAATGGATTGGAATGAGTAAAAACATGAAACAGGAAGACCAATAATGCAAGTCATTGCATTAGTTCAGACAAGAGGTGATAAGGGCCTGAACTAAATCAGTAGCTATGTGAATAAAGACAAAGGGTTGGATGCAAAAATGATAACAGTTTGGATATATGGGGTAAGGGAGAGTGACGAGTTGAGGATAATACTGAAGTAATAAACTTGAGACTGCAAGGACAGTGGTGCCTTCAACAGGTAAAAGGAATTTTGAAAGAGAAATGGGTTTGGGAAGCAATTGATTTCAAATGGTCTCCAGAAACTATCATTTGAAATGTTCAATAGTAATGTGGAACCGAAGCTCAACGGAGAGCCAGATAAAAATAGTTATAGAGATGATAATTAAAGCTATGGGAGATGGAGTATGGCAGCACGAGAGAATGTAGGGAGAAAAGCAAATAAAGGCTCAGAACATAGCCTTGGGTACACTTACAGTCAGGGGGTGTAATATTGATAATAAGCCAGCAAAAGAGACTGAGAAGGATCAAATAAACGAGGAGAATCAGGAAACAGTAGTATCACAAAAACCCGAAGAGAATTCCCAAGAGGAGAAGAAGTGATCAACACATCAAATGAAACATAGAAATCAAGAAGAATAAGCACTAAAAAACCCAACAGATTTGGCCATTCAAGATCAGTGGTCATTTTGGAGAGAACAGTTGAACTATGAGGTCAAACTGCTGAGTTACAAGGAGCCAAACTGCCAAGACTGAAGATTAAGACAATGTGGAAGCAATGAGTATAAACTGCATTTTGTAAAACGTTTAACTGAGAAAGGCAGGAGAGATAAACAACAGTAATTTGAGAGTAAAATCTAGTGAAGGTTTAAGGATAGAGAGACTTGGGTTTGTTTGAAGGCTAAAGGAGAGGAATCATGATTGCTGAAGTTGAAGAGAGAAGATGATTGAAGGGGGCATGTGCTAGAGAGGACAGGAGAGGGTAAGAAAGAGAGCTTATGGAAAGAGGTTGGTTTTGGCAAAGAGAAAGACCACCTCATTATCAGAGCCTGGGGAAAAGAGTCAGAGTAGTCAGAGTAGAGGAAGGTGTCAGGTGCTTGTAAGGAGTGAAGAGAGAGCTCATGAATAATGGTCTCAATTTCCTCAATAAAGACGCAAAGTCTTCAGCTCAGACATGATTAGAGCTTCTCTCTTTCTTAACTTGTAAATGGAATGGAGAAAAAAAGGAAGGGAAAAGAGAAAAGTTTAAAACAGATGTTTATGCATAAAAAAAGCAAATGTCTGACTGCCGGGTGTGCAGTCAGTACCCCAGGCGAAATGAAGGATGTAGGAGAGAAGAGATGTCAGGTCAAGCAGTTCCCTAGACCAGTCCTTCCGATGATAGAAGCCTTGAGACCTCTTGCTTCTCTGGAGAGTGAAAGAAAGAAAATGGCCACAGGAACAGGAGTGGAAGTCATGGCCAGCTGGCCATTTGTATGAAAGTGTTGATAAATCAGGGAGTTTTTATAATGTGCTCCTCACTAGGGGGTATACAAAAGAAGAAAATATAGTTTCTGCTCTTAAGGGATTTAAAATTGTAATTATGTAAATAAAACCCTATTAAGGGTTGAAAATGGAGAATGGGAATATGGGCTAGAACAGGAAATCTTAACCTGGAGTTGATGAACTTGGGTTTTTTTAATTTCAAGAGTTATATTTTTTCCTTCATAATCCTTTATACTTTATTGCTTAAAAACATTCAGACTGCCAAAAACTATTCATGACTCAAAAAAGGTTAAGATGAATTTTAACTATTACTAATACATAGCCTTTGCTTAGAGGGAAAAGTGGGAAATTTTGACTGAAGGTTGAAATTCTGTAGTTGATTTCATTAAGTTCTCTTTAACACTTTCTTTTTCTCTCTACCTCTCTCCCGCCCATCCTATCTCCTTTTGCCCCAATTCTTTTGTCTCCCTTCATCTTTTCCTCCCCCTTCTGGACAAAAAGTGTCAAGTCTTGCTTCCAGAACATGGAGATTTGCAAGCGCCGGGTGAATATGTACGATACAGTGAATCAGAGTAAAACACCTTTCATCACCCATGTGGCCCCCAGCACATCTACCAACCTAACCATGACCTTTAACAACCAGCTGAACACTGTCCACAACCAGGTAAGACAAAAGCCAAGGGTGGGAGAGAGAGGAAGAACATGCCAGAATGAAATCATTAGCAGAAATATAACATAAGAGGGGGTGGGGTGGCTAGGTGGCGCAGTGAATAGAGCACCAGCCCTGGAGTCAGGAGGACCTGAGTTCAAATCCGGCCTCAGACACTTAACACAAAAACTAGCCGTGTGACCTTGGGCAAGTCACTTAACCCCAACTGCCCTCAAAAAAAACAAGAAAGAAAAAAGAAGAAATAGTCAACAAACAATAAATAGCTTATAGAAATCTAACATAAGAGAGCCTTTGCTCTATGTACTTTGTAGAATATTCTGAGGATCAGGCATCATCTTCCATTGAACTTATTTCAGGTCCAGAATTCAGCACAATTGAATATGAAACTAGAAAAGTAATTAGATAAATGGATAGGTATGATTTAATAGAGTTTGCTTCTGACCATATTTTCTCTGAGAGGCTAAACTCCATTTTGTGTTGGACATTGGTGGTAACCGGAGTAAGTTTTCTTAAATGAGCCACATGGTAGGCATTTCATAGTCCTTTTCTCTCTCCCAGTGTGGGACTGATGTCAGGGAGATGCTAGCTTTTATCTTTGACATTTATTAAGCACTTAATACTAAAATCTGTTAGTCCTCATACTCTAGAAATCAAATAGTCCAATCTCTTCCTTTTATATAAGGTTAAACTGGGATATGGGTAGTTTAAATGACGAGCTCATAGTCATATGATTGATTAATGGCAAAACCAAAACTGTAGCTCTCAACTCTTCACCAGACTAAAGTTTAATGACCTGTAATGGTAAGACTTGGTATATTGAAGAATTTAAAAGTACTTTTCATGTCCTGTACTGAAAAAATTGAGTGAGGGAAAAGGGGACTCTGAAAGGGGAGAAAAAAAAAAAAGGCATATACCTAAGGATGGGGGAAGAACTAGAAGCTGAGATGACTGAGAGATATGAAAGATACTAAAGAAGGATGTACGTTTAGATGTCTTCTGTTTCTTCTTCTCTGATCCAACTCAGTCACCATTTCTGCTGTCCCAATCAGTCACATAAATATATATGTTGTCTTCTCCAAAAGACAAATATATATTTCATTATCAAGCATTTATTGAATGCCTCTGTTCAAGGCACTGTGCTAAGTATATGGAGAGGGAGAAAATAGGTGCTCCTTTCAAGAAGCTTGCAGTCTATAAAAAGACAGGTCACTAAAAATAGAGCATTCACTATCAAACGTGTAATACATCAGTGCTATAGCAGTTCAAAAAAGGGAGAAGTCACTTTCTGGTCAGAGAAGGCTTCATGGACATTAGCTACATTTTAAAAAATAAAAGATAGGACTTAAATATATGGGGAGAATTTAGCAATGTTAGGGAAGTATAAATATGCCAGCCATGTTTGGAAACTAGAAATAAATTAGTTTGGATGGAACAAAAGTCTCTCAAGTCAACAATCAGTTGTTGAGCACACATGTACTGAGTACTGAGGGTAAAAAGACCAAAGAGAAACAGTTCCTGAGCTCAGAGAGTGTATGTTCTCATCAGAGACAATATGTACAAATAAGATAAATGTATACAAGAGTTTTGAGAGTGAGTGCACTAGCAGCTGGGAGAAGGGAAAGGGAGAGAAACCAGCAAAGGCTTAATGGAAATGATGGCCCTTGAACAATCTCAAAGAAAACCATAAACTGTCCTTTATTTTTCCTGGTTTTTTTTCATCTGTGTTCTCTTTTGCAACATGCCTAATATGGAAATGTTTTGCATGATTGCACATCTATATCAAAGTGCTTGCCTTCTCAAAAGGGAGGAGGGAGCAGGAAGGGAGGGAATTTGGACATCAAAAATTATAAAAAGTAAATGTTAAAAATTGTTTTTACATGTGAGAAAAAATAAAAACATTATTTAAAAAACTAAAATGGAGGGAGTAAACTTGTTGATTATCCCTCCCTTTCTAAACAGTTGTAGCAGTCTGCAAAGTAGTTCCTGTATGGTGTCTGAATAATACTAGTAAGCTTGAACAAATATTTTTTAAATGCAAAACAAAAACAAATAAAAAATATAGTAAACCACGGATTCCAAGGGATGGAGATGAAGAAGGAATCCATTCCAAATAGGAGGAAAGTCAATGCAAAGATAGGAAATGGCGTGCTGCATGCACAAAACATTAAGTAGGCCAGGGTCATAGAATGTGAGGAGAATGATGTGTAAGAAGCCTGGAAAGATACAAGGGGCCCAGTTGTATAGAAATTTAAATGTCAAAGGACTTTATAGTATATTTGGTTATATATTTTAGACATAAATGGGCAGCCCCACTGGGTTTTGTTTTGTTTTACTGGGGAAAAGAGGTGGCTGTTGCAGTAGTGCAAGTGAGAGGTAATGAGGGTCTAAACTGGGCTGATAGGTGTGGAAGTGGAAAGGAGGGGACTTAGGCTAGAAATGTTGGGTAGAAGTTCTTACAGAGAAGTAATAGTAGAGTAGTTAAATGACGTGCTATGGAGTACAGTTCTCTAGGTAGTCAGGAGCCATTGTAAGTTTTTGAGCAGCTGGAGAGGTTAGATGAATTTGAAAGCTTTATGCAGAAGAGACAGGAAGAAAAACCAGAGATTATAGTATAAGCATGAGCTAAGGGTTTGGACACTAAGGTAGTAGTAATGATAATAGAAAAAAAGGGATAGATTCAAGAGATAATTACAAAGGAAAACCAATGAACTTGGCGCCTGATTGGATTGTGGAGTGTGAAGAAGGGCAGAGACAAAGATTGAAAGAATTATGCTATCACTGACAAAAAATTGGGAAATTAAAAAGGGAGGGGCAGCAGCTAGGTGGCACAGTGAATAGAGCACCAGCCCTGGAGTCAGGAGGATCTGAGTTCAAATGTAGCCTCAGACACTTAACATGCTTACTAGCCATGTGACTTTGGTCAAATCACTTAACCCCAGTTGCCCTCCAAAAAAGAAAAAAAAAGGAATTAAAAAGGAAAGTTGTTTTTGTTTGGATTTTTGAAGAAAGGTGATCTCAGATTTAGACATGCAGAGATGATGGCAGAACATCTAAATAAAGATATCCACCAGGCAGCTAGATGATGCTAAAGCGAATAGTGTGAGGGAATATTTAACTTGTTTCTTTCACCAATCATTTAATCAGTGAATAAAATAGATTCACATACACCTTTTCTAGCTTTTTCCAGACAAAAGTATAGGTTGTACCTTGGTTTTGGTTTTTAAGTTAGACACACCAGGCTTAAAAAAACAGATTCCTTGGGTGTTGATTTGCAGATGTGTAATTTACTCTGTAATTCTTTTCAATATTCAGTGCAGCACTACATTTAAAATGTAATTTGATTTACAAACAGCTATTCCTTTACTTCTTTATTGCATCTAATACTTGTTCAGCAACTTCTTGAAATTCTGTCTTCTGCCTTCCATTATGCTGTATCGCCTTGCTGCTTCTCTTGCCTTTCGGCTTGTTTCTTTTCCTAGTTTCCTATTTCCAAACTATGATATTCCCCAAGCAAGGCTCCGTCCCCAGCCTTTTATTGTTCTTACTACATTTTCTTCTCCGTAAAGCTCATCTGTTTTAGCAGCATCCATCAATCAATAGTCTGTACACTACTAATCTTCTCTATTGGCTTCTCATCTGAGCTGTAGTCTCAAAACTTTAGTTGCCTACTGAACACTTCCACTTCTCAATGTCTTTCTGTCAAAACATGTCTAAAATTGAACTCTTCAAAGCAGCATCTCCATCTCTGCCTGTAGGACCAACAGCATCCCAAGCCATTAGGACTCAAAAGCTTTAGAGTCATCTTTGACTCATCCCTTTCCTTCACATCTTGGAGCCAGCAAGTCCTCTTTATTCTTATTTTGAAATCCCTCCCCTATCAGTTCGTTTCTCTTCATTCACATGGCTACTGCCTACTCCAGGCACTTAATACTGCATGCTTCGACAACTTCATCACTCTTAGCCAAGCACCCCATCCTCAGTTTACCCTCTACTTCCTATAGTATGTCTGGCATACTCCTACCAGACTGATCATCCCTAATTAAACATTGCTGTCCCCATATTATCTCACTCCTTTGCTCCAAAGGCTAATAACTCCTTGCTACTTACTACATAAAGCCTCATTTTTTTCTACCTGGCCTTCTAGACCTTCCATAACATGATTTGTCCCTTCTATCTGGTCTTATTTCCTAATATAATTCTTCCATTTGAATTCTTGGTTCTAATCTTTCTGGTCTTCTCATTATCTTCTGGTTGTAATATGTAGTTAGTGGAGTACACAATGGTTTTAGAATCACAAGATTGAATTTGAGTCTTTGCTCCTACATTTTACTCACTAACCATATAACCTTAGGTAAGTCAGTTAATAACTTTTTTCCTTTAGTGACTTCATCTGTAAAATGGGGATAATACTTGTATTACTTACCTTAGAAAGTTGTTCTGAGGAAAGCAGTTTATAAATGTAAATTTTTCTTGTGTATTTTTCCTGTGGAAAATGAAATGGAGTAGAAAATAGTACAGTTAGATGGATTTGGAACTGATTAAATGGTCAATCAAAATTGATGTTAATCGTTGATACTGACTTAGGGAAACTCTAGTGGGATATCCTAAGAATTTGTCTTAACATTTTTATTAATGAATCAAATAAAAGCACAGATTCCAGACTTAGCAGATTTGCTGGGAGAGATAGCTAAAAGACAAAAATAGAATTAAAAAATATCTTGACAGGCTAGGACATGGAATTTATAAACACAATGAATAAACATTTAAGTCCTTATTACATGCTAGGGATTGTCATGCATTGGGCCTAAAAAAGACAAAAATGAAAGTCTCTGCTCTCAAGGCCCTTAAATTCCACGGGACAAAATGGAATAAAATGTAATGTAATAGGGAAGAATCCAAAGTCTTACACTTGGGTTCAGAAAACGGGAGTACAAGAGGGAGGGGTATGGCTAGACAGCAGTTTGAAAACAAATCTGGAGATTTTCATGGGTCAATGAGAAAAAACTGGGACAAGGCATCCAAAAAAGTAAATGCAATCTTAGGCTGCAACTGGTGAGAGGTATAAATGAAAGTCCCATTGGTCAGACTACATCTGGATTATTGAGTTCAGTTCTGGATACCACATTTTAGGAAGGACGTTCATCAGTGTCTAGAAAAGAACAGTTAGGCTAGTAAAGAGCCTTGAATTCATGCCACATGATGGAACCAAAGATGTTTATTCTAAAGAACAGAAGATTTTGCATTTGTGTTGATGTAAGGAAAATTTGTAATTTTTTAGAGCTATACAGAAATGTGATTAACTGCCTGAAGAGGTAGTAAATTCTCCCTATTGGTAATTTTGAAGCAAATTGTTTAATTCAATCCAGATGTCAGGTGATATAGAAGGGAGCCTTGTTCAGGTATAAATTGGGTTAAAAAATCTGTAAGTCCCTTCCAACACCTGAAAGTCTGATTCATTATTTCTACTTCTATATCTCTGCTCTTGGTCTTTTCTGCTAACTAAATTCTATATATCCTTCAAGTCCAAGATTAAGTCACCTCTGCTTGAAGGACTCTGATTACTCCAGACTTCACTGATATTCCTCTCTTAATTCTGATAGCATTTAGAATAAGACACACATTTTTAAATATTTATATATTCATTTTTCACTAGTTATTTCACAGTCTTGTTTTCCCATCTAGATTTTAAGCAGGGACCACTGAGTTCTTCAGCTTCTCCCACAGTATCATGCCTGGTACATACAACAAAATGAACATGTTGTACATACTTGTTGACTGATACAGTAACACTTCTTTGTAATATAAGTCACAAAAGCTCACAGGCAGTGTTGTCGAAGAACAAACATTACTCTGTCTACTCTCCAAAGGGAAGAGAAAAGAAAGTTGATATGGGGTGTAAGAAGGGGAGTTGAATTTTATTTCCTTCTGAAGTCTCTGCCTTCCAGGTTAGACATAATTCTAAATGAATTTTTTTTTTAATGAGAGGGAGTGAGGTGAGAAGAATTTCAGTGACCCATGGGTGAGACATCTTTAGTTAAATTCTCTTGACAATTTGTTCTCATCTTTGCTGTTCATAAGATTTAGCATTTGAATACAATAAGAATTTATTCCTTCCTGTTACATATAATTTCTCTGCAGAGGGAATTGGCCCCGTAGCCATCAGGGGAGTATGTGTAATCACAGAAAAGTGCTGTAGGTCCTCAGTTGGCAATAGGTACCTAAGTTTCCTTGAGACCTTTCAACTCTATTTTCCGCTCCCCCCTGTCTTTGCTTTGGCTCTTGGTTTTTGTTTGTTCTTCTTTATTTATTTGCTTTAGCTTTGTGTCTTCCAACATATCACCTCCCTCATTTTTTATTTTTATTTATTTTTGTTTAATTCCCATCATTCCTTTAGGCCACCAACCTGGCTCCCACCTCCACCAGTGCCACTATTTCCTTAGCCAATCCCGAAGTCTCCATACTAAACTACCAATCTACACTCTACCAGCCCTCAGCGGCATCCATGGCTGCAGTGGCCCAGCGGAGTATGCCCCTGCAGACTGGAACAGCGCAGATTTGTGCCCGGCCTGACCCCTTCCAGCAAGCCCTTATCGTGTGTCCCCCAGGCTTTCAAGGTAAGGAAAGACAGCTCTTTGTAGAATTGTGGCTATTCTCATACTATACACGTTCTTGTCTGCTAGTCACTTTGGAAACCTCCAATTTTCTGACATCCAAAATATTCTGCCATAGGCAATTTTGGTGTTTTGTACTATATTATGTTAATGAGTCAATTTCCTGATTTGGTAAGAGTCAGAGGCAGGTCTTGAACCCAAGACTTCCTCATTCAAATACCTACTCTTCATACTTCTACACCACACTGCCTCTCCATTAGTGTGGTTTTGCTATGGAAAGGCAGTTTCCATATATATAAAATTGAATTCTAAAAATCAATCTATTGGCTAAAAAGATTTTAAAGCCAAATGATTTTTTAATTACCTACATTAGTACCCACCCTCACACCACTCCCATAGGCACAAATGATCAAGAGCTGACTATAAACGTCTATATTCATCCAGAAATCTCAAACGTTGGTTCCCTTAACCCTTAAAGGTAAACAATATGATAGCTACTTAGAAGTCAGGAAACAGAAGTCTAGGAGGATAGCCAGCATTAAAGTTAGTAGAATCCAGCCTTTAGGATATTTTAGTCTTTCCTTCCTTGAAGCATACAACATTTTGAAAGGTAGCTAGTTAAAGATCTATTAGTTTCCCAGACAGCAGTTAACTTCTAGCCTAAATATGTTGCTTATCTTCGTAAAATCCTAAATTATTATCCCCTGATCTCTGATACCATGAATCTTTGTTTCAAGGTTGACTTCAGTATCTTCCATTTAGAGCAAAGTGGCACAGTGGATAGAGTGCCAGGCCTGAAGTCAGGAAGACTCATCTTTCCAAGTTCAAATCTGTCCTCAGACACTTACTAGCTATGTGATCCTAGGCAAGTCACTTACCTCTGTCTTAATTCCTCATCTGTAAAATGAGCTGTAGACAGAAATGGCAAATCACTCCAGTATCTTTGCCAAGAAAACTCCAAATAGTGGAGTTTTCTATTGTGAGAGAAGAGAGTCAGGAATAACTGAAAACAACTGAATGACAATTGTGCATCTCTTTGGAAAACAAGCCTTATTTTTCAGTTAAAATTGCAGTTAAGTTAAAAAGAGTGTCTTAACTAAACTTAAAGGCTTTTTTATTCATTTCCTGGTAAAGGGTTACAAGCCTCCCCTTCCAAGCATGCTGGTTATTCTGTGCGGATGGAGAATGCAGTTCCAATTGTCACTCAGGCTCCAGGAGCTCAGCCTCTCCAGATCCAACCAGGTCTACTTGCACAGGTAATTTTTTTTTTCTGTTATAACTCTTTAAGGTCTAGTGGAGTCACGTAACCATCATTGCCTATTATGTGCCAGGTGTAGAATATCTACACCTTAAACTACAGGACTTACAAGGGGAAAATCTTGACAAAGTAAAATCCTTATACGTTAACACTGGTGAAATCCAGTCCTTAATGCACTCATTCAGTACCCTTTCCCCATTAACCTCCCCACTCCCACAAGAGGAATATGAATACCTCTTACAGGATACAAGCTGACTCTGTGTCTAGGGTGCACTGAAGGATTTATGTAACCCATTTGCAAAGATTGTGCTGCCAGCTGTTCTCAACCTGTGGGTTGTGACCCCTTTGGCGGTCGAATGACCCTTTCACAGGGGTCACAGGGGCACCTAAGACCATCTGAAAACACATATTTCCGTGCTCAACACCCTGCTCCTCTATCCTTCTCCAGGCGGGGTCTGCCTACATGCAGACACGCCCACATATGTATATTAAAGGGTTGTGGCATTAGGAAGGTTGAGAACCACTGTGCTAGACCATTCCTCCGTTCTTTTCATATCCCACAACAAATGGTATAAACTGACCCTTCTCAGCCTGGTAAGGAGAAAGGGGAAGAAATAAAACGTGCTGCCTTCTGAATGGAACCTGGCCCTAGGTCAGGGACTCTACAAGGCTTTAGAGCAGTGGTTTTCAACCTTCCTAATGCCACGACTCTTCAATACTATTCCTCATGTTGTGGTGACTCCCCCAACCATAAAATTATTTTCGTTGCTACTTCATAACTGTAATTTTGCTACTGTTATGAATCGTAATGTAAATATCTGATATGCAGGATGTATTTAAATTGAACACAATCCACAGGTTGAAAACCGCTATTTTAGAGGCTCCATAATACACTCCTTATCCAGAAAAAAAAAATGGCAGTTTCTGATTTGGCCTAGAAATAAGAAAAAGGAAGGAAGACAGCCAAGAGAAGAACTGGGGGAGGAGGGAGAGAGCCAACAGTTATGGCTATAGCAGGCCTGAAAGAAAGGGGACTGAAACCCAGCCCTGTCCCCTCAGAGGATACTCAGGAAAGGGATAGGCTGTTAAATATCCATTATCCCCCAATTCAAGGCAGCCTTGAAGCTCAACTTTGGAGGATTGACCTATTATCCAAAGTAGAGAAGCCACAAAGTGAGTGTAGGAAGAATATACCTCTCCAGAAGGCTTAAACACCAAATATATCAATAGAAAAATCCTCAAAAAAAAACCCTCAAGAGTACTAGTAAATTAGTACTAAAATCAGGAAGGAGTACCAGATCTTCAAAGAAAATACAAAGCTCTCTTAACAAATATACAAGACAAAAAAAATTAAACCCATGCCTGATGAAATATAGATGTATTGTTGTATGAGATGAGTGAAAACTTCTCAATTTGGGGTTGTTAACCTTCCCTTCCTCCCTCCTCCTCCATTGCTGCTGTCAATCACCTTTATCTTCCTTTGTTTATCAGCCTTGGTGGGACCCTTCCTTATCCCCCCCCCTTTTTTCTTGCTGTCCCAGTTGGGGAAGAATTTGGTGAATATGCCTATCCACCAATGAGAGAGGAAACAGTTGTGGAGGTGTCTTGACTAAGTTAAGTTATAAATTCCTGCACTATCTTTTGTAACTCTCCCTTCACCATGATAAGTCATGGGGAAGACCACCCTCTTCTCCCAGGGAAGAGAATAAACTCCTGTTCTTATCCTGAGAGATCTCTGTGTTTATTTTGTCACTAAATTAAGGATGAAGGGTATTTTTCATCCCAAACAAGCCTAGAGCAGCAAGAAACTGCAGAACGTTCCAGAAGAGAAATGAAACCCATGAAAAGAGAAACTACAAATATAGTCAGAATTTAGATTTTCAATGCAGCATTTTAAAACTCATCTAGATTAGGATAAAGCAATAAAAGGGTTTAACAGATTTGTAAAACAAAAACACTGAGGAAGGGAAAAGTCTTTCAGAACAGAAGTAAATGACTACAACATTAATAGAACCCATTAATTCTGTACATGCCAAAGCCACTGACCTTGAAGATAGGATATGCCAAGATAACTTAAGACTTATAGATCTCCCAGAAGAATAGACAAATCAAAAAATATAAATGGCACCATACAGGAAATAATAGAAGAAAACTGCCCATAACTTCTAAATAAAGACAACAAAGCACAAACTGAGAAAATGCACAGATCACCTTCAGAAGAAAATTTCAGGTTCCAATTTTAAGATAATAAAAGTGGTAAATTAAACAATTTAAAAGACAAACAACAAAATTTTTAAGCAGCCAGGAGAAATACCTTTAAATACAAAGCAAGTTTGAATAATATAAGATAATGTAGTCATGAGAAGTCATAGAAGGAGATGAAATAGTATGTCCTGAGAGGTAAAGGAGCACTAACAGCAACCCAAAATGACATACTTTCCAAACCTGAGCCTAATAATAAATGAAAATAGATGTTCAACAAGAGGCATTTTTACAACCAAATGATGTTTTAAATGTGAACAGAATGTTAAAATAAACTTAAGAAAGGTAAAAGTAATGAAATTACCCCACTTTTAGAGAAATAAAGACTTAAAGCTGTTGCAGAGAAAAAAAGCAATCAAGGGATTTTTTAAAGAGACACATAAGGATAAAGATATAAGCAGAACTTAAACAGGAAAAATGAAAACAAAGAACAGACTGAAAGAAACACCAAGAACTAAAACCTCATACTAAAGCTACTAACACCTGTTTTATGAGACTGAAAACAATAAGAAGTTGTATAATTAGGGAGAGGAAAAGTGGGTGCAATAGGGAAATGGATTATGAATCCTACCAAGTCCACAGTTGAATATGGAGAGATTATATTCCTCTCCTGTGTTAGTGAAAAGGGGAGCTGGCAGAACATACAGACAGAGACCTCACGATGGGTTTCTGAGAGTACATTATGCTAGAAGACCATCTTCTCAGATGGAGTGCTGTGACTCCTAGCGTCAGCTGGTACCCAAAATGGTAAAGTGAGAAGGGAAGAGATTTGGACTCAAAAATGAGAGTCTTTGGGAAATAAAAGATATGATGGAAAAGGCAAAGAATAGGACCATACTGCACAGCTTGGGACACAGGGCTGTTTACATTACATGGTGCTGCCTTCATCCAGCTTTGCCTCCCTGATAAATTGATGCTTTTTAGAACGAGGCCTTGGGGAAGGGGGGGGGGGGGGAGAAGAGAAGGATATTAAGATCTATCAAGGCAATAACAGAGAATCTGGTTAGAATAAGGAACTCTACCCTAATACTTCAGAAATTTTAGCCCCAATAAGAAACAGAAGAATTAGAGAAGAAATAAGTAATTTATTATATATCGCAAATCAGAGAATAAAATTTAAGAATTGGAAAGGAAGAAAATTAATGAACAAAGCAAAGAAAAACTTCTTAGAAAAGCCACAGTATAAAGAAAGTTCAGTGAGGAAAAAAGATTAAGTTACATCATGATTTAAACAAATTAGTCATAATGAAAGTGAAGTGTGAGAAAATTACTATTATAGTATTTTTATAATACAGACTTTTAGTCTCAACTCTGCTGAAAGATATGATGTCTTCTTAAATGGGAGAATTAAAGAATATATGTATTTTCAACAATACATTGCACTTTTAAATAAACCACGTACTAGGGTACATGCTATATTTGCAACTTAAGCTAGTTTGAAGTACAAAGAACTATTTCCTCAGCTACAAAATGGAAACAGTAATACTCAAGAAAATAAATGTACTAACAGTAGTTAAAAAAAGCTGAAATACTATATTTAGGATTTCATTATGATCCTGATAAAATGGATCCAAATGTCCCAATACACTACAATAATTTATTACTAGTAGCAGGGCTGAATTTAAATGGTTACTGGCATTTAAAACATACCTAGGAGTCTCCCAAGTCTTCAGTTCCCTTCTGGGTTAATGAAGTTTTCTTCTATCATCTCATACCCACCTTTTTTAAAAAATGTAAATAGCAATTGTTTTTTTTTTTGGCCAGAACCCCTGAGGGTCTTCCCCACCCAGATCATTATTTTATTTTATTTTTTAATTTTTAGTTTTTGACTAGCCATTCTCTGCCTCAATTCTTATTAAGCCTTAAATCATTGAATGAGCTTTGCCTCAGTTGCCTGTTAAAGATCTTCATGTCAAAGACCAAAGTCCTCAGTGAATCCTAAGCCATCTCCAGTCATCCTGATCTATATCTGGTCACTGGACCTAGATGGCTCCAGAGAAGGAAGTGAGGCTGGTGACTTTGCACAGCCCTTCCACTTAAATCCAATTCACTTGCATGTCATGGCATCACCTCCCTGATATTATGGCCCTCTTAAAGAATAAAGGACAAACAACAACCCACCTTTTTCAGGTCACTGGAGGTGGGAAATCAAGAGGAAAAGGGTTATATGCAAGAGGGAAAAAAAATAGAAAAATACAGCTTCTCCAGAGGTCGATTCACTAGGTTCATCTTTTTTAGTACTTGATCTGATTGTCATAACTCCAGGTCTGGCCTTACAACTTCTGGGTTCCTGTATGTCAAAGAATTCTTCAGTATTTGTATGCCTTCTCCAAAAAAAATAAGCTCCATGCTGGAACAAAGTTGGAAATATTTCATAGTAGCTTCACAGGAGCTCTGGGGGTTTTATCTTCATAGAAAGACAGAGGGTTCAGCTTTTCTGAATTGGGTATTTCTAATCAGTTTTTTCATCATAAAAGATTCTGCTTATACAAAAGAAGTTTTTACCTTTGGGCAACTTGGAAGAGACCTGAGAAGCTCTAAGATTCAAGCCCATTCTCTAGCCTTTGTTTTGGTATATAAATTTCCTGGTGATGTGGCAAATTTCCATTAGTTACTTTTTAAATTACTATCTTTCCAACAGATGGTAGATTTCCTTTTCTGTAACATGTCCAAATTGTACATGAAATCACTATAGTTACCAATATAACTGGCTTTACTTTCACACTCAATTTCCACATTTTCTTTTTCTCTGCCAAATCTATACCTTTATTCTTTCTGCTCAGGAATTCTGTGACACTTAAGACAGCTCTGTAAGAAGTTCTACTTAAAAAAAAAATCAAATAGTAAAAATATCTGATTTGTCAGCCAAGAGATTTTGAGAAACAGGTCTCCTTTTGTATACTACTGCTTACATGTATAACTGTTCTTCAGGGAGCTTCTGGTATTTACATATATTCTACCAAGAGTATAGTTTTAGTCATTTTTAAAATCTGATAGTATCTGCAGATCATAAATACAATTTTCAATTTTCCAGTCATCATTACTCAGATCTTAACCATGTAACATGACTAAATAACTATATAACAATACATGTTATCTGTGGGTGATAAAAATTTTTAAATGCCAAGTTCCTAGAAAGGGGAAGAATACTGAAGATGAGTGGCACAGCTTATAGGATATAAGAGTTTTACACATAGATAGGTAAGTTTTATATCTATATATATGTATACATACAAAACACACACACAAGAGATACATACATATAAGATAACTCCGTTATCTTAAGGAAAATTGTAAAATAGGTGAAGTCTGTCTAGGACATTTTTAAACCTTTCTTTTCGTTACCTCTTTACTCTTTTCTGGCATTCCCCAGCACTAGATCCCAACTTGTTCCCATGCCTGTTTTTAGCAGTGCACTAAAATATAAGTGAATAAGCCTAAGATACCATTGTTCCCAGGGATATGGTATTTTGTAGAAGGATTTCTGGATAAATAGCAATATTACTTTTTGTTTGTCCTATGTCTTCCCTTCTAAGACCGCAGGGTTTTTTTGTTTTTAATATACATCCAATTGAAAATTAAATTTGAGAAAATCTAACAGACAGCTCCACAGCAAAAACCAACTAAAAGGGGGGAATTTGCAGTATCTTCTATAGTTAAGGTAGTTAGGAGCTTAAGGTAGATAGGAGCTTAAAGTTGTGATATTTCCCAGGAATATTCACATTTTTAAAGAGGAAAGGGCAGGTTTATAGAGACAGAACTCCAAAAAGGTTCATTTGTCCTGTTTCCAGGTGCTATTTCTGGAAAAAGATGCCCTAGATTTCCTTAACCCCAACTTGTCTTAATGATAGGATATCTAGAGAGCTAGAAGAAATATTAGAATCTAGTCCAAACTTCTCATTTAACAGATGAGAAAATTGAAGCCAAGAGAGTCTAAATTACTTACCTAAGATCTCAAAGAGTCAGGATTCAAACATAGGTCTTCCAATCTGACACTTCTTTAAATCACCCTCCCATGGATGGATTCCTTAACCTAAACCTCAGATTGCCCTGAGAAATATAACCTTTAAACCCTATTGTGATTCCTCAGAACTATGTTATAGACTTGTTTAATGAGGAAAACTTCACTGTCAAATGTTCATCTTGCTTCTGCTCAGTGGTAGGGAGAATCCACAATCTCCCAGGGTGACCTGTTTCACTCTGGGACAGCTGAGAAAGTTTTCCCTTACATTCATCCCATCTTTGCCTCTGCAGTTTCCCACCACTGATGCCACTTATATGCCCTCTAGTGTTGCATAGAGTAAGCCTCCCTTCCTCCATCTAAGAGTCTTTCAGATACTGAAGACAGCTATTTCTCTTCCTCATTTGCCTTAAGTTTCATCAGAGTAGCCTCTGTTCCCTATTCCTGCCAGGTTGATTCTTCCTTTTTTTTATGCATTTATTTATTCCTCTTGTCTTTTTTTTTTTTTTTGACAATTCCTCCTTCTAAGGGCTTTTCATGACTCTTCTCCCCTTTCCATATTATCCCAATTTTGATCTTTCTTCCTCTTCTCTAAGGTTCCTATGCAAAAGTAGCCACATGCAGTGGCAGTAAGGTTCCCTTATATTTTTACAGATCTCCCTTCAATAGTTACACATTATAATATTTGCAATTTCAAAAGAGTTTCTGTAGTTTTTACAATCCTTTCATTTATACAGAAATAAATTATTTCTGTCCAGCCCTTCTACACACATATAAGGTCTGAGATAGCTCCCCCAAAGTCCAAAACAACATTTTAGGGTAAGTATTTTACCACACAGAGTCACTAGTTCAGCAAACATTTGCATCTAAAGTATTCCCCATCATGTCTGTGCTAAAGGGGTTCATTACCTCACCTCAAAGAGCTTCTAGTGGGGACAGGGTAATGTGACTTAAATGAGGCCTCCCTTCTTGTTAGGGAAAAAGGGCCATGCCCACCATTTCAAATCCTGACTCTGATACTTAATAATTACGTTACCTGATCATCTTATTACTCTAAGCTTCACTTTCCTTGTCTATAAAACCAAAATATTGGCTAGATTACTAAGATATATCTTCCATCTCTAAATTAATGATACTGTTGAAAGGATGGTGGAGCCTGGATACCTGGCTTCAAATCCCAGCTCTCCTCCCAACGGTGAGGCTTTGGGTAAGTCACTTCCTTTGCCTTGGCCTACCTAGATGCTCTCTAAAGGTCCTTTCAAAGTCTTAAAGATCTTTTTTTTTTTTTAAGGTCCACGTAAACTAAGGTCTTTATAAGTTTGAAGTATTATTGCCATTACAACAAGTATAGAGAAGGGGAGAGGAGGTTAAAGTACATATATGTTATGGAATTAGGTGACTACAGACATATAGTTGCTACAACAATTGCTAACCTCTTCTTTAGATCTGGAAACCAAGGCTCTCCTTCTGAAAGGCAAAACAATAAGAGAGAATCCTAAGACCAAAGTTAAAAAAAAATTTTTTAAGACTCTATAGTCCAATCCGGCCTCAGACACTTAACACAAAAAACTAGCCATGTGACTGTGGGCAAGTCACTTAACCCCAACTGCCCTCCAAAAGCAAAAAAAAAAAAAAAAGACTCTATAGTCCATTGTTTGTTAATGTCCCTCTGGGACCCAGGATTAACTAGCACTTTGGGGCCTAGTTTTGCAGATGTTGCAGTAAGGACCAGATGAAGCAGTACTTCCACCTAATTTATGAAGATTCAAAATTTAAGTTAAGGCTGGGAGTTTCATTTTGAGTCAGGGAGGAGAGGAGAAGAATTGGTAAGGATGGCCTAAGATATACTTTTCAAGCCATTTTCCTGAAATAGGGCTTAGGAACAAAATGGTGAAAATAATCAGCATATTTGTCATTTAAAACCTTATTTTCCCACATTGTGGTACTAGAAAGAGCTTGATAATCTTTTTTCCTGCGACTCCCAAATACATATATTGTGAGTATGGGGGGGGGGGGGAAATACACACGTGCGCACACACACACATACACACACAAAACATATAAAGTACTTTGCTGCTGTGGTAGAGGAATCAGATCAAGCTAGGACATCAAAACCAGATCATATGGGCAGATTATAAGATACACTGCAACTGTGTTAATTCATCAAGATCAACAGAGAAAGTAGACTGTATACTAAACATTACAGGTTATTAGTTTGAAGATATGCATTTATTAGAATGCATTTATTTTAGTGAACCTTGACTACACATGTTAAGACCCATATACAAAATAGTCCTTTTTATAAATAGACCAGTTCACCTACAGAAAGACAAAATTGGTCCTGGTACAGAGAACTGTATATATCAGGGCTTGAGAACAAAACTAATGGAAAAATCAGAACCAATTTTTAAAAGTGATAGTTTTATTGATTTAGCCATTTTCAAACTAATTTCTGAACTCACTCTCCTCCCTCCAATTAATTTCATTACTTAAGCCATGTATCAGATTTATAGATGGCCAATCCACTTACAGATAGGCTGCCTTCTTCAGCATAAATGATATTCTGCAGAATCCAAAATTATACTTGCAGCATATAGGGCATCACATCAAATATACTGCCTTAGAGGACATAATATCATCCTATCATAGATCTAGACGGGACTTCAGAGGCCATCTAGTCCAAATGGATGGTGCTGCAGATAGATTGGTGGGCTTGGAATCTGACCTCACTAGCCATGTGACCCTAGACAAGTCACTAAATCTCTCTCCTTCAGTTTCTTCAACTGTAAAATGGTGATAACAATAACACCTGCCTCAAGGGGTACTGTGTGGATCAAATGAGATAATATTTGTAAAACACTTAACATGAACTGTTCCCTGACCTGCCAGCCCTAACTTTTGTAATCCTACTCATTTTGTACTCCTACAATACATATGATCCTTTGCACATAATTTAGTACTTAACTATATCCTATCTTTTATTTGCAAATTGTTTCACATCTGTTCCTCTACTAAGCTTTTATTATGATGCCTTATCAGGGCATTTTAACCACTCTTAAATTCTGAAAGGCTATATCAGTAGGATACAAATTAGAGTAGATTACACCAACCTGGAAAAGCTCCAAGTCCAGGCCCATTGGTAGGCTGCATATTTCTTGTAAGGACCAGCATAGATAAATTTGAAGAGTTGAATCAGTATTTTAGCTACAGGAATAGAAGGTTTTTTGTTTTTTATTTCTTACCATGACAACTTTTAGACCAAGTTACAGATAGGCTATAATATACATTTTAGTGTTGGAAGTGCCCACAATAATGAAATTACAGATCTCAGAAGTATTCATATTTATTATTCATCTTAGATCCTCTGCTAAATCATAAATTTCCTGAGAAGAGCCATAAGATTATACTTCTGTTTTATTCTCCTTTATCACCCACAGCACCCAACTGCATATACTAACTATTCAGTAAATACAGAGAAGTGAAAAAGAAGAAATTAATCATTTTTTATTAAAAAGAAATGTGATGAAACACCCAAGAAGAAAAAAAGGAAGAGGAGATTAAAATAACAGAATGAGGCTTGGTTGCTGATGTGTGCTCCACGCTGTAACAAGGGTATTATCAGAGTCTCACTCTAGGCCTAGTTTCTTCATCTGTAAAATAAAGGAGATGAACTAGATCACTTCCGAGGTCCCTTCCAGGTCTAAATCTATGATCCTATATGACCACCAAATTAGATTAATGGGTAAATATATAAAGTGTCCAAGCTGATATTGGCAATGACCTCAACCAAATATTCCTCAATCAGCTCAAGTTATTTTTTTAAAAAAATGCTCTCTATGTATTCCATGAGGTCAGCATAGCTTTGAAAATGGTTCCGGGTGTCATTTGAGGTCACTGGTCCTCTGGTATCCAGCTTTGGTAAACATGTGAAGTTTTGTCCAATTAGTATTTAAATGCCAAAGAAGAACAGAAAAAACTGTATGAATATAGAAGAGATTTGAAAAAAACAATGCAAACTAGGGGAATTAACATTATTCTTTTAGTTATAATCATATTGTGCTTCAAGAGTCACATTCTGATCTAGAATGACATCTTTTAAAAGAATATGTTCAAATTGGTCTTCATTTTTCTTAAGACTTCATTTTAACTCCATTCTATAAAATCTAATGTCCTCATACAAATGAAAAAGACTTAGGGTTGTGTTTTGTTTTTTGCAACTGTCATTTTATTGCTGTCTGTTTGATCTATATTAGTACAATCTATAGTTAAGGCTTTTGTGTTCCTATATATTTAATCCTATATATTGTATGTTAGGATCTAGATTGGAAAAAAAAATTGAATGATTCTACCAAAAAATTTCAAAATCTTCCATCTTCTTCTCCCCTAACTAATCTCCTTCCTTTGGTTGTTCCCCCACATGCAATCTTTTCTAAATTTCAGGAGTCTTGAAACCTCCTTTCTACTTTTACTAAAACCATTCCCTCAGACAATTTCTATTCATTTTCCTTGTTTGAGGATTCAAATGGCTATTCTCAACCCTTATACTCTTACTTCCATTTCCTTCTCTAACTATTTCCTTTTCCTTGCTTTTGTGCAATTCCTCTTTACTGGGTCTGGTTCTCCTCTTACTTTTGATTGTTCCATTTCCTTTGCTGACTCCTATGGCTGTTTTCCCCCCAAGATTCTCTGTGTGTATATTCTGTGATCTCTACTAAATTCCATTTTCATTAGCAATTCAGTGCTATGCATATAGGAGGTACTCAGTAAAAAATTTATGAATGAATAAATGGCAGTTCTAATATCTGAAGATGGAAATCTTGGAATCTGCTATCTCTTCTGTCCTCGTTATGCCCCATACAGGAAGTAGCATAGCATTCATAAAAAGAGCACTGGAGTAGAACTGTTAACCCTCAATTCTGGTCCTGGTTCTTCCACAATATAATTTTATGATAATTACACAGACATGTCACTTAACCTCATTGGGCCTCTGTGTTCTCCTCAAGTTATTTCCAACAGGTTAGGAAATTGAACTACATAATTTTTAATTACCAAGCATCTGTTTTTTCCGTATCTCCCCACCTCCACCCTACAACAATTTGAAAAGAAAACTCTCTTACAACAAATCTGCATTTTTAAAGGTCCCTACAGAGTGATTCTAAATAGATTACCAAGTCCTGTTATTTTTCTTGGAAATGTCTTATACTTTCTCCACTTACAGTCCCCAAACTGTCTGCACACCCTTTGCCTGACAAGTTTTCCTAAAAATGTCCACTTTTTATCATATAATTTACCTCCTAAAAGCTTACACTGGCCCCTTACTGCCTCCTGCATATAGCCCAACTTCTCATGCCCAACTTTTGAGGTCTACCAAAATCTAGGTTTAAACTACCAGTCCAATCTTATTTCCCACTAATCTAGTATATTTTCTTCTCTAATCAAGTGGTACAGTGAATAGATTTCAGGACTTGGGAATTAGGAAGACCCGAGTTTGAGTCCTGCCTTAGACATTTACTAACTGGCTAACCCTTAGGCAAGTAATTTAAACTACCTCAGTTTCTTCATCTGTACAGTAATGATCATAGTGCCTTACCTCATAAAGTTGTTGTAAGGATCAAATGAAATTACATATGTGAAATGCTTTCCAAACCTTAAAATGCTAGCTAAAATTATCTGAATGTTACGTATTTGTCAAAGTCTAATTCATATTATTCCTCCTCCACAAAGCCTTCCTTACCTATTCAACTCCTACTGATCTGTCCTCTTTTTTCAAATTCTCACAGTACTGAGGATTTCAGGATATAGTACTTTGCAGCATATATTGGTTTCATCACCCCCAACTAGATAATAAGCCCCTTTAGGACTCAGACCAGTACTTGTCAGCTGATGGAGACAAGTAATAATTGAACATTCCTTCTGTTCTATAGCAGGCCTGGCCGAGTGGGACCCAGCAAATTCTGCTTCCCCCAGCATGGCAGCAGTTGACTGGAGTGGCCACACATACCTCAGTGCAGCATGCAACTGTAATTCCTGAGACTATGGCAGGGACTCAGCAGTTGGCAGACTGGAGGTAAGGAGGCAATTCTTAATGTTAAAGGATTACAGATATTAAGGGGGTATATAACTGTTAAGCTCTTCTTTGCATGAATTTGCTATTTGCAAAGTGCCTTGTTAGGCAGAGGCACCAAATACTGCATGATTAAACAGATTTTTTTATTTGTTCAATCCTTCCAAGTAGTCACCTTGGCAGGCTGTATACTAATCTAGTAGATTAATGCAATGGAGGGATACAAGGACATAGGCTTAATGTTTTGGGGCTCGAACTGACTTAGAACAGATTCTGTTTACACTCTAAAAAGGTTTAAGATCTAGTTGGGAGAGAGAGAGGGACATGTTTATAAAGGAGTTGGGCAATCTCATCTATCAGTCATGCTCTTCAGAGACTGGCTGACTGACCTGACTTACAGGGGCTAGTCCCTGAATGAAAAAAAATTAAAAGCCTGGATTCAAATTAATAAGGGGTTATTGATATAATAGAAAATAATAATTTCTCTCATCTAGTAGAAGAACCTAATGTGTTATCCCTCCTGAAAACATTTTCATTTTCTAAGAGAATTCTTCAGTAGGCTAATGCTTAACCCAACAGAAGAACTTACAGTGTGGCATTTCTAGAATAAACTCAAAGTCTTGGTGAGAATCCTTCCCAGCAGGGCCCCTTTAAATCAAAGGCTGCACTGCCTCCTGCTGAGTAGAGGTCACATCCTTAAGTTTTTTTTTTAAATTATCTTTGCCCCCTAATTTTCTTAAGCTACAATTCCCCAACTTCCTCAACTATTATCTAAATCTGTTGATATTGACTATTTTTTTCTATTTTTAGTTATCTCTACATTGGATAAATGAGTCAAATATAGTTAATTTCTTCATGTTATTTCATTGCTATTTATTCTTGTAGTCTTTTAAAATATATTATTTTAGTCCTACTTATTGTATACATAGAAGTGGCTTTCCCATCCACTGTCTTTATAGGAATATTCCATAACAACATGAATACCTGTGCACCTGTGAATATAGGGGTGACTATATTTGTCGAATTCAGGGCAGGAGGCAATCCTGCCAGTGATTTAAAGGAAAGGGAAGAGTTTTGTGCATGGCATTCTAAACCCCAACACACCATTCCCTCCCATCACCCCTCCCTACTTTCTGGTTTTTCCCACCCTTTCGCTGGTGGGTACACCACAGGGACACTGACATAGAAAGTAAACAGACCAGGTGACAAGAGTCTCCCAAGATATTCTAGTGTGAAGCAAAACAAGTCTTGCCCACCTGGTTCTCTTACTTCCCAGCATGATCAGCTTTACAACCATGGCATAAGACCTGGGCAAAGAAATTTAACTGCATAGCTTTACCTCTCTCAACTTTTATATGTTGCTTCTAGGTAGCTCCAGAGAGAGAGAAAGGTCAATTCTTCACTGAGGTTATTGGCAGCACAAGCTACCTTGCTGTTCCCCTAATTCAGTTACCCTGCCTCCATGATTGTGGTAATCCTGGACTGAATTAGTTACTATAGTGTCACTGTGTATATGACGAGGACTCTTGACAGGGAGTGACTATATCAGAGAAGTAATAAAGCAGAAAAACAAAAAACATTTTGCCTACGTGAAAGCCACCTCACTTATAGCCTACTTACCATTTAATGTCCTTCATACACACGGTGCACTCCCCCTTTTCTCCAATTCTTCATCATATATAGCTTAATTCCACCTGAGTTATATAGGAAGCTTGCTAGATTTATTAAGAGGACTGGATTTGAGGCCAGCCTCTTGTGTCTCACCTCTATGACCTTGAGCAAATCACTTCACTTCTGAGGCCCTTAGTTTCTTCATTTGCAATGGGAGGGTTAAATTAAATGTTCTCTAATCTTACTTCCAAATCTAAATCTATTCTCCTATGAGCCCAAGAAACGTACACTTAAGTGAATTGCAACTGGTAATGTGAAGAAGTTAAAAAAAAAAACAAAAAACTCCTAAACCTTGTGCATGTTCTTTTCGTTGTGAACTGGAAAGCAACCCAAATAATGGCTAATAAATATTATACTGCTTGTGATTACACCTATATCAAAGAAAAGGAAAACCCATAAGTTTTAAAGTGAAAAACAAAGAACTAAGGACATTACCCCACCCTAAAAAGCCCTTGAAAGTATACAAATCCCCCAAATCTTCCTCTAATTAAACCTTATCTTCGAATCATCATTCAAGATAAAAAATACTTTAAATTCAGTCATTTTCATATTTGATTACTAGTATTGAAAACAGATGTTCTATTTTCATCTTGCAAATGTGTGGCATTTTTATAAATATTTTAGGTTTAAAAAAAAAAAGTCCAATGGGGCTTGACTAGGAATCTGGCCACTAAGAATATAACACTTTCTGTAGGGGGAATTATTCCTCTGCCCAAATTTTTAAAAATGAAATGTTGAAACATAATTAGCTTGTATGTCAGGGATTAGTGATATTCACAGCATTAATATATGTCAGATTAATTTCAATTTAAGTTATTTCACAAAACTGTGATCATGGCTGTTTTCAGTTTTGTTGTCCACTTAAAAAATTTATCGGGTTCCAGGAGGCACTATGCTAATAATTCATAAAGCTAGACATTAAGAAATATAAATGACTTCTTACCTCCAGAAGTTTACTATCTCCAGTGCTCATAGTTTGTTGCTCATATACCATTGTCACTTACTCAGAACTTAAAAAAACAAACCTCTAACCTTAACCTAATTCGATGTCAGAGTCTATACATACCTGGAGTTCCCTTTGAACAAAACAAAGTCCTCTTTCTCCTTTGAAACAATACTTCAGAATCTACCTCCTCTCAGAAATTTTTGTAATTAACTCCATCTGGCTACGTTCGCCCTTCCCTTCCACAGCAGTTCCTTAGCAACAGTGGATATAGCTTTTTCATCCATTCATTCAATTAAATGTTTATTAAGCAGCTACAGAGTGCCAGGCACCCGGCTAAGAGCGGAGGCAGCAAAAAGGGGGAAAGACGGTCCCTGCCCTCAAGCAGTTAACAGCCCCCGGGGGAGACAACAAACCGCCAACAAAAACAAACCCCGGCGAGCTCCGTTCGGGATAAATAGGAAATAATGCCAAAAGGGAAAGCACTGGAATTGGGAGCGGCTGGGGAAGGCTTCCAGTAGAAGGTGTGTAACCTAAAGGAAGCCGGGGAGGCCAGCAGCACGGGTGGAGGCCCGACGGACAGCCAAAGCCAAGAAAGGGAGGGCCCGGTGTGTAGCGGCCTCCAGCGGGGGGCACTACGTGTGTGGGAGTAAGGCGTGAGAAAGGCCAGAGGAGCGCAGGCCACCCAGGGCTTAGAACGTTGGGGCAACTGCGGTGCCTGCGCAGTCCTGGAAGCCGTAAGAGCCACAGTCGCTCGCTGAGTAACTGCTCGTTCCCACCCGCTCTTTGGGAAAATCCCTTGTGGCAGAAGTGAGGGGCCCGACGCAGGCTGGTCACGGCCACGAGGAGCCGGGTGGTGACGACGCCGGAGGGGAGGAGGCCTCCTGGGGCGTAGAGGGGGCTCGCGCCCTCGGCTTCTGCCTCGGTGTCTTCTTCGGCGGTTAGTGTTGCGTGTTTAACCTACCTCGCCCGCCGCGTGCGCTCCTCACGGTCTGGCCCGGTGCTTTCTCTGTAGAAGGGCCTTCCAGAGGCCTTGGGCGCAGAGCTTGCGGCATCTTCACCTACGGAGCACTCAACCAACTGCGGTAACCAGTACCTATCGTTGTGCCTTTAACCAGGAGATAGTGCTTTATTTCATGAGGAGCTCTGAGGCATAGAAAGAATAAAAGGAAGCTGCTTTCTCTCCGCTCCCGCAGGAACACGCATGCTCACGGCAGCCACTACAACCCCATCATGCAGCAGCCGGCGCTCTTGACTGGCCACGTGACCCTGCCGGCGGCCCAGCCATTGAACGTGGGCGTGGCCCACGTGATGAGGCAGCAGCCGACCAGCACGACGTCCTCGCGGAAGAATAAGCAGCATCAAGCGGCCAGGTGAGTCTGGCGGGAAAGGTGCGGGCGGGGTTGGCATTGGTGGGTCTTGGTGAAGCCAGGCTGCCTTTGGGGCCGATTGTAAGGAGCAGGTGTGAGACATGCCTGCCGGGGAAATATGAATGGCTTTCCACAGGAGCACCCGGGATCATCTGCTTCCTCCAGTGGGATCAGAACCCCTGTCGGTCCCCAACAAATGTTCATCCAGTCTCTGCTTGGAGACATCTGGGGAGGGAAGATTCCCCCCCCCCCCCCCCACGCCCGGGCCTCCCAGTTAGGAAACGTTCTGTTACGTAGTAGTAACAACGACCGCCATTTTTATAGAGCCTTTTGTTGTTAAGTAGTGTCCAGCTCTGGGAAATATTTGTCATGTGTTATTTACTTTGAGCTTCACAAAACCCCAAACCACCCCCCTGCGTGGTTTACAGATAAACCGAGGCTCCTGAGGCTAAGTGACTTGGCGGTAATCCCTAACTAGTCCCATCTGAAGTCAGGCCTTCCTGACTGCCCGTCCTGCTCTGTGGTCACTACTCAGCCGCTGTAACCAATCCCTACATAAATGTTCGTCCTTCTGGAGTGAGAAGTCAGCTTCTTTCTGACAAACCTAACCCATCTAATGCATAATCGGTTTTAAAATACAAGTTTAAAAGACAAGCTATCAGATCCCTTCCCCCACTGAGTTTTCTGGTCCTCGTGTTGAATATTCTCAAAATCTTCAGTCGGGCATTTCAAGCATTTAATAAATACCGACTATCTAGCGAAAACAAAACCAAATCCAGTTCTTGTCCTAGTAGAACTCACTTTCTTTTGGGAGTGAATCCATATACAGTATTTTGTGGAGGAAGAGAGACAAGCTAATAACTAGGGAGATCAGGGAATGCTTCCAGCTGAGATGATACCGAACCTTGGGCAAGGTTTGAAATTCTAAGGGGGGGGGGAGAGAAGGGAGTGCATTCCAAGCATAGGCATGTGCAAAGGCAAATGGAAAATGGAATGCTGAGTTTGGGGAACAATAAGTTGGACAGTTCGGCTACAACGAGTGCATGAAAGGGCAGCAATGTGAAATAAACCTGGAAAGGGACATTACAGCCAGATTGTGAGGGGCTTTAAATGCCAAGCTGCGGAGTTTACTTTTTTCCCCAAAAAAACTTGTCTAGATAAAACTATTCTATCTTGTACTTGTGAAGTTGATTTTTTTAAAGTCAAGTACAAGAATGTATTCCAACAAATCTGTTCCTATCATATTTTATATTAGATTTGAACTCTTGTTCTAGCCTAGCAAGATTTTTTAAATCAATTTTTTCAGTATTCAAACATTTTTTCTCCTATTCCACCCCCCAAAAGAAAAACAATTTTCCATCATTGTTCTAATTGTTCTAAATCTAAACGGGTTTTTGAATTATCTGTTCCTCTGTATTTGTGTCTTTAGATAGAATTCCCTATGCTTGGGTTCAAAAAAAACTTGTAATAAGTATACATGGTCAAATAAAACATTTCCACATTAGTTATGTCCAAAACATAGGTATCTCATTCTTCATATGTAGTCCATCTCCTCCCTGTCAGGAAGTAAGCACCATTCTCAATCATCGTTGGTCCTCTGGAGTCATGGTCGAATGTTGCACTGATAACAGTTCTTAAGTATTTCCAAATTGTTCGTTTTCACAGTGGTGGGGTTACAGTATAAATTGTTCTTCTAAATCTGCTCTCTTCCTTCTGCATCACTTCATACAAGTCTTCGCAGGTTTTCTGTGGAGATCATCCCTGTTATTGTTTCTTAAAGCACGTTAGCATGCCATTACATTCCGTTATTTGCTCAGCCATTCCCCAATTTATGAGCACCCCTTTAGTTTCTAGTTTTTTTCACCACAAAAAGAGCTCTAGCAAGATATTTTTGAATCCTTATTTTGTATCATCTGAAAATGTGATAAGCATGCTCTTTCTTAATTCAAGTCATTGATAAAAATGTTGAACAGCACAAGAGCAAGGACAGATCTCTAGGGTTTTCCGTTAGGGTCCTCCTTCCAAGTAAACATTAAGCCATTAATCACTGCTTTTGGGATCCTGTAATTCAACCAGTTCTGAATCTGCCAAACTTACTACCACCAAATCCGTGTCTGTCCATCCTGTCCACAAGGATGACATTAGGGACTTCTTCAAATGCTGCCCTGAAACCTAAGTAAACTACATTTACAGAATTCCCTTGATTACAGTCAGAAATGAGCTACATGTGAGAAGGCCTGTTCTTGATGGAGACATACTCACTCTTAGTGATATCATTTCCCCTTCAACTCCCCATTAACGAATTTTGTTCTATCCTAATCCAAAGATCATTCTCCGTGACAGAGAAAGCAGAAGTAAATGAGTTGAGTAATAATAATGGCATATGTCTAGTACTTTGAAGTTTACAAAGGGCTTTACAAATAAAATCCAGTTTGATACAGTTACCCTATAAAGGTCGTTCTGCTTTCTTTCTTCTATTATTATTGACCTGTCCACCCTGAACAACAGTTCTCTCATTCATCTTCTTTTCTCTAGTATAGCTTTTTTTTTTTTTAAGTCCCTTTGTCCTTAGCTCATATCCAGCTTTAGCTCATTCTGAGCTACCATGCTTCACATTCTGTTCTTGCAGGACTGGACTTTTATATTCATCCTCTGTTACCTGACCTTTCATCTTCTGTACATATCCTTTAAAAATCTAAACGGGTTTTTGAATTATCTGTTCCTCTGTATTTGTGTCTTTAGATAGCATCCCCTATGCTTGGGTTCAAAAAAATCATCTGTGCAAGGGTACTTATGGAAGAGACACGGTTTGACAGTAATTTGTGTAAAAAAAAGATCTGGGAATATTAGTAGACTTGCAGACCTAAGATGAGTCTTATGGTAGACTTGTCCAAGGTCACATTGCTAGTATGTCAAGTGTCTGAGGCTGGATTTGAACTCGTGTCATGTTCCTGACTCAAGGGCCAGAGCACTATTCACTGCACCACCTAGCTCTCCCTATCCATACCCCGCCCCCACTCCTGCACCTTTTTTATAGCATTGTGAGCTTAGGTTGCACTAAGAGATAAATGCCCTGGCTATTCTGCCCTGGCTATTCCATATCCAGGCACTGTATTTACTTCTGAGTATTACGTTCTAAGGACTAGATTAACTTGATTGCGCTTAGAAGAGAATGTTCAGGGGGAAAGACTGGAGATGATGCTATATGGGGATTGGCTAAGCAACTGGGAATGTTTAGCCTGGAGAAGAAAAGACTTAGAGGGGGTAGGACACCTGTTTTCAAGTATCTGAAGGGCTCTTATGTGGAAGAGAAATTAAACTAAATTTTCTTGGCTATAGAAGACAGAAGAAAAACGGGTACAAACTACAGAGAGACAGATTTCAGTCAGTATGACAATTAGAACTGCCCAAAAGTGTAATGAGCTGTTTTATAATATGATAAATTTCCCCATACTATCAGTCAGAACCTGGATAACCTCTTTTCAAGGACTATAAATGGAATTCCCGTTCACAACTCGGTGATCTCCAAGTTCCCTTCGACCTCTACCCTTCTGTGATAAGACTGAGCAGAATTTCCTTCCTTTCTCTTCTCCTGCAGTACTCTTCCTGGCTTATTCACAAGTAGTTATTGAACTGTTGAACTTAGGTGTGATGGAATTTCAGGGTATAGAGTATGTGGTTGAGGTAAATTACAGACTGACATAACTTAGAGCTTGGCACAGGTTAAACATCCTATGTAATCCCATCTAGGCTTTTCTCATTGTTCTTCCCTTTGAGATCAGGAACATGTGTTCCTCAACTCTTCTTTACCACCTCTCTTCCAAGGCTGAGGAATGTCCTTCAGCCTAGCTCTATTCTGTCATGTGGAGGAACAGCATCCTTTCCCATTTGGGCCAGGTTAACTCCCTTTGGTTTTGTTTTGTTTTGTTTTTTTCCGCACTTTTTTTTTTTTTTTGCTTTTTTAGAGGGCAGTTGGGGTTAAGTGACTTGCCCAAGGTCACACGGCTAGTTTTTTGTGTTAAGTGTCTGAGGCCGGATTTGAACTCAGGTCCTCCTGACTCCAGGGCCAGTGCTCTATTCACTGTGCCACCTAGCCGCCCCCTCCCTTTGGTTTTTAGTAAGAACTGTCCTCTGAACAGCCATCATCCCAATAATGTTGTCATTGCTCCTTAGGCTTTGCCACAAGAATCTTATTTTCGTTCCACTCCTTTCTCCCTGCTCTTGGGCTCTATTGGTAGCTTTTTAACTTCTCTCCTCATTACGACAGTTCTCACTCTGGATTCTGGTTGTCATCCTACTTTTTTCTATCCTTTGTCTAGATGGAAAGACCCGTTCCCCCTTTCGTGTTGGATCCATAACCTTCTCACCTTATCTTTTCATGTGAGAATGTTAGTGTTTTGGAGTTACTTTATGGCATATTGTTCTTGCTTTTCGGTATTTAAGATGCCATATTTGTTTACATTTAGCAGAAATCTTCAGCTGCCTGTCTGGATCTCTTCTTTACACAAAGCATCATTTTAGCACGATAGAACCATCTAGTGACTACTTCTTGGGGCATTTGTGCAGCTGACATATTTTAAAGTTATCTCTGCACAGCACAAGCAGAAGCCCAGTTTTCTGGTGTTTAATACAAGGATCTACCCACCCTGTCTTCTTATGAAGATCAAAAAAGTTAATGTTTGTGAAGGCGCTTTCAAAAATAGAAAAGACCTACTGCAGGATAAAGTGTGATTAATAACCAGATTTCTGTACTTTATGCCCCATACCTTTCTATCTATCAGATGATTCCACCATCTTAAGGATCTTGTCATCATTATCATTAGTGTAATGCAGCATTCATATCCATTTTTCTCAGAATTAAAGTTACCAGTAGAAAAAAGTAGAAGGCGGAGTCAGTGCTTTCTGAATCTGAGACACAGAGGTGTGTTTTGTTCATAGTTAAGACCAGACTTGTTCTAAGTCACTCTCTCACCCAAGTGTTTTATCCTTTATCATTCATCTAATGCTCCATTTATCATGAGATTATTCATAATTGGAAAGCAGAGCAGTCCAACCAGCAGTGGAATATGACCACAACATACCCCACTCCTCTGTCCTAGAAATTAGTTCATTTACATTCTAATCCCAAGGGAATAGGCCTGAACTAGAAAAGACCTAGAGCAGTGGTTCTCAACCTTCCTAATGCCACGCCCCTTGAATACAGTTCCTCATGTTGTGGTGACCCCCCAACCATAAAATTTTTTTCATTGCTACTTCATAACTGTAATTTTGCTACTGTCATGAATATATCTGATATGCAGGGTATAGTTTCATTGTTACAAATTGAACATAACCCACAGGTTGAGAACCGCTGATCTAGTGTAATAGAGGGGTGTGCCTGACCCAGCTAAATCTTCTGTAGGCAAAAGATCAGCCTCAGAATCCATCCAGAGCTTCAGATTTCTGGCAGTCCTGAGGCTTAGTATATAACGAACCCTTACGTGATTGCTTGTCTTCTTCTGTTGACATTCAATCCCCAAACTATTTTTTCTTGTGATCTCAGTGGTATGAGGAACTCTTAGTGTGGAATGTTTCTTTACCAATACAAGTAGACAGTTGCTCATTTGTTTTTTGGTCTTAAGAAAGTTACATGAGTTACTGAGAAGTGAAGTGACTTGCCCATAGTTACACAGTTAGTATGTATCAGAGGTAGGACCGTAATCCAGGTCTTCCAAACTCCAAAGGCAGCTCTCTCACCACTACTGGCTGGGAGTTATTTAATTTGCCTAAAGTGATTATCCAAGCATTCATTCTTTGGGTGTCCAGTAAAAAGAACAGTGGGCCTAGAGGTAGAACACTTAATAGATGGGATGTCCAGGACTACTCACTTAGCCAGTATCTCCCTTTGTTTCCTAAACTGTAAAACGGGGTGATAATAACACCTCCCTCCTGGGGTTACTGTGAAGATCAAATGAAATAATATTCAAAAAACACTTAGCACATAGTAGCTAGAATATAAAAGGCACTTAGTAAATGCTTTCTGGCATGCTTCTTTCCTTTATTAAATCCAAAGCATGGTGAACAGAATGCCCCAATGTGGAGTCAGAAGACTTGGGTTTGAATCCCACCTCAGACACTTATTAGCAACATGACCCTGAGCAGGATATGTAAGTTCTCAGGCAGTGATTCTCAACCTTCCTAATGCTGCCACCCTTTAATACAGTTCCTCATGTTGTGACCCCCAACCATAAAATTATTTTCGTTGCTACTTCATAACTATGATTTTGCTACTGTTATGAATCTATCTGATACACAGGATGTATTTTCATTGTTACAAATTGAATATAACCCACAGGTTGAGAACCCTGTCTCAGAGGCTCAGTGTTCTCATCTATGAAATGAAACGAGAGGCTTAGACTTGAACGCTAAGGTCTCTCTTACCTCTGAATTTGTGATCCTATGAGTTCCTCACTTTGTGGCCTTGTGGGTCCATTCCCATGACCACTCATCTGTCTGATTGGTCACAGAGGGAGTTGACACTGTCTCTGTGTCCTTCTGTTACATAACCTGCTACTGTATGCGTACAAAACATGCCTGTTTGAGCTCCAGCGAGAGTTAGTCCAGTTTCTCAGCCTGACTAAGGCAAAGTAGAAGCAGACTTCATTGGGTTTTTGCCAGTGGATCATCCTTCCTACTGAGCTCATTTTACCAAGGAATGTCCACTACCAGTAGATTCTTAGACAGTTCATAGAATGACTTGTAAATGTGATTCATTTGCCTTTACTTAAGACTAGTGCTTTAGGGGGGCGGAGCCAAGATGGCGGTGTAGAAGCAGCAAGGTCCTGCAGCTCCCACACCGCCACCCTAAACACCCAGAAAATACAAGCCCAGACAAAGTCTAGGAAAGTCTAGGACTCTCAGACTCACAGAAATACAGAGAACACAGCTCTCGCTGAAGGCAGCTCGGCAGCAGGGGCTTAGCACAGCCCGGAGAGGAGGCTGGAACAGCTGGAAGCCGAGACCACGGCCAGGCCTGGGACGGTGGGAAGGAGCTGAGCCGAGCCCCACAGCCATCCTGCAGAGATTCTACAGCCTCCAGCACCCCCATATCTTCCAAGGCGTGAGGAGCAGGACGGAGAGGCTCAGCTCGCACAGCAGAGGAGCAGAGAACAGCCAGCTCAAAACCGCAGCTGTGGCCAGGGAAGGCCCCAGGGTGGCCACGAGGAGCAGCAGAGCCTCCCAAGCTGCAGTTTGAGTCTACTTCAAAGAAAATCTAAAGCACCAGCCGGTCAGAGGGTTAGTGAAAGCTGAAACTTTGAAACTTAATTGGGGTAAGGCAGTTCGGCCATTCTACCCCCGGGGCAAGGAAGCAGTGGGGGAGGGGAACTACTGGAACCAGCAGCAGTGGCCCCCACCAGGCTGCTTCAGAGCCCCTGGCCTGCAGACTCCGCAGGGGGGCTGAATCTATTGATCGGGGCTAAGTGCTCTTGTGTTGAGTGGCCTGGATCCAGATCGTGATCTTGGGTGGTGGTCCTGGGGTGCACTTTCAGCAAGCCAAAGCTGGGGGGACTTGCGACACCCCCCTAATAGCTCCGGCAGTTGGGAAAACCCCAGCGATTTGGAACAGAGCTTCCCCCCTTGGAAGCAGAGTTTCACAGATCTAAAAAAACCAACCAATTAATTTACTGGCCAATATG
>CM053597.1:83782954-83798832 GCA_028646575.1 Pseudocheirus occidentalis
GTCCTTCTAGTAGGGGTGGGTGACAAGGGAGGAATAGACAGAATCTAGAATTTAAAGTTCTGCAATACCTGCAACTAGGAATTAAGATATACAGGGGCTGGGATAGGGAGACCCCTCCTGCCCTACCAGAAAATAGGAGAGCAGAGCAGGGGAGGAGCTTTACAGTGGGATTGCTGTTATGGGGTTGGGGCAGGAGCAAGACGGCGAGAAAATGTGTAATTCAAAAAATGTAATGAAAATGAATAATGTAAACAAGAAAAAAAATAAAAACTAAATTTAAAAAAAGAAAAAAAAGACTAGTGCTTTAATTATAAGAGACTGAAAGACAGGAATGATATTTTGACTCTAGCTATCAAAGATGGTAGGATTTAGATCTGAAAGGAGCCAAGAGAAACCAAATGAAGTAGCTCCTTCCCAATGCTAGGGGACATGATCATACCTCCCAAGCTAATTGGGGCATTTTAAAAGAATAATTTTTGTTATGAGCTTCTCAATTTAAAAAATAAGTTACTGCACTGTGGGGCTCCTTCCCCCAGTGCACATCATAAGTCTCAGTGGCCGACAGATAGCTTGCTTAATCACCTCATGGCCAACTTAGTAGTGACGAACCTCTGCAAACTTAGCCAGGCAGAACTTTAGACAGAATTGAGGATCTGGCATCAGTCCAAGCAGAGAAGCCTTTTCAGTTTGGTGGAATTTGTCAGAGCTTGCACAGCCTTCCAGGACCCAGGGGTCACCTCCACACCATATACCATCATAAGGCTTCAGAGGAAGACTAGGAATGTTTTGAAAAACAAGATGAATATAGTTACTATTTACATGAATTATACCTTAACATATTAATAACAGCAATAACATTTCTATAACTTCCTCCATGCCCTTTCCCAGTCTATTTTTATTTATATTTATCTATGCTAAACTTAAAGATACTCTGAACAAAAGCAAACAAAAAAAGGAAATGATCCTCCCTAAACCCAACAGAACTATGCAATCAGAATTATTATAATAAAAAGTACTGTAACAAATTAATAACCATAATATTCATGTATTTTAAGCACCCTACCTAATTTATTTGATTGTTCTTTTATGTCTTGCATAGATGTAGATATTTATGTAGACATAATAAATGTATATGCTGCTCTAGTTCTGTGTTCTTCACCTTATGGTATTTCATATGTTTTTCCATATTTATTTGTATTCTTCACAGTTGTCATTTTGTGGCACAATAGTATTCCATTACATTGATAGAGCATAGTTGTTGTTTTTTTTCTTTAAACATTCCCTAACCCTTGAATTTCCGGTTTTTCTTATAATAAAGTAGTTGTAAATTTTTTTAATGTACTTTTTATTTTTAATTAATTCCTTAGGGATTAGTCCTAGCAGTAGGATCACTGGGACAAAGGGAATGAACAGTTTTGTAACTCTTACTATGTACTACTAGGTTGCTTTCCAAAAATTACACTGATTTGTAAATTCTGCCAGCATTAGTATGGGTGTACCTGTGTTTCTGCCAGCACCAGCACTTTTATTGCCAACATAATAGATGTGAGTTTGAATACTTTGTTACTATTTACATTTTGCTTTTTCTCTTATTTTAAACTTCACGTAGACCATTTATTCACTAAGTCTTGTCTTAAAAATTTATGTCAGTTCATTGTAGATTGTGAATGTCAGATTTTTATCTGATAGAATTACCATAGGGATTTTATTCCTACTGCTTTTTTATTTTTATCTTTGTTTTTACCATTTTTACATGATCAAATCCATGTACTTTGTTCCCAATAATCTCTTCCATTTATCCAATAGATAAGATTTTGTCTCTCCTCCACCACTGAAATTGTTACATTAATCATTTTCTTCTAACTTTTAATTTTTTTTATCTTTAACTCCTGGACCAGCTGGAATTTATTATATATTGTTGAGAGATGAGATTAAACTCGTGTTTTACCATATTGCTTCCCACTTTCCAGGCATTATTCATTGAACAATGATTCCTTCCCTCAATGTATAATATCTCTAAATTCATCATGCCTAATACATACCTTTTATGTAGATTTAGTTCTATTTCTGGAACCTCTATTTGGTCTTCTTTCTCTGATCTCTATTCTGCTCCATTTATTTTTCTTAGTACTACATAGGTATTATAATTACCATTTTTGATGTACTTAAAAATATAACAACAAATTCTCTTTCATCACTTTCCCCACCAGAGTTCCATAGATTTTTTGCCCTTTTTTTCCATATAAATTTTGTAATTTTGCCTGGTTCTGTAAAGTAAAGCATAGGTACCTCTATCAGTATCACAATGAAATTACAAGTTAATTTGAAAGGTATTGATATTTTTATTATATTGTCTTGTCCTGTACAATGTCCTATGTTCAAGAGATATCATTCCAGTTTAATTCTTCCATTATTTCTACAAAACTGTTTGGTAATTATCTCTTTATGTGGCTTAGTAAGTTAATATCCAAATACTTAATGCCTATTCTAAATGATATTTCCTATTCTATTAGTTTTTCTTGGTCTTTATTGTAGCATATAAGAGTTCTGATTATGTTTATGAGTTTTATCTTATTTCTTGCGACCTTGCTAAATTTATCTCACCTTTTGTGAGATTTTTGTCATCTCACTTCCATTTTTTGTTCAGTTTCTCAGATTTCATAGGTAGGTTAATTAAAATATTGACACAGGGCCTTCAGCATTTGGCACAGGTCTGGGCACATAGTGAGCACTTTGTAAGTGCTAGTGGAATGATAAATGAACAGTACTAAATATAGAGTTATGGGCAGGTAGGTGGCACAGTGAGTAGAGTGATGGGCCTGGAGTCAGGAAGACTCAAGATTCCTGAATTCAAATCTTGCTTCAGATACTAGCTACCTGGGCAAGTCACTTAACCCTGTCTGCCTCAGTTTCCTCATTTGTAAAGTGGACTGGAGAAGGAAATGGCAAGCCACTCCAGTAACTTTTCCAAGAAAACCCAAAATGGGGTTACAAAAAGATACAACTGAAAAACAACACAAATTCCATATTCAGTACATACAAAGGACATTAACTGAGCATTAGTAAGGAGTAGCATATATTCATTAGTGAGAGGAAATTATAGCATGGCCAGTGACCACTGAATGGAAAATTAGTTAAATTTCATTGATTATCTTGTTCTTTGGCTTTTCATTCCCTGACAGCCCTTTAATGAGATGTTAACAGACTCTCTAAGGACAAAGTAGGCTCTGGACTAGATGGTTTCTTTAGTCTGGGTCTCGTTTTCTTGGTTGGCATTGTTCTCTTACTGGCGCAGGTATGCCTGTACATCTCAGAGATTGGCATCGGGAAAGTAGGAAAAGAAAAAATATTTTTCCTGAAATGCAGAAAAAAAACCCCACTCATCCTCCCCCTACTTTAAGTAAGGAAGATGTACTTAAGGCACTTCTTGTGATAAATGGTTGATCACATGGAGTCGAGATCAAAATGGAGGCCTTTTCCATATGCCCTGTTCCCAATTTTCTCTTCCAGTTCAGACTGGAAAGGAGCAGACTGAATTGCTAGTAGGCTGTGCCCTACTGTTCCTCTGAATTCACTTCTGATTCTATACTCCACCCTATAGTCAGCATATAGCAGTAGAGAGAACACTCTTAAAGTCAAGGAGACCTGCATTAAAAACCCACCTAAGATACTCAACAGCTGTGGGGTTCTGGGCACATCACTTCACTTCTCTGTGCCTCCTTTTCATTTCTGTAAAATAAGGAGATTGGATGCTATGGGCTTTAAGGTTCCTTCCAGCTTTAAATCTATGAACCTAGAAAACCCTGAAAAATGAGCCTGGAAAAAACCCTAGACTTAAGACCAAAGGCATTGAGCTCCAAATCCATTCTGGTAAAACCAAGAAGCTAATAGAAATGATGGAGTAGGAATTTTAAGATCACATCCTTTTCCAGGAAGAGATACAAGCTTATTTTTAAATCACCAGATTTTTTTGATCACTGAGGCAGTTAAATGGTTCAGTGGATAGAGCAATGGACCTGAAATCAGGCAGACCTGAATTCAAATCTAGCCTCAGACACTTACTAGCTGTGTGACCCTGGGCAAGTCTCTTAACCTCTCTTTGCCTTAATCCAGTGGAGAAGGGAATGATAAACCACCCCAATATCCTTACCAAAAAAAAAAAAAACAACCCATGGACAGTATTGGCATACTTTGGTGCGCTCTGTTACAGAGTCAGACACAACTGCAGGACTGAAAAACAACAAAAGAAGAGGACTTTCAAGATTACATCCCTTTCCAGTGAGAAATGAAAGCTTACTTAAAAATAACCAGAAATTTAGTACCTTTTAGTACAAAGGCCTAAAATTCAATAACTATTGTGCTAAGCAATGACAGTGTTACAAGGCCAGATAGGACGCTGTTCTGCTCTCAAAGGAATTTGTAAGCTTGAGTATGAGAAGGAATAAAAAATATATTCATATAACTGCAAAAAAAAGCAAACCCTAAACCCAACTCCTAGTAAGATCTAGTGTCTACATAGATTAGAGGACAGAGACCTGCCCTCAGGGTCAGGAAGATCTGTGTTCAAATTTTCTCTGATAACCAGTTTTGCAACCTGGATCAAGTCACTTAACCGCTATTTACTTCAGGAAAATCCCCTAGAATTTAGCTATTAAATCATTAGGATCAACCTTGTTTGTTGATGGAAAGAGTAACACCACTGGACATCCTGTATATTGATGAGCATTTAAGAAAAGTATCAACAGAATAGTAGGCAAATTCCAGCAAACAAATGATCATTTATGACTTGGGGAATCAGACTGAGTTGATCCCCAAAGGCGTCATGAAAGAGGTGACGTTAATGAAGAAGAGTAAGATTTTGGCAGGTGGAGCTGGGAGGCACAGGCAGTCTGGTATAGTAGATGCAGGCCTGGTTTGGGAGTCACAATACCTGGGCTTAAATTACAGTTATTCTGTATTAGAAAATTAATTTCTGATTAGAAAATTAATTTTATGTATTATGAATTTGGGCAGATCACTACCTCAGCTTCCTTTTCTTAAAAATGAGAGGTGTGGTCCCCTAATCCTATATGGCTTCTCCATGGAATAGTAAGGAGTCCTGTATGACTGGAAGAGTTAGTGTAAAATATGACCAGAAAAAACATGTGTAAATGAGGAGGCCACCTAGACTATCTCTCAAGGTCACTTCCAATATGATGATTCTATAAAGTGCTCAGCATGAGACTTCTGTATTTTCTACACTTGTCTTGTTCTCATCTTCTGTGATAAGCTAAATCTTATGCTTCCTTCAAGGCCTAGTTCAAGATTTATCACATCAAAAAAGCATCTCTGTTTAATGATTTTTTTAATGACAGGATAGAATAGTTGCAAGATTATAAACTTTGAACTTTATTTTATAGGCAGTTGGAAATTGTTGGAGGCTTTTGAATAATAAAGTGGTCTGGTTAGATTTTTGCTTAAGAAATTTATCTTGTAGTACTGTGAGGGATGGAGTTGGATTGGGACAAGACTGGACATGGGAAGATTAATTAAGTTACTGCAGTGGTTGGGCGGCTAGGTGGTGCAGTGAATAGAGCACCAGCCCTGGAGTCAGGAGTACCCGAGTTCAAATCCGGCCTCAGACACTTAAGATACACACAAAAAAAACTAGCTGTGTGACCTTGGGCAAGTCACTTAACCCCAACTGCCCTCCAAAAAGCAAAAAAAAGTTATTGCAGTGGTTGAGGCCAAAGATAATAAGGGCTTAGATTGGAATGAATGCTGTGGTAGTGGAAAGGAAGGGACAGATGGAAGAAATATTATGGAGGCAACTTGGCAGTTCATTGAACGTGGAATATGAAAGAAAAGAGACCACAATGACATTAAGATTTTGAGCCTGATTGACTAGAATGTTGAAAATCCTCAAGAAAAGACGCTGTGCCCCAAGCTTGTCTCTAAGTGTTTGTGTCTATGTCTCTCCAGAAATGTGTCAGCCTATGAGGTTTCCTCCTCCCAGACCATCACTTCTCCTCAGAGATCCAAGCGAGTCAAAGAGAACACGCCTCCCCGCTGTGCAATGGTGCACAACAGCCCTGCCTGCAGCACCTCTGTCACCTGCGGGTGGGGTGACGTGGCTTCCAGCACCGCCAAGGAGCGCCAGCGGCAGACCATTGTCATCCCTGACACCCCGAGTCCCACAGTCAGCGTCATTACCATCAGCAGTGACACAGATGAGGAAGAAGAACAGAAGCATGCACCCACCAGGTAAGGTGATGAGCTGTGTGTGGTCCAGTGATATTGCCCATGTTTGTGGATTTGCATGTGTAGAGAGAAAGGCAGGCTCAGACAGAATCTTTGGGATCATCTGGATCAGTCTCTCAGAATCAAGCAGTCAGTCAGCAAGCATTTATTAAGTGCCTAAATAATACCACACACTGTGCTCATCAGCTTTAGGGATACAAAGTCAGCAATGAAATCGTCCTTGCCCTCAAGATGTTTACTTTTTTTCAGGAGATGACACACACATATAGAAGTATATTCAAAGTAAACATAAGGTAGTTTGGGTGGGGAAAGGAAGCCTAGCCAGCTGTGGAGTATAAGGAAGGGCCTTGTGCAAATTGTAGCTCTTGAGCTGAGCTTTGAAGGAAATGTGTGAGGAAGAGGGGATGAGTGGGACATAGGCACCAAGACAGGAGATGGAGAGTCCTATATGAGGTGCAGCAAGATGACCACTTGGGCTGTGGAGCACATGAAGTAGGTAATGATTGACACCGACCTCAGAACGTTGACCATTATGTTGAAGGTTTATCATAAATGTTAACAAAAAATTCTGATTAGAAAATTAATTTTATGTAGTATAGCACTTTAAGGTGTGAATGTCACAGAATCAAACAATAGTGTTTTTAGTTCCAAATGACTCTGAATCTGCCTCGTACCATACCAAAATAATCCAGGATATTCTTTTACTACAGTCTCAGATTTTTTGGAATTTTACATAAATGTCTAATGAATCACAAATTTATTTTCTCTGATGATCAGACTCTGATCAGGTTTTGCAAACTTCAAAATGCCTCTTCATCCAGTGTCTGTAACACATTATTCCAGGGAAGTAATACTTCATTGTATTCCTTGTTCTTCCTGGGGAAGGGGGAAGCATGTATCTGCAAAGCTGAGTTAACATCACTATCACAGATTCTTCTCTCATATTTTTGTGTTGTACAGCAATGAATTGCAGTTTCTGTCCAGGCTGGTGCATTTTGATAGTTATAACATGGTATTAATGAGGTTACTAAGGTTTGCTAAAGCCCATTCACCTCTCTGTAGGTCAGGTCTGCGCGCGCGCACACACACACACACACACACACACTTACACACTCACACACACAAACTCTCTCTCTCTCTCTCTCTCACACATACACATACACACACTTTTAGGTGCTGCATATGGATTCTCTGTGAAGACTAGCCATTGATGCTGTTATGCCTACTTGTTATATCTTCTGAAGTGGGAATAAGCCTCAAGGGAGGTGTGCACTCCACTCTTAAACCACAAAGCCAGTAAATTAACAATCAAGCACACATCTTATGAGTGGATATAAAACATTAACATCTGTAGTCATACTCAAAATATTAATTTATTATCAGATACAACATTATAATCATGCTCCATTAGTAGTCACATCATTTTGATTGGATAATAAATGCTCCCTCTTGTAATTCATCCATCATTACAAAATATCCCAGCGATTGGTTAAAATGCACTTGCACTGCAGCAGCCCCTATGTGGTGCCTGCCGATTATCTGTCACTCATGAAATCAAGCTAAGCACGTTTATTTATGACGACGCATGCCTTGCCATGATACAGCCAGGCCCTAAGGCCCCTTTTTCTTTTCAGTCCTGATCTTAACAGAGTTGCTGTCCCTTAGGTTCTTCCATCTGTTTCCTAGACACTGATTCAATACCATATCCTTTTTGGATGTTCTTTTTCCTCTGGCCCCAGTCTGCTGCCAGACCTCCCTTCTGGTTAATTCCTAAGGCATACCAACCAGGTTGGAGGTTCACTTCCAAGCTGAAAGATTGTATCCCTAAGCTCAGTTAGCTTTCTCACAGATATTTCTTGTTGTTTACAGTGAGAACTGCACAGCTAAACAATAATAAACCAATCTGACAAGATCACATATTTATATCTTCAAGGGACCTTAGAGGCCACTTAGTCCAACACCTTTATTTTACAGATGAGGACCCAGAGAAGTGACATGACATATCCAAGGTCCCCAGAGAGTGAAAGTGCAGTCCCAAGGCTCTCTGATGTGATGTCTAGGGCTGTTTACATTGTGCAGCACCGCTTCTCCTCATCCCTCCCAACTGGTGATCAGGATAATATCAAAAATGATCAAAAGAAGTGGGTGGGCAAGAGAGGTAAAAAGAAGATGGGCCAGAAGACAGTGTTAGAAACAGGAAGAAGCTGCGCCCATTTTATCTTCCAGCCAAACTCATTGCTCTTTAATCTCATCCTATTCTCCCCCAACTCTATGCACTTGTAAAAGCAATCTATTGCCAGGCCCAGTGGCACACATCTGTGATCCATGCTACTGGGGAGGCTGAGGCTGGTGGAAGTTCTGAGCTGGAGCAGGGCTAAAGCCATTCTGGTTTCCACACTAAGTGTGGCACTGATATGAAGAGTGAACCCCTGGGAGAGGGAAGTACCAGGCTGCCTAAGGAGGAACAAATCAGCCCAGGTTAGAAATAGAGCAGGTCAAATTTTCTGTGCCAGTCAGCGGTAGAATTAAGCCTATAAATGATTGTTACACTTTCAGCCTGAGTAGAAACCCAGTTTCAGAAAATTTTTTTTAGTCTCACCATTCATGGAAAGTGCCCTTCCTCCTGATCCCTGGCTATTCAAATCTTTCATTTCCTTCAAAGTACTGATCAGGTGCCCCCTTTTCCATGAATCCTGCTGGATCTTCCTATTTGAAAATGGTCCCTCCCTCATCACATTTTTCTAGAGCACCCTGTTTGGGTCCTTTTTTTTTTTTTAACCTCTCACATTTCATCTTGTATCATACTGATTTGTATACATGTCATATCTATACATCAGTATGTAAACTCCTTGAGAGCAGAAACTGTGTTGGGTTTGTTCTTTTTAATTTTTTTATTTCCTGAATCTTGCACTTAATTATTCGCTGAATGTAGTTGAAGTTGGAATGCTTAGCAACAAGTAAGGACCTTGATATATTTGGCAATCAAAAGACTTTATGGAAAGATAACCAATGAAATATAGTACTTTTAAGAAGAATGTTTGCGAATAGAAATTCTGTACTTAATTAATGGAGATTATGGACAATGACCAGAAGAGGTCAGAGCAAGCCATAAGCCATAGATGCCAGTGTCTGTATACAGGCCAGGCTAATAAAAATAAATTGGAAAGAAGTAAGGTTGCAGAAGAACCAGAATTCAGCCTGGCCATAACAATGGAGGACTTCAGCTGTCCACAGATTAATTAGTAGAATACATTATCAAGATAAGATATGATAAGATTTTTAGAGAATACTTCCCTGGGAAGGTCATTTTAAGACCCATGAAGAAAGGAAAAATGCAATACTTGATTTTTTGTGAGGGACAGAAAATAGTTCAAGAGGTGTCCATGGGTGAACAGCTATGAATTTGTGGTTATAATTTGACTAAGTTTAGCACTCTGATGAGAAGAAAAGCCAGAGAATATGATTATGCTGTTAATCAATTATAGAAAAAGGAACTGCAATAAAATATAGCTGTTTGGGGGGGAAATGAAAAGAATAGATTAACGATTACTAGATTACTCAGATACTGCCAAGAGTGACTAAAAATTCCTTCTTCAAAATTCAGGGCAAATGTATGCCCCACACACTAAAAAAGTGGTCAGAATAAAGCCCTGTGTGGCTATTTAGGAAAGGAAGAAGGCAGTGTAGTGCAGTGATTGTGGGGGTGAGCATCTTTTGAATAAAGGAAGATGGCCTATAGAAGAACAAAGAACAAAGACATGACATATTGGGTGCAAATAGGGAACTAGATAAACCAAAAAGTACGAATAGGAACTGTTAAGGACACCATCATTTCTTTAAATAAAATAGAAACTATAACGTTCATTAGTATCAGGACTCTGGGAGGATACAGGTAAGCAAAATGTACAGCGATGACCCTGTAGACTAGAGACAAAAGGAAGAAGGGCCAGTGCCAGGTATTTAAGACCCATTAAGCACTCTGCTGCCAAGCCGTATAACTTGCCGTTCCCTGTAAACTCTAACTACAGTGTATCCCTCCCACTTCTGAGTGTAACGTCTGCTGTTCCTGACCTTGGCTTAGCTAGCCTGACTATGGGATCATGACGTTAGAGCTGGAAGGAGCCTTAGAAGCCATTGAATGCAAATACTTCATTTTACAGTGGAGGAAACTTGAGACACAAAGAAGTTGAGTGATCTTTCCAGCTTCACACAGTTTTAACAAGTGTTTGAGTTGGGACTTGAACTCAAGTCTTCCTAACTTCCAAGTCTAGTGTCATATCTAGTATCATGTGCCTCTCACATTCTCCTGCATTACTAACGTTGCTTGGTCATCCAATTCTAAGCTCCTTTCTTCCCTCATCTATCATTTCCTGATGTGTGTTCCCATCCTAGTAACTTGTCAGTAGTTATCCGTGGGAAGCCCCAAATCCTGACAGATTTGCCCAGTCCACCATTTGTGCTTTCCCTCAAGGAGCATAGTCTTCACAGGTATCTTCTGCATCACTCACAGCTCTTGCAGACAAGTACAAGGCTTCAGAAAACAGACGTTGGTGGATGTTTCTCACCTACACATAGTCCAGCACTCTTTTCTGTACAAAAATATCTCTGAAAAGATTCTTGCAATATGCAGTGACATAGAGCCCTGCAGAGCCTAGTCTTCTAAACCCAGTCTCTAGCTCATAATTCAAATAGGACATGGGTAACTGCTATTAGAATTTGAAACCCCCTTTTGATGGTAGCCCCCTTTGGGGGGGGAGCTTACAGAATTCTTAATAACCAGAGTGACTGTGTTTAATTCTGGTCTGGGATAGTGAGGGGACCATTTTGAAGCTATACTGAGGGACACTCAGTCTTTCCCTACATTTTTTGGATTCTAACCCTTGGTGCCAGCTCTCAACTTGTCTGCTTGTATGTTCCAGGTATACTTGTAACAGGAACTTGATGGTGTTTAAAAATAGGAAGAGTTTAAATCTGATCTAGTTCAACCCCCTCATTGTACAGATGAGAAAACTCTTGAGGCCCAAAGAGGTTAAGTAGTTTGTTTAATGTCATACAGGTAGTAAGTAGCAAAGCCAGCATTTGTGCCCAGGTCCTTTTGACCCTGAATTTGGGATTTTTTTTTCCACTTTCCCATGCTGCCATGTCACTCAGCCCCTCTACTCTACACTTGAGTCCTTTGCCCCCTTATCATGTACCAAACTTGTCCTGCAAGGCCTCAGCCTTAGATCACTCTCACCATCTCCTGCCTTCATGCCTACTAATGTGCTTCTGACCTCATCATTCCACCAAGACTGCTATCTCTGAAGTTACTAATAATATTTTAATTGCCAAATCTAACAGCCTTTTTTGTCTTCGTCCTCCTTGACCTCTCTCTAGCCTTTGACACTCAATCACCCTTTCTCTCCACCCTCCCTCCCCTCTCCCCCCATACACATTTCTTTATACATTGTGACTCTGCTCTTGATTGTTCCTCCTCAGTCTCCTTTGTCGCATCTTTATCCAGCTCACATCCTCTAACTGTGACTGTCTTATAGGACTTTGTCTGGGTGCTCTTCTCTTCTCCCTCTGTACTACTTCACTTGGTAATCTCATCTGTTCCCATGTATTCTAATGACCATCTTTATGCTGATGATTCACAAATCTACTTATCCAGCCCTAACTTCTCTGCCAACCTTCAGTTAGCCAATTAAACATCTTGAATGGGATGTACTATAGACATCTGAAACTCAAAACATCCAACAAATCTGAACTCATTATCTTTACCCTCCCTTCTTTCTAACTTCCATATTACTGTTGAGGGTACCACAATCCTCCTAGTCTTCCAGGCTCCAAACCAAGCTATCATCCTTGACTGCTCACTCTCTGTCACCCTTATAGCCAATTTAGTGTCATGACCTATCAGCTTTACCTTTGTAAGTTCTCTGCCATGCTATGCCCCCTCTTCTCTTCTAACATTGTCACTGCCCCAGTGCAGCCTCAGTCAAGATTTAGAGGTAGAAGGGACCTTACAGGTCAGTCTATTCAATCTGGACCACTGTTTTGGCTCCCTTCTTCAGAGTTTTCAAAGTAATAAAAACAATTTGACTAGGGAAAGTTTTGTAAAGTTATAAGAGTACCATAATTAATTGAATCTTCACAAGGCAAGGCTAACCAAAAGTAGTAAATAATTTGACCCAAAACATCCCCCCTGCCCCTCACTTTGTGCTGATTATAAAAGGGAACAAAGTTACTTTAATGAAGACAGAGTGGAAAACTGAGGAAATGACTGCCAATCTGAATCCTTTGAGCTAAACAAAATCTCCCTCCATAGGACATAAACAGACATTTGAAACAAAAGTAGGCCCCATAGGAGAAATCAGTTCCTACACTGAAACACTTCCACCCACAGCTATATGACTCCTTTCATTCCTACACACAGCTACATGACTCCTTTCATTCCTATAACTCAATTGTAAACTTCCTGGAGATGAGGAAGATAGTGTTTCTATTTATTTTAAACCTCTACCCCCTTGCACAAAATATAAGGCTTGTGCCCACAGTAGACATTCAGTAAGTGCTTGTTAAATGAATACACTGATGTTTGCTATTAGAGAGCGACTACAACATTGTTCAAACTGTTCATTCATTTGAGTCTTAGTTTGAAGAAGCAATGTTCTCAAGGTTATTAGAAGTAGAAAACATACATCTAACTTTCATCCAGACACACAAGAAAAGACAGCTTTGTTTGGCTGGTTCAGATGTATTGTCATTATTGGGAATTTATTGAGTGCTGTGTGTTGAGCTGCTCAGAGCTGTCGTCAGACCATGCTATGAAGAGGAGCTGCTCCATGTTACTGTTTCCCAGCCAATGTGTCATGGCACTTTAGTGGGTCACAAAGACATCCTTAATGGGCTGCAGTGCCCTGGATTTCCTTGTTCTGTGCTGTCAATTTCTGACCAGAAAGGTGGATGATTTGGGGGGAAGGAGGAGGAGGGAGGAGAAGAATAGTTGCCATGGTAGAAGGGAAATGATGTGTGTATGTAAATTATGTTATCAGGAGAAGAGGTTTATTGACTTGGATAAGAGAGGCCAAGAAGGGAAGGTAGGAGAGGAATGTGTTGTGAACTGAAAGATTAGAAAACACCATTTCATGTAGTAGCTCAGATGTTACCCTGACAAAGGGCAGGGGAGTCAAGACTAGATGACCCCCTCACAGTTCCTTCCAATCCCACAATTCTGTTATCCCCTAGAAAGCAGCTAAATTTAAAGTATTGCTTTGGTTGGCTAGAGGTTAGGAAAAAAGCACTGACTAGGAAAAAATTGGCTCAGTAAAATGGGTGATTTAAGTACATTGTCTCTAAGTTAAAATTTAAAAGCTGGTCTCAGATGGAAGCTTTCAGTTTTCTCTTGTCAGTGACAAAAGCTGATCCTTCATTTCTGGGTCTGTGAGTTTTACCAAAACATACAGTAAAGCTGGAAAGGTGTAACTTCACTGTGAGAATGCCTGTCAAAGCATTTGTTCCTACAACACAGGATAATTCACAAAGCTGCTGACCTGTCACTTAATACTGCCTCCTTATGAACCAGGACAGAAATCTTAAGCTCATTCAGGATGTTATTTAAATAGTCAAGCTGTGTATATCACACTAAAATCATAACAATTCTCATTTAGTTTTGCTTTCGCATCCATTAATTTTACCAGATCCTTACCACAGCAATGCATGAAGTAGGTTGCATTTAGTGCACAGCACTGTGCTAGACTCTGGATTATTAGTACATGCCTGTTCATTTTATAGGTGAAGAAACTGAGACTCAGGAGTCACCTTGCCTAACGTAAATTGAAGATATTCAGCTGAAGCCTGGATTTTCACATCTTAAACACAGTGCTCTTTTTCCTTGTACTAGCTCTGAGAGTCAGAATATATGAGAAACAATTAAAGAATAATAAAGTATAAATTTTACATATGTATCATGGACTATAAAGCCAGTGAATAATTAAAATTATGGAAGGGTAGTCAGAGAAGATTTCTTCACTCAAACCAGTTTTTGCCTATTGCTCAAAGAAAGTGGTGGATAGAGATTAGCAAAAAGGGCAAGGGGCACAATATGAAGAAAGACTTGTTTTATGTACTGGAGTGCTTGCTGGGTATGGAGGTGGACAGAGATAGGGAGAGAAGGCCCATAGGATTTACAAAAAGCTAGGGAGACAAGGAATGGGGCCTCCTTCATAGTTTGAATGAGCTGCTTTTTCTGTTTGATGTGTTTGTCCCGATTGGAGTTATTTCCAGCACAGAGTCTGATTTCTTTGCTCTTTGCTATCTATTTCTTTTTTATCATGCAGAAATCATCCATTGCCATGACAACATAATGCAATCAGTGAACTGTAGCAGCTATATTTTCTATATTCAGGAGTGGTGTGATATCAAGGCCATTTAAACAAACCTCTCCGTCACCCTCTCCCTATCTCTGTCTTGCTTTTATTAAGCTAACTCATAGTGGAATTGATAAACCATCAACAATAATTAGACACAGTGGTAGAGTGAATCCCAATAATGTCAGCATATATAAGCCTAATGAACTCTCAGCTGTAGTCTCAGATATTTATATGTTTAAAAAAATCAGTTCTTTAATATCTTCATATATGACTTATATTCTACATGTAAGTAAAGTATAAGTAGGAATTTCTGGATTTAATGTGGACTGAAAACAAAGCTAGGAAATGTATTCACTGAGACTTTTCTCAAGCTCTGAACACTTATGTTTCATGCAAATCCATAAATATGTATGATATACTCATTGTTGAGTATTCTAAATAATCAAATTAAGTCCCAGAATAATATAAATATACTTTACATATATAATATAAAAGAATATATATAATAGATAAATAGATACTCAATCAGGTAAATTCCAGTTTGCCTCACTAAATTTAGTTAATTCTTACTTTGATTCTTTTTTGTATCTGTAGATACTACATTGGATGTAGGCATTCCTTCCATCAGGGTGGCTCACAACCCACCCATGTGTAACTCTTGTTCATGTCCTCTCAGAAATCCTCCACGAGGGGTTCCACACAACATGCTGGGAGCCAGCTCTTGATGTCTTGACTTTATGTAGATACCAGTACAGCACTTGGGATATCCATCAAGTGCTATCTTTCACTCTTGTTCTAGACCACTAGATCACCTCATTTTTCAGTTGTACTTCTGATAACCTTTAAGGTATTTCTGTAACTTTTCATTATTAATATGCTGTAACCTCTCATCCACCCTCTATGCCTATGGGTGACCTGCTACTTTAATTTCTCAGAGACTGTGGTATGCCATATTTCATATTCTTAAGAGATTAAAAATATTACCTTCACTATAGGGCAAGCAGCTGCCTCTTTGGGTTGGAGGACACTTCCACTTCAAACAGAGAGTAAGGGAATTTCAGGGGCTTGAAGAGGTTATTGGATATGTTCCTTAACACTTGTAACAACAACAGCATGATTTTATTTCATTCTGTCCCAGACCTCATGCAAAGCATTTTTTCTAAGAAATTCTTAGCATTGAAAGTGACTGGGGGGGCGGCTAGGTGGCGCAGTGAATAGAGCACCGGCCCTGGAGTCAGGAATACCTGAGTTCAAATCCGGCCTCAGACACTTAACACACACACA
>CM053597.1:83799332-83860594 GCA_028646575.1 Pseudocheirus occidentalis
CAAAAAAAGCAAAAAAAAAAAAGTGACTTTATCTAGTTCATTGTCTCACTTCATGTAGAAATCTACTGAATTCATATTCAGTAAGCATTTTTATTTCTTCTGCTATGTGCTAGGTATTGTTCTGGGTGTAAGGAATACAAAAACAGGAAGAAAAACAATTTTCTGCCCTCAAGGGTTATAATTCTACTGGGGAAATGGAATATCTTCACAGTTAAGTAAATTCAAAATAGACACAAAGGCATTGCAGGGAAGGGAGAGTTGCTAATCAGAAAAAGGCCCAGTATAAGAGGTGATACTTGAGCTGAGCTTTGAAAAAATCTCAAGTATTTCAAGAAGTGGCCAGGTGAAGGGAGAACGTTTGAGACCTGGAGGACACAGCCTGCACAAAGGCACTGAGACCAAAGATAGGGAATTGAAGCTGGCCAGTTTGATGGGAATATGAAGCATGTGAGGGAGACTGATAGGAAATCAGTCTGGAAAGCTCAGTTAAAGTCAGAATGTGTGAAGAGTTTTAAATCCCAAACAGTGGTTTGCATTTTATCTAAAGGCAATAGGGAGCCACTGAAACGATGTTATCAGAGGACCAAGTGGTCAGAACTGTGCCTTAGAAGTGTCACTTGGGCAGTTGTGTGGAGGATAGGTTAGAGAAGGGAAGAGGCTGGAAGCAGAGATGCTAATTAGGAAAACTGTGCAGTAATCCAGGTAAAAGGTGAATGAGAACCTTAATTAGGCTGAAAGAGTAGAAAGAAGAGGATGGATATGAGATATGCTGTCAAGTCTTGGTGGTTGATTGGGCATGGGAGTCAAGGGAAGAGTGAAGATTCAAGAGTGATTCAAAGGTCATCAACCTAGGTGCCTGGAAGGTCCTTGCTCTCTGCTTGAATACTTAGAGCAACTTCACTTTTATTTCGCTGTTTGATAGAAAGTTTTCCTTTCCTGAGCTGAGGTCGGCCTCTCTCTAATTTACAAATTCAGGTGGGTGATGCTAGATATGCCCAATTTGAACGCCATTTGAGGTCAAATTGTGATTTGCCTGCACAGTCATTGTGTCCAGTTTTAGGATTTGCCTTCAATGTGTACATATTTTACTTTAGCAAACAAAACTACTAAAAAGATTTAACATTTTCTTTCTGTCTGCAGGTGATATGTTCCTCAAAAATTAGCATGGTATGAAAGAGAGCAATGACCCAGGGGTCAGTGGATATGGGTTCAAATCCCATCTCTGATACTACTCTGTATGACTTTGAGCAAGTCACTTAACCTCCCTGGGTCTAAGTTTATTCATCTGTAAAATGAAGGGATTGAACTGGATGTCCTCTTGGGTACTTTCTAGCTCTGGAGCTGCAATCTTATAAACTATTATGTATAATCATGTTTTAAATGGACTATAAACATTTCTTAAGGAACCCTACTGTGAACTCTTTGTAAACGAGAACGATACCTCCCCATACACCCATACACCCACACACACCCACACCCCCCCCCCCACACACACAGAGTTTTACATATAACTCTTCAAGAGAGATCACTTATACAACATTGTGCCTATCAAGCAGAACGCATTTTTATTTTGTTTCACTGTGAATCAGTGTGCTTGTATGTGCTATAGGTAATTGTCGGAGGACTTTGTAGTTTTGTCAGGGTCCTCCAACCTCTGATAGACATGTCCTTCCACTGACACAAGTACCCAAGAGATAGTTCAAAAGGTATTGTCCAGGACACAGACCTTGTGGCCCAAAGTCATCCTGACCTAATTATGTACAAGAATTTTCTAGGGAACACAGACCCAAGAAAGCTGCCCAGGAATACAAGATGTTCTCCTGTGCTGGAGCCTCACTGCTCTGCCACAAAGAGATCTCACCAGGTTTTCTCCTTGCCCTCTTGTTAAAACCATCAGCCAGCTCTGCAGCCACAGTATAAAGGCTATTCTAAAAACACACACAGAGGTTTGGAATCTCTCTCCTTTTTTCCACTGCCTAGAGGTAGCCTCAGAATGGAGAGAGGGTTTTGACTACAGTTACTGCCTTCCTACTCCCACAGTTCAGCCGCCCTGCCTCACTACTCGTGGTAACAAGAATACAGGGAAGGCACAACAGGTATGCCTGTGTCCGAAGAGAAACCACAGAATCACACAGCTCACCCTTCCTTTGCAGTGGTTAACACAGAATTACCTCTGTTTGCTGGAAGCCCTCAAAACTTGATGGTTTTTCTTTTCATAAATTACTTCCCAGAGAATCTCATTACATAGTTAGACTATGGATGAGCATTAGAAAATATAGGGCTCCTATGCTGTTCTTAGCCTTGCCCTTTTTCCCATCATAGCCTGCCTATCCAAGCAGTGTTTAGTGGGGGAAGCTCCCATTTAATATAGGGAAGATCCCCACCCTCTCCTCTAACCCAGTTTCTTGTAAGGTCCATATTTATCACCGTCCTTTAGGCACTCTGCATATACATACATACGTATACATGTATACGTATGTATGTATATGTATGTGTATACATATATACATATACACACATATATATAAAAATGGCCCTTTGAAAACATAGTATGATTTCTTGTAGGCACCAAGGTATGCTGTGAGATGCATAAAACTGAGATGCACTTGTATATCCATTTTTATCCTGAATCTCTTTCCAATTTTCCCTTTGCCCTCAACAGCAAAAATATCAAGTGTTCTTACAGCCAAAGCCTCCATTCATCATCCTCTCTTATGCTTAAGTTTAAAATCTAGAGTAATTTTTCATTCCTCTCTTTCCAGATCTTCTCTCCTAGCTCTGGGTACACACTTTGTCAGCAAAGTGCTGCTGATCAAAGCTGATCAAAGATCGTGCTGCTTATTATTACTGAAAAATTCATGTAAAGTAGCCCAGTGTAGAGAAGACATCTGAAGCCATCATGGAGGCTTGGTTTGATTCCTACCTTGACACATCCTGGCTAGGTGACCCTGGGAAAATCCCTTTAACTTTTTTGGCCACCTATCTTCCCATTATTAATTTACATTGAGCTTGTAGTCCACTAAAACCCCCAGATCTTTTTCAGATAAACTGTTTTTTAGCCACACTTCCCCCCATCTTGTATGGAGTTGATTTTTTGGACCCAGGTGTAAAATCATCTAACTAATTTGCTCTAGTGTTCTAGACTGGAAAGATTTTTTTTTTTTTAATCCTAAGTGTTGGGACAGTTAGGTGGCACAGTGAATAGAGCACCATCCCTGGCGTCAGGAGGACCTGAGTTCAAATCTGGCCTCAGACACTTAACCCTTAATAGCCGTGTGACCTTGGGCAAGTCACTTAACCCTAATTGCCTTACCTTCTCCCCTCCCCCCCCCAAAAAAGCAAAAAAAAAAAAAACCAAAACCCTGAGTGTTTCTGTGCACAATCCTCCCCCATTAAGTTACGCATTCTTTGATGGTAAGAAGTATGTCTCCTTATTTCGTATGCCCCCTCCCAGAACCTATGCCCAGGAGGAGCTTCATAATCATTGATGAAGGATGTTTTATTTTGCAGCCTTTCTCATGGCACCTATTCTTTTCCTCCTTGTGTTTTCAGCACTCTCTCCAAACAAAGAAAAAATGTCATCAGCTGTGTCACGGTTCATGACTCTCCTTACTCTGATTCCTCCAGCAACAACAGCCCCTACACCATGCAGCATCGAGCAGGCCACAGCAATGCAAACACCTATGACCCCAAGGGGGCGCTGGAGAGCCATTGCAGCGGGAATCCCCGAACTATTATTGTGCCACCCCTGAAAACCCAGGCCAGCGAAGTGTTGGTGGAGTGTGATAGCCTAGTACCAGGTATGTGGGGCAGGCTGGGAAGTCTCCCTGCACATTAGCTTTCCTGCTCTCTGCTAGAGATCATATGTCAAGTGTGGGGCTCCATGCTAGCAATCGAGTTCTGGTAGCTTCAGTTCTCTCTTTCAGCTAGCTAACCAAAATGGGAAATGTGGAAGAGTGCAAAATATGGATGGGGAGGAGGGAAGGAAGGAAGGGAGGGAAGAGGGAAGGAGGGAGGGAAGATGGAGATGGTGATGAGGAGGAATCATGAGGCAGAGGAAGTATGGGAAAGTATTCTCCAACACCAAAGACTGTACTCATTTAATGAGTAAATAGAACCTCATTCATTTGGAGCCAACGAAACTGAAACTTGTGCTACTTAGGAACTTCAACTAAGGTTTACTCTTGAGCTATCTATGAAAAGAGTTTGCTAAATTACTAGTGTCAACAAGATTATAAGGACATCGTTTAACTTACTAATGATAAACTTCATACGCCAAAAACTTTCAATAGCACTGCTTTACGGATAATTAATGTACATATTACCCATAATTCCTATCTATTCAGTAAAATAGACAAGTTGAAATTCTACCTAGAAAAACTTGCTATATGAACTTAAAATTGTAGTTTTCTAAAAATACTTTATAATTCAGACTAATGTTTCAGGCTGTTCTTTATTCCAAATGAGTGAGGTTTGACTCTATCTACTAACTAATGCAAAACAAGAGTAACTCAGAACAATCTGATGTGATGCTGAGGGTGGGAGTGGCTGAATATTTCCATCACCAAGCAGCATTCCTCACAGATCTCACCAGATCTCTTGCAATGGGTTTCCAAAATAGACTTCTTAAGGGTGTCTGTAGCTTAGAGACAGCTAAACAAGATCTTCAAAGCCCAGGTAAGTGAAGGCAAAATGGCGCCAGATAATTTCCTACATTAAACCTGCTTTGGAAAGAAAGGATTGTAACAAAGATTGCCTCTTGTTCTCATGCTTCTATTTTAGGGGGCCTTCTATCATGATGTGAAGGTAAATAGGAACTTATGTCTTGAAACAGAAAAAATAAGTGCCTGGGGAAAGTAAGACTAAAGGATAATTTAATTAACTTGTAGATAAGTTTTTTAAAAATAAATAAACAACTTAGAGATAAGTTTAATAGTCCATACTAACTTACATTCCTATCCAGCCTTGCTACAGTAGAAAAATAAGTGAAGAAGTCAAGTATTCAAAGAAAGCCAGTATTACCTCACAGAAATTGCTACCTCCTTGACACAAGTAGGCAGATCTCTAAACATATCACATTTTAGAGCTGGGTGGGATCTTAGAATTATCTGTTGCTCTTCCTTCAATAAATATATAGTTTCCAAGGCTGATTATTATAAGGAGAATAATGAACATTTGTTAGAATTGGAAGCAACCAGAGATTGATTACTTACATTCTACCCCATCATTTTACAAGTGAGGAAAGTGAGGCTTAAAGGATGATTAGTAGGAAGAGGTTATAAAATATAGGAAGGGTTTTGTTTAGACATGAAAAGTAACTAGATCATAATGAATTTTCTATTAGGATCAACTCTGAAACATATTGCTATGGAATATATTGCTAATATATATTGTTATGGAGCACATTGCTGTGGAATCTATTTGGTCTCTAATGATTCAGATGCCATCACTCCAAGAGATAGACATGTAGAAAAGTATTCATTAGCCTTTGAAGTTCTGGGAGGTGGTTGCTCCTTTTCCCTAGCCTATTGATTCCCAAAGTCTACAACAGTATCATTTTTGAGAAGACTAGAGTGTACTTCCACACTTTGTCCATGTCATATGCTGCCTCTCCTAAATAATCAAACTCATCTTTCAGGTACCCGAGCTTGCCAGTCCTTACTGGCTTCCCCTTCTTATCCCAGAAGAAAGTGATACATCATTTTGTACCTGAGATCTTCTGCAATAGAAAAAGTGGTGGATTCAGAGTCAGAGCATCTGGGTTCAAACCCTGACTCTGCCAGTTCCTATCAGTATTGATGTTTGGCAAGTTATTTAACATCAAAAGGAGGGATTAAACCAGATAACCTCTAGGGTCCCTTCCAGCCTCAAATCTATGGTCCTGTGATGGAGAAATACAGATTGGCATTTTATTATCAATCACTTTTATTGACCACCCACTGTGTGCAATGTCCTCTGTATGCTCAATGCTTAGTAACTAATGTAAGGTCTTCTGCATGTTTGTCCACACCCTAATTAATTATAACTGCATGGTCATAACTCTAAACCAGTGGTTCTCAACTTTCCTAATGCCGCAACCCTTTAATACTTGTATGTGTGCGTTATCTGCATGTGGGTGAACCTGCCTGGAGACAGATAGAGGAGCAGTATCTCGGTTCCTAAGACCATCGGAAATATGTGTTTTCTGATGGTCTTAGGCAACTCCTGTGACCCCTGTGAAAGGGTTGTTCAAACCCCAAAGGGGTTGCTACCCACAGGTTGAGAATCGCTGCTCTAAACTATGACATTCATAGCTCATGGGGCGGCTAGGTGGCGCAATGAATAGAGCACTGGCCCTGGAGTCAGGAGGACCTGAGTTCAAATCTGGCCTCAGACACTTAACACAAAAACTAGCTGTGTGACCTTGGGCAAGTCACTTAACCCCAACTGCCCTCCAAAAAAAAAGGCAAAAAAAAAAACATTCATAGCTCATATAAAAGCCCCATTGTCTGGCCTTTGGAATGGGGCTGATATTATTTAGCTCAGCACAAAGGTAAGGCAGTAAATCAATCTCTGTAGTATCATTGACAAGAATTTTGGCTTTGCTTCCTCATCTAAAGTAATTTTACAAAAATATGTATAAATCTGAGTTTGGGGTGCTTTTTTTTCCAAGTCCCAGCACATCTTAGGATCATACATTTAGAATAGCTGAAGGGACCTCAAAGGGAATCTAGTCTAATTCCCTCATTTTACATGAGAGGGTCTTGCTACTTACCAGATGAGTCTCTTAAATAGTAAAATTGCCAGCAGTCTGATAGAAATGTAGAGTAAGGGACCAGCCATTAATTATCAGCTTTAAGGCTTACTCTGGAAGAATATAAGAGATCTACAAATGCCAGTGTAGAAAATCAAATGAAATCCTCAGAATATTCATGTGAGATAAGTGCAAACAGACTCAAGGAGATTGTAACTTCTAATCAGAAGTCAGTTACTGACAAATATAAAGAATCTACAAAAGAAAAAAATAAGATCCTGCTGAATATTAGCTACTAGAATTGGTTTCCTTGCCATGTGTTCGAAACGAATAACATTACTTTCATGAGTAATGTAGCAGGAGCAGTGAATAGTCTGTATACTACAGGTACACACATAAGGTCAAGGGATCTAGGAGGAAGTAAAAGTCTCAGCATGTTACATGGAGGATTTACTGGAGAACACAGACAAATATGGCCGATGACAAAAAGGCAAAGATAGGAGTGGGTTGTACCTTAGTGCTGCTGGAGGGAGCATTCACATAGATGAGATCACAGATCTGTTGAAGTATTGAATTATACTTAAATGGGGTTTTTGTGGCTGCCTGAAGTGGGAGGGGGGCTGTAAGAACAGGAGAGGAAGAGGGACCTATGGGAATAGCAAGGGCAATAGACGAAGGTAGAAAAAAAAGCCCACAGTGCCCCCTCATTGTCTACCATGGCAAGTGGAGTAAAAGAGAAATACCAGATAAGAGTACCATATCCCACTGACAGTTTTTTAAAAATGGAGGGGAATCTGAAGAATGGGGTAAAAGAATGGGCTAACGCCTGTGTCCCATTCCTTCCACCAACCATTCTATAATTTAGCAGATGAAAATAAGGATACTCCTGTCTGAGCCAGAAAGGCGATTGCTCAGCACCGTGCTTAGGAGAAGAGATGGGCTTTGAAGGCCAGTCTCAGCTCCTGACGGCAAGGTTCTGTCCATTACATGATGCTGTTTCTCTGGCCCCAGAGTCAGTTCAGATCACTGTCACACTCAATTCATATGAAGCTTTCCTATGAAGACTTGATCTTCTCCCTCTGTGGATTCTTTAAAGCTTTAAGTTCTTGCCTAATATGTAAGACCCAAGACAGGGTTATTTCTTGGATACTGTAGCCAGTCTGTGAGTGGGGAGTTCCATATTGACTAGGACTGGAAGCTGTGAAACTTTGTGATTCAGAGTCTTTGCCCACTCACAGAAGTAACTATTTTCCCTTTAATTTCCAAAAAGGTTATTTACCTTAGAAATTTTCTTTAACTTATTTGCTCAGGAAATGACCTTCCAGGAAGGGGTCTGATTCAGAATGAAGTAGCCTGAAGATTCCCTCCTTAGCCTTGTCATGTCAGTCTGGGAACATTTCTGTAACTAACATTCATACATGATAGCTCCTTCCTGTTTGAACCAGAGAAAGGTAGGCATGGAGTGCTGGGTATTGGAAAAAGCAGCATCAGTCTGGGAGTTAAAGGAGCTTGTGTTCAGGGTTTGATTCTGTTATTTAACTGTTTGTGTGACCTTGCACAAACCCCTTTCTTCGTCTCTCTGGACTTCTGTCTCCCCCTTTGTAAAATGAGACAGAGTTGAATACCCTCCAGAATCCCTTCCAGCTCTAAATCTGGAATCCTGGGATCCTCCTGTGGTTGCAGGGTTTCAATTTCCCTTATCTACTCCCCACTTTTTGTGTGCTATGGATCTTTGATGTCACACTCTGTTCAGCAACAGCCAGTCAGTATCCTTGACTAGTAAGACCATTGAAGACTCCCTATACTTGGCCTTTAATATTCCTGGGAATTTGGTAACAAAATTGGTCCCATCCAACTAATATCAAGAACTTGATTTTTATTATTCACCTTAGCACCTTCTATCCACTGAATTATCAAACCTCTCAATTAATTCTCTACCTAACAATCTGGACTTGACCTCAGTCTTCTAAATTCTGTTTTCTTCAGTACAGTTTAAGAATTGTCTCCTTCTTTTGGCCAACAGTTCTTTCTACTTGTCTACCAGTTTGCTTTTCCTTAAAATACAAACTTTATGAACCTCCTTAAAAAGAGATTAGCAAAACAGTAGTTGTAGACTGTGCAACAGATTTGATCCATGGACTAGTTTGCTTAACATTTCTTTCTTTTTTTTATAAGGTTCATTCAGGAGAAAACTACTATAAAAATGACAATGATATTAAAATCAGTGAGATCAAAATTTTTGTAAAAATTGAAATTTCACGTCATTTACAACCCTTTGACAACCCCCACTTTTCAGTTATTTTAAATGTTGTCAGAAAAGTTCCACAATGGAAGCTTGCTGTATGACCTTTTCAGGTAACTTTAGATGGCTTTTAATTTGTCATCCATAGTCTTTTTCACATTGACTCTGAATTGGTAACTCCTCCTTCTAGGCATTACTTGTGGAGAGCAACTTTCAGTTAATGGAGGCAACCAGTGAGGGTATAGATGAAGAGTACTCCCAGTTCTTCAACTTTCTTGCCATCCCAGTGTATTCAACTTGGCAGGGTTCCAGTAAAGATATTTTCAAGAGGCTCTAGAGAAGGAGTTTTTACTCTTTTTTGTGTGTTGGACCTCTTTGTCAGGTGGAAGTCTATGGCTGCTTTCTGAGAATGGTGTTTATAAATGCATAAAATCAAATACATAATGTTATAAAATACTCTAAAGATTAGTAGAAATTATTGATGTCATTTTTCCCCATCCAAGCTCCTGAACCCCCTGAGATCTATCTTGGCCTAGAGATACTTTATTGAGACAAACTGTTACTCTAAGGGAACAATTCTGAATTCACATATCTCATGAAGCCAAACTTAAGGAATATCTTTGCTCTGAAGGTGGGTTTTCTCAAGTACTTGAGATTTGGTTTGCTTATTGGCTCAAATATTTACTGTTGTTTGGTGTATTGCAATTCACCAGCTAGCTTTTGAGCACCCACACTGTATAAAGAAGGCCTTGTGCTGAACCCTACCACCACCTGGCTCTGTACCCCAGCTGCAGCCCAGAATTAGGAAGGAAGGGTTTTCATTCTTTTGTTGTCTTCACTCTCCCAATATTTTTCACAGCCACTAGAGGGTGATAAGTAAGTTTTACAGGGCATGCAAAGCGGAGAAATCATGGGAATAAGTGTCTTCCTAATGAAGATTTTTTTAAAAAGATGTCTTTATAATCTGAAAACGTCATTATTAGGTGAAACAAATTACAAATCACAAGAAACAACAGATCAGATCCCAAATAAACAAATTCAATGAGATAATTGCTCACTTGACTGTCTTCAGATTTGTATTGTTTGCTTTTGTCTACCCTCCCTCAACCTAATTCTCAGACCAAATTAGTAGGTCTTTTTAAATTTGTTCTCATAAAATTCACTTTGACTTAGATTCTTTTTTTCTCCTCACAGAAAACCTGTGACAAGCACCTCTGTTCATTGGGGCTCTGTCTTCTTTGAGCAGGTCTGCTTGGTCTGGGTGCCTTGTCAGTTCCATTATTAGCTTCACTTCTCCTTAGGAAGGCGGCACATCTCCTTTTAACTTTTAGTTTCTTAATGAGACATGTGATTTCATTGGAATAAGGAGATCCCACTGAAGAACTCCTAGACCTGCAAGTTACTACCTTTTCTGACATTTCAGTCTTACAGAAAAGCCAGGACCACAAAAAGGTTAGGTGAATTACCCAGAAGAGACAGAACTTAAACCCAGCTTCTTCTGACACCAAGGGTAGTTCTCTAGCCACTATATTATGCCCATATGACTTATAATTTATTTATAATACATAATGTATACATTTATATATGTATATCTAATTTATAATTTCAGTATGACAAAAAATGTGAAATAGTTATAAAAATTTTAGATTATTTCTTCACAGTCCTTCAGTAGCTCAGCTCTCTCTCCTTCTGTACACATACTGGTAAACTAGGCCATGTAGAGTATGACTGGAACTTTCCACATTCAGTACTTTCCTAGTTTCTTTTTTTTTATTTTTACAGCTGTTTTTTGTTAAATAACCGGCTTATAAAGTCAGACCAGTGCAGCGACTTATTGGGGGGATATGGAATTAAGTGCCTGTATCACTGACAGTTTCCCTCAGTCACGTTTTGATCCATAATATGTGGAGAGAAAGGCAAGGCAGTGCACCAAACACAACACAAATCTCAACAGGGCTTGGTTTAAGTACAACACCCTGGTTCCCTTCTGCCCTTTTCACTTCACAGCTATAAATGACATGTCTGTGGGCTAGAGTCCCCACCCAAGTGGGTAAGGTAGGGTTCTGTGTGGTTTCCACTTCTTACATCATAAATGCCCCTTCCCCTACCCCCACTAACCTATTTTGGATAAAACTGACTTGGAGAGGGCAAAAAATAACCATAAACCATCATTGAAAACAAGTCGGGGTAAGGAGAAAGTGACACAGACAGGAAAAATAGGTAGATTCAACACCATTAAAAAAGACTATTGGAGAGGGAAAGAGGTCCTCATGGAACTTTAGTTCTACAGCAGACCAGAGGGATAAGCCAAGGAAGGATTTCAAGAGTTCTGGGGATAATGATATTAATGCTGTCCAATGCTGCTGTGTCTCCTGCCCTGGAAAAATCACTGGGTATTGAGACTGGATGCTCCCACTGGAGCCCTGCTGGCTATGGCTATCTTCACATTTGGTCAGAGGGTGCCCTCTAATGTGTTGTAGTTATCCCTGAAACTCTTCAGCTCTAGAAAATGCTTGGCTCTTTTACCCTTCTGACTGGAGGGCAAATAGTTGACCTGAATAGTTGTTGGGGAGGAAACTTCAGGAGACTGTGTTAATTCCTTAGCTGCCAACTGGTGCTGCCACTGTGTGTTCCCACCACTGCCTTTGACAGCAGCAGCCAGTTCACTCAGTGCTTCTTGATAGTGTAGATATTCAGTTTGGCCAAAGACGCCAGTTCCATATCAAGCTGTCTCATAGTCATCTAGCAGGGTATCAACGAGAGCTTTGCAGACACCCTTGAAGGGGGTATTTGTGTTAACGAAGCTCCAGCAGATAGGAGCAGAAGTTCTTGCCCATCTGGGAGCAAGGATGCCAACCTTCTGAATGAAATGAGATCTCAGAGGCACAAATGGCATCCAGTGCTTTCATCCTGTACAGATAGTTGTAGCAATGTTGATTTCCTGATGTCTCCAGCTGCAGAAGTCTGGCATCGTCCACTTCAAGAAGCTGAGGTTGATACTTTATATACTGGACCTTGGAGAGCTGGATGTCAGTCTCTTCCAATCCTTGGGAACGTTGTGCCCCACAGGGATGTGAGGGCCTCTTCAAGACTTCGTTGCAAAATGCATGATCTGCCTCTTCACAAAAATAAACCACAGTGCAAATATCAAGCTCCCATAGGCTGTAACGATGTTCAGCCCAAACAACTAGTCATTGCTGGATGCCATGGCCACCTTCTAGCTTTGTTAGCTCAGGCTCCGTGGTAGCAACAGCCCTAGGGCTCCTTGGTGATGTTTGGCCATTTCCTTATGGAGAAAGCCAAAGCTGGGGCCTGTTGGAAAACATGGTGGTCAGGCACATTCCTAGTTTCTAGTTCATTCCTTCTGCTGATGACAAAGAAGACTAGGAAAGGAGAAAATTCTTGTTTGTTGGAATTTTTTAAAAGATGAATGAAGCCTACCTTGGGGGCCTCTAGGTGGCATAGTGGATAGAGTGCAGGTCATAAAGTCAGAAAGACTTGTCTTCCTGAGCTCAGATCTGACATCAGACACTTAATAGCTGTATGACTCTGGGCAAATCACTTAGCCCTGTTTGCCTCAATTGCTCATCTGCAAAATGGGCTAGAAAAATAAATGGCAGATCTCTTCAGTATCTTTACCAAGAAAAGGTCTTTGGGATCATGAAGAGTCAGACACGACTGAACAATGATTATACAGCAAACAGCAAACCTACCATGTCCCGCTGGGTACATTTGGCAGGCGGCCCATTGGTTAATCGGGTATTTATTAAACATGGGGTGTTCAGGAAATGAAATCTCAACATATTAAGTGCCTATTATTTGAAAGTCACTGTGCTAGGTCCATCCTGAAGAACTATGATACAAGAATCTTCTAGCTTTCTGGAACCCCTTCTTCTAATGGGAACTAGCTGCATTTTTAATCGCTCAAATTCTGTTTCTGATTTCAAATGTGTATGTGACCCATGACCTGTTTATCTGAAGCAAAGAAAAAAGAGTCTCTGCCCTAAGAAGAAAGCTTCCCTACATGTCTTCCTCCCACTGGTGCCATTCTTGATTGTTCCCTGGCCTCCTGGACTCTAGACCACACCTACCTAGATAAATGTTTCTGCCTATTGACCTCCTTAATTTGACTTAAGCTAATTTGACTTCAGCTCTTGCCTCCCTGATCTTCAGTGCCTGTCCGCTCTTCCCAGCCTTGTCTGCTTGCTTCTTCTGACTGGTCTTGTTGCCATCTGATGTACTTGTCAGATGCATCCTTCCATTCTAGATGCTCCTTCAGAGTATTATACACCATTCTTTGATAGCAGTATCAAACTTTGCCTTTACCTAGTACTCTAAGATTTTCAACACACTAACTTCTTTTCTTCCATTAGATCCGTACAGTATCCCTTTAGATGGCTTGAATGGGAGATTTTTTTGCTTAAGCTCGATTTTGGAGCTGTAGAAACTTAGTAGCCAAGAAGTGAGGTGAACTTGATAAAGAGTACAGTCAGTAAATGGCAGAGCCAGAGTAAACTGTCGGGCCTGTTTACACTAGATGATGTTGTGTACAGGTGTGTGGTATAGTGCAGAAAGTGCCGAACTTGGTTTAAGTTCCACCGACTAGCTCTGTGACCATGGACTTGTTCCCGAGCCTCAGTAACTTCATCTCCAAAGGGAAAGTAATACCCTTTTTGCCTGCATGACGTGTTGGGAGCGTGAAATGCAGGTGTGCATCTAAGCTGCTTTACAAACACTCCTAACTTGAGGAATCTGTCCTTTCGCTGTCCAAATACTTCTTCTACCAGGAAACATCACGGCTACAACTTAGTCGATCGTCTTCAGGAGTTGCTGTGGTCACAACATCACCACCACCCCAGCTCATTTGATGCTTTTTCAAACTCAGTTTGGTTGGTCCTAGCTAAGATAATAGACATGTAACCGGTCCCTGGATCCCAAATGTCAGCTGTTGTGGTAGCTACGGCTTCTTCCAGACCATGCTCTTTTTCTTTTCTTTTTCCTTTCTATGCAACAACTATGTGCAGACAAGCTTTATAGAGGGTAAAGAGGAAGTCATTTGTTTTTTTACCTCCACTGATGTTACCTTCTTTGTATTCAGTACCTCATTCTACCCCAAAATGGAACGGAAGTTGTAATTCAAGTAAGACAGAATGGTAGTAACTCTACCACTGAGGCAATGAGAGACTGCATGTGATTGGAAAGTTTTAAGAGTAGCTTTAAAATAGTGCACACACTTTATCATTTTGCTTTATTGGAATGCTATCCCGTAGGGAACTTTGAGCCTTGGTGATTTAACACTAGCCGTGTTTCCTCTTCCTGACAGTCAATACCAGTCACCACTCATCCACCTACAAGTCCAAGTCCTCCAGCATCGTGACCTCAACCAACGGTCACACTTCAGGGAACTCGTCTGGAGCCATCGCCTATAGGCAGCCGAGACCAGGACCGCATTTCCAGCAACAGCAGCCTCTCAATCTTAGCCAGGTAAGCCGGCGCCTCATGGAGAGCACAGCCACACTTGGAGTCTGGTGTCTCGCCTAACTGCTGGTTGCTACATGATACAATGGATAACACACTAGCCAGGAGTCAGGAAGACCTGAATTCAAATCCAGCCTCAGATACCTAGTAGCTGTGTGACCCTAGGCAAGTCGCTTAACCTCTGTTTACTTCCATTTTCTTATCTGTAAAGTGAGTATAATAATAACCCCCTGCCTCACAGGATTGTTGTAAGGATCAAATCAGATAGTGTTTGTAAAGCACTTTAGCTCAGTACCTGAACACAGTGAGCCTTACATAAGTGTTAGTGATTGTTGTTGTGGTTTTTGAGTTGTTTTCAGTCCTGTCTGACTTTTTGTGACCCCTTTTAGGGTTTTCTTGGCAGAGATACAGGAGTGGTTTGCCATTTGCTTCTCCAGCTCATTTTACAGAGGAGGAAACTGAGGCAAACAGGGTAAAGTGACTTGCCCGGGGTCACACAGCTAGTGTATGAGGGCAGATTTAAATTCAGGTATTCACTGCACCATCTTATTGTCAGGAAAAATTACCTCAAGGTTTAAGCTTTCAGTTACCTTATCTTTAGCATTAAAAGATATTGTACTCAATCCTTGCCCAGATCACAGAGTTATTGCATGATGAATTAGTTCTATCAGTTCTAATCCTACCTGCCTGATAGGAAACAATCAGCAGAGAGCTGGGGAAGGCTTCTTGTAGAAGGTGATGTCTCAGCAAGGACTTGGTTGGAGTCAGGGAAACCAGGAGGTGAAGATGAGGAAGGAGAGCTTATTCCAGGCATGCGGGACAGCCAGAGAAAATGCCCAGAGTCAGGAGACTTGTTTAAGGAACAGCAAGGAACCCAGCATTACTGGGTAGAAGAGTATGGAGATCAGTAAGATTGGAGAGGCAGGTCTGAAAGGCTTTGAATCCCAAACAAGATTTTCTGTTTGATCCTGGAGGTGATGGGGAATCTCTGGAGTTTGGGGGCAGGGGTGACACGATCAGACTTGTGCTTTAGGGAAATCACTTTGGCACCTGCCTGGAGGTGGGACTGGAGGAGCTGCTGCTTTAGGGAAATCACTTTGGCACCTGCCTGGAGGTGGGGCTGGAGGAGCTGCGGCAGCTGAGTGTACTAATCAAGGTACAGTGGAGCCGAGGCCTCGCACTGTCTGTTGACAGTAACAGAAGAGAGAAGGGGGTATATTTGGGAGATGTTCCTAAGGTGAGATCAACTGACTGGATCTGTAGATAGCACCAAGTAGTAGATGATGCTTGGATTTCAAGACTGGGAGGATGGGAGGATGGGGTGAGGAGGGCGAGTGTTGCTTTTGGCCATGCCAAGGGAAAATGATTGGGCTAAAGTCACAGTGCACCTTGCTAACAGTTATAGGACCAGAGCTTTCCAATCTCCCTGAATTATAGGAGTGGCACTCTAGCTAATGAACCCCAGATAGCCCACCTGCCATCCTTCTGCCTTATCTCCTGCCCAGGAGAGAGTCTAAGCCAGTATCTTGGTGCTTTTCTTTTTTTTTTTAGGCCCAGCAGCACATCACAACGGATCGTGCCGGACCTCACCGGCGTCAGCAAGCCTACATCACTCCTACAATTGCTCAGGCTCCGTACTCCTTTCCACACAACAGCCCCAGTCATGGCACAGTCCACCCTCACCTGGCTGCTGCTGCTCACCTCCCTACCCAACCACACCTCTACACCTATACCACCCCTGCTGCTCTGGGCTCCACTGGCACCGTAGCCCACCTCGTGGCCTCCCAAGGTTCTGCTCGTCACACCGTGCAGCACACTGCCTACCCAGCAAGCATTGTTCACCAAGTCCCTGTTAGCATGGGGCCTCGAGTCCTGCCCTCACCCACCATACACCCAAGTCAATATCAAGCTCAGTTTGCCCACCAGACCTACATCAGCGCCTCTCCAGCCTCCACCGTCTACACTGGATATCCATTGAGCCCTGCCAAGGTCAACCAGTACCCTTACATATAAACACTGGAATGGGGGAGGGGGGATAAAGAGAGGGAGGTTTGAAGAAGGAAGTGGGAAAAAAGGAGAAGGAGAGAGAAAGGGAGCACCTTGGAGTGAGGTGGGAGCAAGGTTGCTTTGTATACAGAATGATGCAGCTCACAAACAATGCAAATGGGACAAGAGAGTGGGGTGGGAAAGGGAAGGAAGTGAGAGTTAGGAACTGTCAGTGAAACTTGAACAAGGAAGTGGAAGGAGAGGGCAGAGGAAAGACATTTTGAAAAAGGAAAGGACTAAGGAGGGGAAACTATTCTATGCTTTTTTTATTTTTAAAAAGAAAAAGGAAAAAAACAGTAACAAAAAAACCCCCACAGAATCATGTATCCATTCTGCACCAAACTGGAGAGGAGAAGAGAGCAGCAGGAAGATCCCAGATTTGGCGGCCCCAGTTTTTGAAGAACTTTACCTGTAGACTTTTGAAAGATTATTTTCATATGACAGCAAGTGACATTTAAGAAGTTGCTGTCGGGGACACCTGAAACCGAAATCCAATAGGTTTTTAATCAATTGAACATAAGAAAAAGGGATTTTTCCAGAACTCTGAAGGGTCCACAGCCCTCCCAAGCATCAGGTGTGATCCAAGGGCACTGATATGTAGTCATTTTTCTGGGGGTGATGAGGAGAGGGTGAGGGCGAGGGTGGGAGTAGGACGAGACATAAGAGAGGGGCGAGGCAGGCCTTCGTTGTCTTGAAGTCAGATTGATGCCTCGTGTTTGGCGAAGTTGAAAGGAGGCCAGCATGACTGAGCATCTCCTGGAGAGGGACTGATCTTCCCTTCTGAGCATTCTGGATCAATCCCTAAGTAATGTTATTCCTAAAATGTCATTAATGATGTATGTTGAAATTCTTGAGTTTTCTTTTCTGTTGGAGCTTTATTTTCACTTTGAATCCCTAGCCATGTAGGAGGTAGCAGGAGTTTTAGGCGGCCCTCTCCCTTCCGCCTCCATGTAGGATGTAGCGCTGCAGCCCTTTTTTCTTACTTTATGTTCAACTCCAGTGATACCAATAGATTATTCTTCAATGTGATTGCACAAAAAAGTGATATAACATAGGCATGTAACAAATGTGATTGTCCAGATTTGTGTGCGTGCGTGTGAGAGAGTGTGAGAGCGAGTGTGTGAGAGAGAAAGACAAGAAAGCTGCCGCTGCCTTCTCTCTGTGATGTGTTCCTCGGCACAGCCATTACAACTGTCACAGTCTTAGTTTTACATCATTCCCTCCTAGTGCCTTACCAGATTACAGATGTGGTGGAAGGGTTTACTTCCGCTGGTACTCCTAGAAACTGCCTGAGGCTAGTCAGAACATGATCTCAACCCGTCTTTTTTTGCTATTGTCATCTCGCTCAGGCTTTTTCTTTTTCTCCTAATCCTTGTTTTCATGTGGCTAGCTTTCCTCTCTACCATTTGCTAACTTTAGGTGTCAGGGAGGCTTTGCAGGGGTTGGAAGGATATCGCCCACGTATCTTTGGAGAGTTGAATAGAAGAAGTGGTAGCAGAATCAAAAAAGGGCTTTGGGTGAGGTTTTGATTTGTTGGCTTGAGAAATAAGACATTCCCACCTTCCTAGTTACCAGAAGTCTGTGGGACCGTGTTACAAGTAGCCCACCTCTGCTTTAGAAAGGAGGATCTTTGTCAGGTTACTGTGTCTCTCTTCTTGTCTGCAAAGAGGGGGAAATGTAGCCATTCATTGAGAAAAGTAAGATTTTTCACCAGAAGTCACAACAGACTAGAGATGAGAGCAGGCCCTGCAAATTCCACATGCTGTTCATTCTTCCTTTTTTCCCTCCCCTCTTCCCCCACATCCCCTGTCAGGAATTCAGAGGGTCCTGACTGAGAGTCAGGAAATCTAGCTTCTCCTCCTGACTTTTCTGCTTACTCACTATGTGACCTTGGCCAGGCTGGCCACATCTTTGGGCCTTAGTTCTCTGGCTAGATTGGTCCCTAAGGTCCCTCCCAGCTCTAATATTCTGTGATTGAGTCTCTCAACCCCTCTTCCATCCCCACACCCAAGTTTCCTTTCCCCCAATTCCTGCTGTCATTGCTTTACCCACTCTTCCCAGACCTCATGTGTCTGGCTTCTTCCTCTCCCCAACCCTATGGAAAACCACCAGCTGAGACTTTTTGCTGCTAAATTCTTTCCTCAAATTCTCCAATTTTCTCTAAGCCCCTGGTTTGCAGGGGTCTTGGGGGAGAGTAGTTCCACAGGAACACTCTAATGTCACTGTTATCTGGGACTGACTGCCCAGGTAGGGAGCAGAGAGTTTGAAAAATATATCTGTTCTTTGCACTGCTGCAGGGTTGCTTCAAGCAATATCTAGTAGCCACTGATAAATATTGGAAGTTTCTTCAGGGGCTGTGAATGCAGGTTAAGGGAATATTCTCCCCAAGCAGAGAGAGCCACTCAGAATTTGATTAACAGAAATAGAAAGCAATATCCTGGTACTGACAGGACTTCAGAAAATTCTTTCCAGACCTTAGACTGAAAGTGACCCTGAATCCAAGTTTCAAAAGTACAGAGAGGTAATTGAAAGAAATTCCAACTTTTACCTTGAGGATACAATGGGTACCTGGACTTGGAAGTCAGGAAGGTCTGAGTTCAAATCCTGCCTCAGAGTTTAGCTTCATGACCCTGGGCAAGTCACTTTACTTCTTCCTGCCTGAGTTTCCTCATCTGTAAAACGAGGAGGTTGAATTCAGTGGCCTCAAGGCCCCTTCCAGCTCTAAATATAAGACCCTGTGACCTCTATGTCAGATTTTCTCTGTTTTCGCCTCCCCAGCTCTTCAACTCTAGACTTTCCCTAATCACCTTCTGCAAGTAGTGGTTCCGTAATGACGATTCCGTCTCTCCTCAGTAAAGCCGCTGTCCGTTCCGCTCTTAACTGCACAGGGTCTCTGGGAGCTTCCCTCACTTCTCCCCCACACAGCTTACAAGCTTCACAAAGAAAAAGTCTCTCCAGATAGCTCTAATCCGAGTGGGCAGGTGTAAGATTAGACCGCGTTCCCCGGAGGCACATCTGAGAGACCATTTCTACCCCCTGGAGGCCCTGTGCACCGTCCGAGCTCGAGCAATACTGACGTGTTAGGAAGAACAGGAAAGAGGACTGAGAAAATGTTTGCGGCAGACGTCAGATTTACACTGGTTCTTGATACCACAGCGCTACTCACCTTCACTGAGGACAAAGGGATTGCCATTTGGGAGGGTCACAGGAAATAGTGACGGTCTCCTGGAGTCACGTGACCTTGAAAGATCTGTCTGCTTTTACACATGTGTAGCATGTGTAAACAACAGTAGCATTCTCCCCAGGTGCAAAAATGTCCGGCAGCTAACAAATGAAGCTCAAGTTTCTTGGGCACCCCCAGGACAAATCCGTTCCAACACTGACTTCCCTGAAGTAAGAGGTTCTGCTTTTCCCAGGGAAAAAAGCGCCTTACTTTTCCGTTTAAAAAAAAAAAAATGGAAACTGTTCATGTCCAAAATTCTCTGTTCATTTTCCCATTTTCTCTCCCATCGGTTTCTCTCTCCTCCCTCTCTCACCATCTCTTCCCCATCAGGTCAGCAATGAAAATTTAGTGCTGCATATATTCTCAAGAGAAAAGAGAGCATTGTTTTATTGTAATCATGACTATTATAATAATGCCGATATTTATTTAACTTGAATTTAAAATGCATTCATTCCAGCGTCTCAGTGTTTTATTTTTTATATGTAAAAATTTTGTGGTATCTGAGTACAAAAGTAGGATGAGGGCTGTCAGAGGGGGTCTGGTCATATGAAATCAAAAGAGAACAGACTATAAAAGATTGGCTAGGAACAACAGAGAAGTGTTTTGTTTTTTCCTTTTCCTCTCTGTTATACTGGAAACTTCCAGTCATCTGTATTGGTCAGGGCAAGAATGGAGTACTGAAAACATAGAAACTGGCTCTATTTCATCATTTACCTATCTGTGGCAAACAGAATTTCCATTGGTTTGGGAACAATTTTGACATTTCACTGGCTGAATGATTGGACCTGAATTAAAAATGTCTTAGTCCTTGATATCATTCTCACCACTTTCCCTGCTCATGCCTTCATCTCCAAGCCCCACTGCCTCTTAACTGCCCCACTTAGCTTTCACACTGCAGTATCTTTGCCCTGAAAATTGTTGTGTATAAGAAGTTGTGGTGATGATAACCACTATCATCGTAGAGGGGTAAGAAGAGGAAATGGGAAGTCTGCTTTTTCCCAGAGGCACTGCAGAGTCTGCTTCCTCCCCCTTTACTTTACACACACTTATATATATCCTCCTTCAACCACTCATTCCCCTTTAACTACACAGTCCCAGGGATGCCCCACTTAAGACACAGGCACAAATACATGTGAAGGGATGGTCATTTAAATGACCACAAGATAATCCCCAAGCCCAAAAACCTTTGAATAATCAAAAGTTATTTAGATGTGATGGGTCAGAACTCACATAAAATCATCGAATAGAAAAGAACCGTAAAAATGCTTCCTAAACATTTATTAGACACCCTAATATTCTCAATATACCATATATAGTCCTTTAAAAAATACAAATAGTGTTTTAGGTGCTACATACTCGGTATTCTTGGGTAAGGATGAAGGGTTTAAATATTAGGTATCTGTTAGAGACTATTAATGCCTCCTATAGAAAGGTATGAGACCTTTTATCCAAAATCCCAATTTAAAAAAAAAATCCTGAATCAAGCCCACCATAGCAATTAAGTCACATTTCCAGTTCAGCATCCTCCCCTCTCAGTTTCTAGCCCTGAGCCACTTTGGCAGATTGGCAGAGGTGAAGAAAGACTCTCTCCCCCTCAGAATAAGAAGCTGGAGTGCAGAACTTCTTGTTTGATTTGTCTCATTTCTTTTTCACAAAATTGTTGACTTACTGAGAATAGTGTAGGAATCTTTAACAGGATTTTTCCTTCCTCTTTGGAAGAAGCTTGTAAAGAACAAGGTGGGAAGGAGAGAAAAGTGGATAGCGTGAGTCTTCTTCTGCAGGTGAATTTGCTTCTAGTTGATTGGTTTCTCCTGGCCATGTGAATGATTACACCTTTCTCTGTGACTAGATCCTCTTTCATGATATGACAGCTGTTTTCAAGGAAAGGGGGCAAGCAGACTGATGTGATGGTGGTAGCATTTGAGGCACAGTGCCGACTAAGGTTGCAAAGTGGAACGTTGTGGTGCTTCTATTTCTGAGGGGAAAGAAAGGCCAGGCCAAATTGGTGTTTGTAATAGTGACAGGCAATCAGGATGGACTCTGCTTTTCTAGCCTTTCTAGAAAGCAGGATTTTTGAAGGATGGGGAAAAGATCTGGATTTTCTGCTCTTTTGGGGGGTTGGGGGGAAAGACCTGACCTGTCAAAAATGCAGGACCATTGGCCATAAGGAACGGACAGTGGTAGTAGCAAGAGATGGCTGTCTCTTGAATTGATCTTTGGAGTTGAAAACTGAAAACATTTATTTTTGAATAAGTTTATGGTAGAGATTTGGGGGGGGTATGATTGTGTGTGTGTCTGTGTGTTTGGAGCAGGCTTTACTTGGAAACAGGAGGGAAGGAGATGAAGAGACTTAAGAAAGTATTCTTGGTGGTCCTTGTTGGATAAAGACTAGAAGCATCCCTCGTCCCTGTTCTTTGCTTCCAGGTTCTCAGTCCCAGTAGCAAGGGAGGGGAGGGGACATGTGGAAACATAGCTTCTCTTACTGGCCTGTCAGACAGCTGGGAAAGAAAAAGACAAGGAACTAGTTAGGTGGCCTCTGCTCAAGAAGGTGATTCAGCGCAAGGACAGCAGTCTGTTCTGTAACTGGAGTTTGGGACTTCACTACCCCATCGCACTCAAGATTTTGCCATGAAACATTCCAGCACAGGGACACTTTCAGTGCTTGTTTTTGTTTGTTTCTTTTTCTTTGTGATAAATTTCAGAAGGCATAGCCTCAAAACCGGGCACAGCAGAAATCCCATTACCAAACTTGAAAGGAAGATGGAAATCTTCATTTCCTTAGCCAAAGAAACCTTTGCAGAACCATCATCATGTGCAGACAGAATAATGTTCCTGTCTTTCTTTTACAGGCAATAATAACATCATTAAAGACCAAATTCCATTTTTTTTTCTCTTTCTCTCCCTCCCCTGATTTGTAAGTTGTTTTTTTTGGTAGGGTTTTGTTTTGTTTTGTCACATTCATTTCAAAACCACACTCACCTAATAAAGAAATACGAAGATTAGCAACACTAAATACTGCTGCTATCCCAAACTGTGAGCATACTGTAATAATCCTGGGGTTGAAGCTCATCTCAAGATTATATCCAATATGAATTTAAATAAACGTTCCCTGTGGTTGGAAACCAGTATTAGGAGCATCAGATGCAACTGGAAACTCTTTGGCATAGCCTCATCATTGCTAGTCCACGTTGATGCCTTAGAACTCACATTTATTCTCTGAAGAAGAGTTCCAGTAATATCTCAGTCAGGGAGCTACAGAATTGGAAGAACATGCAGGGGTGTGTAGACTCAAAGGAAGCACTTTATAGTCTTCATTCTCCACTGATCAGTAACCATTAGGGGTAGGTGTGTTCTAAATGCTTCTTACTACTTCTAGGTGTCTGAGAGACATCCCCTCCAGAACTGAAGAGATGTGCAGGGAAGTGAATGTGGGGAAGCTGAGCCCTCGGGAGGAAGAGGGCTCAGCTAGACTTTGCCTCTGTGGTCTTTCTACCTCCCCTCGCATCACCCCTCAATGAATCTTTGACATCTTCTGCTCTCAGGCCACCACATTAAAGAACTAGCTTTAATACACTGTTTAAAAAAAAAATCTGCCATATCCTCCAAACAGTGACTTTGTGCATGTACAGTCATGGAATGTGACTTTCTACACATAAGTCACCCAAGGTCCTTGAGTTGACAGAGCTGTTGTGAATCAGGCTTTTTGAATCAGGCTTTTAGGATGCAGAAGGTGGTGGGGAGGGAGGGGGGGAGTTGCCTTGTTTTTAAACTCAAGGTCATGGCCCTTGTCGCCCCTCACCTCTGGGGGAGTTTCTCTGGAGAACCAGATGTTAGACGTTCCAGAGTTGTCCCCCATTCCATTCTTGTACCATGACCACAGTGACCCTTAAACAGGAGGTAAATAACACTGTCAACTCTGATTGTAGGATTACAAAGGCAGCTTTAAGCTGGGCTTTTTAAATTTGAGAAACCGGGAAAGGCCTTGAATCGGAGTGCAACTGGAGTGGGCAGAATCAGCTTGGCTTGTGGAATAAATGGGGAGGGTTGTTAGTTATGGTTATTTTGAGGCCATGCTCAATGGTTTTAGACAATAACAAAGTTCAAACTTATTTCTTGTATATGAATTAGCTTTATCCCTCCAGTCTTAGCAGTGCTGCTATAACAGACTTAAGTGTAAAGAAAAAAAATGTTCTTTTCTTTTTAAAAATTATCTTTTGCTTGCTTATAGTTAATCCAAGAAAGGCAATACTAAAGGTATATTTTTTTCAAAATGCTATTTTTTACTGCACTGATAAATATTATGACAACTCGGATCTCTAACAGATCAACTGTTCAGCTGTGGGTGGAACCATATGAAGGATTCACACCAACCTTGTAAATACCACGTGTAGGTCTGTCATCCAGAGGCTTCTTTTTCTTTATTTAAAAAAGCAAATACAAAAACCTTCAAAACCAGAAACAAAACTAAGGTTTCCTTCCTGAGATAGACAAGCAGCCCTCTCAAAAGAGAGTGGAGAGCCTCAGGAAACCTGGCCAGATCTGAGGACTGCTTGTAAGACTCTCGGAGCCCTGGAGAGGAATCATTAACGCAGAGGCATTTTGATTTTAGTTGGAAGGTGACATGAGGTTAGAAGTGTCTGAGGGCTAGAATTCTGTAAGGTAGCCATCAAACTGCTGTGGAACATCCTTTGAATACTTTTTCCCCATTTGTTTTTCCTTTTAAAAATGCTTTCACTGTCTCCACCCTCGTTTGCCTCACTTCTCCGGTAGTTTCCATGAGTTCTAGAATCTTCAAGAACTCCTGCCTCCATCGGAAGCAAACTCAGCTGATCAGAATGCAGGGTCCTGGGTTGTTACAATAGGTATTCTGGAATTCTGACAGGACACCTGAGGATTTTTTTTAGAAGGTTTTAGATAAATTTATCTTACACAAACTGTGACCTAGTGGCAATAATTACCTCAAATGTGGGCATTCATCCTGGTTTTAGCCTTTTTGAAAACATGTAGCCAGCTTGAACTTGGGATAAAAAAAAGACTATGGGCTCCACATGGGCTGAAAATAATGATAAATGCCCACCCTGGTCATTGTTGCTTGAGTGAATTCTGAAGATAGTGATTCTTTACAATAAAAATTAAACCAAGGAATAGATTACTGTGTGTGTTGTACTCAAATGTGATGTTAAAATGCACATGTACGTATATATATGTTTATAGCTACTGTAAAATACTTTAGCCTTCTAGAAGATATTTAAAGAGTCACATTTTAAATTAGTGTAAACTAAGTCATTGACTGTGGATACTTAAACAGACACCTGGCTACATGTTATAGTTAAGGTGTTTTCTAGTTTACATTTAAACTGGTACTTTTAAAGGGAAATTTTTGTTTGTAAATGACATCTTCAAACCCCCCAATGGTTTGTTTGCCTCTTTACTTTGAGGCCATGTCCACACAAGGCAAATGTTTTCTAACCATGCCATGTTTGTTGGCCAAACAAGTTTTTTCCCTTCCCTGTGATTGGATTCCATATGATTTAGAGAAGGTATTCAGGAGAACGTCTTAGGGAAAATGAAGGGGAAGAAGGTCCAAGAGCCTGGGTCCAGGTATGGAAGTTTTATACCCTATTTTTAACCTTAACACCCTCTATTAAAACTCTTCTCTGACAAGAACAGACCCGGCTTGGTGAGTTTTGTTTTCAGTGGAATTCTTTGTCATCATAAGACGTGGCTGTCAGCAGCCAGCCAAAAATAAGATCTGTGGACACTTACTTCCCAGCTACCCCACTGTAACGTTGCTGAGCACAGGGGCTCAGAACAAACATTGAACAAAGGCTTTGTGAAAGGGGAGCATCTCTTCCCTGGTCAGAGCTGACATCCACATCCATGTTCACTGGCTAATTCTTTCCCAAGGGTATGTTGCTGTCCTCTAGACCTAGCCTTCATTTTGCCCTTTGAAAACAGGCAAGTGTCAAAGTAGCTTTTTTTTTTTTTTTTTTGGTTTGGTTTGGTTTGGTTGTCGAATTTAGTATTTAAAAGCATAAAACCCTGTTTAGCCAAGAAGCCCCCAGTGAAGATTGGGGAGTATGTAGAGACCTGAGTGAACAAATAGAAACAAATAACAAGGAGAAAACTTGGAGGATTTTAGGAGCATTTAGTAAATGAAATCTCTGTCCCTACTAGTAATCAAAGATAATATTTATAATGATACTAAAGACCCTTCCAAAGGAGGGAAGGAATGTGTAGTTTATTACTCATCCATGAATCAGATTACTGGAATTCTGGATTCCTTCTCTAATTGATCTCTCCTCGAAGAATGATTTTTCTTTGTCTTTTATTTCCTTGTTGACAGTCATTCTGGAAAGAAAGTGCTGTGATGTAAATCTCATCCCTTAGCAGGTGATACCCATTGTTAAAAAAAAAAGTTTTTTATCCAGACCTAGGGAACTGAAAAGAAGAAAAATGCATTTGCTGTTTCCTGGTAAGCTGAATTTGATTGTATATTTTTATTACTATTTGCTTGCTATGAATTTTGGTGTAAAAAAACATCACTTCCCCTCCTGATTGTACTCCTGGTTTGGTTTGGTTTTTATTTGTTTCCCTTTTAGGAACCATATGAATTTTGTGTCCGTGGCTTCGGGACTCAGCCATGTCCTTGAGACTAAAAGTACAGAGAATGTGAAGGAAGGGGCTCTGCCATAAACTCTCTGGCAGCGTCCAGTCAAGCTTTTTGCTTGCTGTTCATGACTGGCACTGCTACCGCCAGTGACTGCAGCTGCTAACTGAATTCCTGGGCAGTGTGCCATCCCATAGGTAACGTGGAAATAGGACCATTCCAATTTCAGCTCCTGCCTCATCCTGTGCCAGGTTGATTCAATTAGTAGCCCCCGATGCAGAAAAATTAAAGGCTCAAAGAAGCCCTTTTCAACCTTTGCTCTTTTCATCTAATCAAAAACTTGGAAAAACTCATCCACATCTCTAAAATGAGTGGTCTTACCTAGCTGTTAGCCATACAAAGAATTTTTTAAAATTGCTATTTAAATAGCTTGGCTCAGGTTTTAGGAAGGATTTGTAAAACGAAAAGGAATTTGATTCAAATATTAACCATTTTCATCCTTCGGAGCTTTCCGTATCTTCCAAATGGTTACATAAAGTAGCACCCCAGCCCTTCGAAAACAAATGACTTTCTTTTCAATACATCTAATTTTGGTCATTACACACAACACTTCTTTTTACCCCCACCCCAACCTCTCTGTTATTGCTCATTTAAAGGATTCTCCATGGATTATCCAGGGCACAATCATTTTAGGCCCCAAGGCATCTCCTTATCCTCTGCATGTTTTGTTTTGTTTTTAACCAAATAAAGTAGAAAAGGAAGTTACACTTTGGGGCAGCAGAATTTCTAGTTTGGTAGAATCACTGTATAGCCTTTATATCTCCATATATGTCTGTATGTTTGCATATAGATATAGATGTTGATATATGTGTGTGTGTATATATATAAATATATATATCAAACCAAATTCTGATAGGAGAAAAGTATAGCTTTATGACTAAGGAGAAAGAGGCATTCTTAAAGTTAGAATTAGACTCGGACTATTTAAAGGAAAAAAAACCATGAAATATGTTACAGGCTGCACCGATAACACATACAGGTAGACCAGACGTGACCGACATGTTTGTTTCAGTTGACTGCTGCTTATTCAAGTGGTCCTAAAGAGTAGAAATGGTGTTTCCAGGTCCCCAGCACTCAAGGGGGATATGTATATGGGCAGCAGCCAATCAGAATAATTGAACCTTCCCATCACATTTATCTTGATCTGGTGGTTAGCCTCTTAGATGGTATTGTGTTTCCAAAAATGGAATCTGTTAGGAGGAAAAAAAGAAAGGACCTAGAGAAATGTACCTTTCAACTGCCCATGAATCCAAGCTACTCTGGAAAGATTCACTCCCCAGAATGGTAACAGGGAAGAGGAGAAACTGATCTTCTATCACAACTCAAGAGAAATGGCTCCCTCCCCATGGCTGTCTCACATAGATCATTCTCAACAGTGTCATCTCAGCTCAGTAACCCTATGAAAGCCCTGGTCTATTGTGTTTCTTCACTGTATGGTTTCTGTAATAAAAGTGTTAATCCATGTTAATCTTTGTGAAAAATTATTGCGTGCAACAGTATTTTCTTGTGTACCTCTTTTTCCTATGTGAATTGTCCCTCTTTTTTCTTTATTTATAAATGTCTACTTTTTTTTTTAAAGACAAACCAATGTGTTGTAGACCTATATGTAACCTATTCCTTAGTCTCCTATTATAGGTATAAGAATGGATATTTTACTTGGCTTTAGAATGTTTTACAAGAAAATTCTTAACTGATCAAGTTCTTGCTACTAAAAAATGCTTGTGTTTTTCATCATGACGTCGTGTGCTTCTAAATTAATAATCATTTTCGTTGTAGAAAAATGGAGTGAATTTATATTAGTCTTGGAAACTAATAATAGCATTGTAAATTTATGAGATGATTTTAACAGAAAAATTATAGAAGAATATAGTTATTTTAATTGTAATATTACTAACTGTAGGGTGAGAAAGGGGGTCCCATTGTGGTGAACTATGTTATAGCTTGTTACTCAGTTTCTTTTTGATCATTTTTTCGGTCTCTGAGGTGAAACGAGTTATTAATTGAAATTTGTAAACTCACATATGCATATTGTATATGTGTAGAAATGTAATCACACTTTGTCTTGGAATTACATTAAACTGTTTGAAATCACTGCACACACTGTTTGGCGCTGTCATTGATCTTTGGCATATGTAACTAGACAAGTTATGATCCTGAAAAAGTTCGTCTTAGAAACAATACCTCTTGGCGTCAGTTGACCCCTTAGCAGTAGCTGAATATCATTTAAAATGGTAATAACCCCACCCACTGCACTCTGTGCCCAACCATGTAGATTGGAGGAAGCACCATTATTCTTAACCATTATAGATCCATAATAACATGCACTTAAGAAACTTTCAGATTCCCCTGGAAATGTGATGCCCCCTCAGGCTCCCTGGGCACCCTTGCACAGTGCCCTGTCACCTCCTCTCCCACAGCCACTCCCATCACACTTGCCTTCCTACCCACTTCTCCCAGCCAGCTCTCATGCCAGTCATTCGTCTTGGCAATAGGAGAGCTGGACAATCACATGCCCCATGTTTAGGTATTAATAAAAACTGACTCAGCAAGGTCACACACTGGCATTACTGGCTAATAAAATCCTTGTGGAAAGAATCCTTGCCTGGTCTGTGTCTTCTACTCTCCACTGATATCCAACTCCAAACTTCTGTTCTAAGGAGTCACAGGACCCCATGATTAAGTGCTGAAAAGGTTCTTTTACCCTGATCAGCCCCTCTAGTAAAAGAGGTAGTCTTTTGTGAACTTTGGGGATAAAATGACTGTCGGATTGAATTATTCACAGAGGAGGGAAGAGCACAGCTAGAATATCTTTTATCAATCTGTAATATATATAATATCAAGATAGCTTTCTCCCTATTCACCTTGGGGAGCATGAAGAAGTAGTTACTTATAATTCCATAGTCTATAAACATTTATTAATCAGTGAGCAGATCACTAGGAGCTTACCATCCATTAGGAAGCATACTGATTTCTGAGGTTAAATTTGAGATCCTACCAGGGGTGGGGAATCAGTGGCCTTGAGGCCACATGTGGCTCTCTAGGTCCCCAAGCATGACCCTTCTTTTTTTAAGCACGACCCTTTGACTGAATCTGAACTTCACAGAAGAAAAATCCCTTAATAAAAGAATTTGTTCCATAAAACTTGGACTCAGTCAAAAGACAGCACCAAAGGACCTAGAAGGCCACATCTGGTCTCAAGAACCACAGATTGCCCACCCATGTGACCTAAATTCAGATAATGACCTTAGTCCAGGGTACTCTTGTGAGGGGACGCTGGATCAGTAGCTGATGGCCTTTAAAGAAGGTCACCTTTTTATTTTGGGTCCAGGAGCTTCTGGCCTAGGGAATCTATAATTTAGGATAGATCTGGGCATAATAGTATCCCAAAGGGTGGGAAAGTGAGGGAAAAGACTAGAGCACGTCTCTGAGCCCAAAGAACAAAACTGCTTTGCCTAGGAACCCAGAAGTCCAACAGACCTCAGTACAGCAATCTCCATGCTGGTCCTGAGGAGAGAACATTGTTTTAGGAAGCCATAATGGTCAGTCAGAGGTCATTCCCAGACTCACACTCTTGTTTGTTTTCTGTCTCCTCAGCCCTCGAGTAGACTGTAGGTTGCTTTATAAGATTTCTTGAGTACTTTCCGCATGTGTTAGTTCTGTCTCACCAGTTCAACCCTTTGGTGCTCAATATGTTTCCCCCAAAGGTGCTTCCAGTAATAGTAATTTCTGCATAATAGAGCACTTTTAAGGCTTGCTAGATATTTTCCTCCTAACAACCCAATGAGGTTGATAGTATGAGTTGAGGCAGGGTGTGGAGGGGGAAATCTGGACTTATAATTTCATCAGTGTGAAGAATTCCCAGTCTTCCTCCCCAGACTTAGATCAGCAACTTTTCTGGAACATGTTTTTAGGTAGTTGTCCTAAGGTCACACAACTGATAGGTGTGTTTCAGAGTCAGAACTTGATCTTAGGCCTTCCTTACACCAAGGTTGGTCCCATCTCTATTACGTATACCATGCTGCCCTTCAACCAGAAATTATCTCCATTTCTCAGATAAGGAAACAGAATATAAGAAGTTAAGGAACTTGTCCAATTGACACAGCTTCTAAGCATCCAAGGTAGACAGATTTCTTGATTCCAGCATTATTAATCCATGACTATGCTGGAGTGCTTCTCATGTTTAATTTGGGCTAATGACCAGTAGCCTACCTCACTGGGTTCAGGCTCCCTGCCTGTAAACTGTGAAGAATAATCGCTGCCTCTCCTTAACCCACAGGGTTCTATATAAGAAATATGGAATGTTTATCCAAGTAAAATCTATAAAGATAAAATGAACCAATAAAAAACTGGCAGACATTTACATCATCCCCAAAGGAAAGTGCTTGGAAAATGGCAGGTGTTCATGAGTCGTAGCTAATTTGCTTAGTGGTTAGAATAAGCCACTCACAGTTTCCAACCTGTTGATCTTGGCCATGCCATAATCATCTTGCAAAATGTATGTAATCGGTCCAGGGAGGGGCTTGTAAATTTTTAACAACCAATTCTCTGGGGTGACAGACTTTTAAATTTATACTGCATTATTAACATTTTCCATCATTTTATCAAGTCTAGACAATCAACAAAATAAATAAGCCTTGATTTGTAGTGTTTGCCAACTTCCAAGGTGTAAATGGGCCCCTAGGTGGTACAGTGGATAGAGCGTTGGGCTTGGAATCAGGAAGACTCATCTTCCTGAACTGAAATCCAGCCTCAGACATTTATCAGCTCTGTGCCTTGGTTTCCTCATCTGTCAATTGGGCTGAAGAAGGAAATGACAAACCACTCAAGCATCTTTGCCAAGAAAACCCCAAATAGGATCACGAAGAGTTCTATAGGACTCAAACAGCAACAAGATGCAAATGCTCATATTGAAAATGTACCAATTGGCTCTTAGGAGCTGGTTGGAGGCGGCCCTAGCACACCCCAGGTAGGTTCCAGAGGAAACAGACAATTCAATGCTCAGCCTCTACGTTTGTAAGCATAACTTAACTTAAGCCATCATGTCTCGCCAGTTGGGGTGGGGGTGGAGGGGTGTTCTCTGAGGAGAGAAAGATAGGGTCCACAGAATCTTAAGTTTTTATTATTGGAATACCAGAAACAATGCTGGACAAGAAGTAAAGAAACTTGGATTCTTTTCCGGCATTACCATCGACTGACTAGCAATGTGACCTTGGACAAGAAATTTTCCTGTTTCTTTATATTGAAACAAAAGGGTTAGTCAGTATTATTTCTAAGATCCCTTAGAAATCTAGAATTTACTAGTAATCCTCAAGTGCCCTCTAGTGGCCTTGGGGAGCTAGAGTGCCAGGGGGGAATACCAGCAGGAACTGATCTGAGGCTGGTTCCTGACCCCACTGGGTGTCATGGCCCATTCACAGAGGCCTGTTAATTTGCAGATGGGAACAGAAATGAAAAGGCACTTAGTTGCCTGTTACATGCCAGACACTGTGCTAATCACTTAGATGGGCAGAAATTTAGGAGCAAACCAATTGCCTGGCAGAAGTCCTACCAGGTCAGTATTAAGATAAAATGGTTGACTTGCTTTTGGGAATTTTTAGAAAGATTTTCAAACTTCTTTTGAAGCTTTGAAGCTTTTTTGTTTTGTTATTTCGATTTCCTTGGGAATTTTATGAGAGTACTTTGGATAGGTGGGGGAGAGTGAATTTAACACTTAACAAGCCTCAGATTGAGTACTTTCTTTGCCAGACTTAGAGTTTTTTTTTTTTACCTTGCAATCGTAGGCAGAGAAGGATAGGAGATTTGGTTATGTTACAGGAAGATTACCTGCCAGTTCTCTGCTATCAGAACATTCCCATGACCCTGTTTTGAAACTCTTGAGATGTCAGTTTGAATTCTGAGAAATTTAGAAAGGAAATGGTTTTGTTTCTTTAGGAAATCCAAAAAAATATAGATAAAATTAAAATTGTGTGGATTGACTCCCCATTTCAACCCCTGCCCTTCACCTCCCCTTCCCCCAGTTCTTAATATCCAATTTGAGGGAGAAATGGACCTTTCTGTGTTTGAGCCTGAGCTTTCTCATTGTACCAGTGAGAACCCTACACATAAATGGAGATGAGGGAGAGGAAGACACATTATCCAGTTACAAACTCGCTCAACTGTATACCAATGTCATTCTAGTGACCTTCCCAATTCAGTCATAAGGATTCCAGTCCCATAAATCTTTGGGATCAGAAAGACTCTTCCTGTCCAAGGAGGTATTTATAGGCATTGTAGAATAGGACTTTTTTTTTAAGTTGGGCATAAAAAAAAAAGGTCCCGGAGAGAAGATAGAAGTGGGGAGAAAGGAGATTGACTAGGTAGGTAAAGGCACCCAGATGCTGCATTTCTTTTAAGCCTAAGGATTTGGTTCTGCTACCCAGCATGGGATACCTCATCCCATCTTTGGTGGAATGAGAAGCAATTGATTCCTGCCCTATCAACCTTCCCAGTGAGGTGCATTGTCTGGCAACCCAGACACTGAGATAGAGTCGCTTCTGTGTTCACACCAAAAGCGGATTGTCACCCCAAGGTTTAGAGCCTCCCTAGACTGGATTTGGGGCCAGGTCCATACTGAACTCACAAACTTCCAGCTTTGGGGGGGGGGGGTAGAGAGAGGAGTTGAAAGGAAGTAAGAAGGTATGCTTAGGGTCATGGCCTCAGAGAGTATTTGCCTTTGAAGTATTTTCTTGATATCACAATATTTCCTCTTATAGTTAAATGTTCTTGCTCTCACTACTACAATCTGAGGTTGTGTGATAAATCTTGATTGGTATAAAAGGAGATTCATTGCGTCAAAGGTTCTGGGGTGCTACTGTGAATAATTTTGGACCACTTGTCCCAACATTTGAGACATCATGATATGATGGAAAGAGACTTGTGGTCAGAGGACATGGATTCAAACCATCCTTCTACCACTTCCTACCTAGGAGACTGTGGGTAAGTTATTTAACCTCCCTGGGCCTTGGTTTCTTCACCTATAAAATGAGGGTGTTGGACAAGGTGACCTAATGTCCTATTTATGATCCTGGGCACTGTTACATTTGTCATCTACATGAATATCATTTCAACACTAAATTTACTTAACCACATTTATAAACTGTTCCCCCAGGCACTTCCCAATTTTTAAAAAGAAAAAAAAAACCTACCTATGTACAAAATAGCAAACTTTTTGCTTTTATATATATATATACATATATGTATGTATATATGTATATGTGTATATATATGTATGTATATGTGTGTGTGTGTATATATATATATTTTTTTTTTTTTACAAATTTACCAACATAATATAGCAATTTCAGCTTAACTTGGACCCAGTAAATGTACTGACAGGGAGAAGACCTAGTTTATAGCTGGCCACTTCTCTGAAAATGATCTATGGGCTATATATGGATATTACATGCAGGCTGACCCACATCCCTGATTTCACCCATTCTTGTGTGAAGGTAAGGAAGAGTCAGAATTACTAGCTCCTGTCATTGTGATAGGCAAGGAAGGTGTAGGGGACCCAGCAAAATTCCTTCTGAGACTCAATTTCCTCATCTGTAAAATGAAGGTCCTGAGTTACTCACTCTCTAAGGTTCCTTCTAGCCCCAGATTCTATGATCCTACAATGAGGGTAAATTTCCCCAAAATCACCCAAGCAAATAGTGGAAAGGGCTAGATTCCCCAAGTTTTCTGATTCCCCTGGTGAATATTCCATCTACTGTCACCAGTACAAATTTTTCCCCATAGGCTGCTTATTAGGACTTCCAGATGACACTGATAAGCATAGTGATGAGGCTCCATTGATCATCCCACTACACTTAAAAGGTTCCCATTGTTAGGCAAAAACATGCACTGAGTGATTAAAGCAATCTATTAGAACTGAGTATAAACAGGGCCTGTAAACCTCCTTGAATCAATCAAAGCCATTGCTCATGCCTGGAGGATATTGTATTAAAAGGTGGAGCTATTCAAGAATCAGATAGAGATTGAGAGAGTCTGGATTCAGAGAGAAAGGAGTAGAGTACCAAACTTAAGTGGAGAGAACCAGTAACATAGAGGCAACCAGCAAAAGGAGCAAGAAGACAGGACTGAGCTGTGGAAGAGAAAAGAAATATTGAGGAGAACTATCATCCTTAGAGGCATCTCAGAACAAAGTATTCAGCTTGAATCTGCTATTAGAAATAGCAGAAGTGCCAGTTCTATCCGCCTACTAAAGGACTGAGGGAAATTCCAAGAAAAAGGTCTGTTCTATCTCCAGTTTCCCTCCCCAGGCCCTATCTATCCATAAACACTGTAATAAAATCTGTTGCTTTGTTATTCAAACATTTTCAGCAACCTGGATTTTGCCTCAAATACAAAAAAAGCCATGAACCAAGTAGAACTAGATATAAGTATAAATTAAGGCAGAGCACTAGACCTCTTTCTAAATGTTAGGGATCTTCCTAAGTGAGGGCTCATAGTAACTGTGGTTGTAACTACTTGTCCTAACTTTTTGTCTAAAATTTGCTGTTGTTGTTCACTCATTTCAGTCGTGCCCAACTCTTTGTGACTCCTTTTCAGGTCTTCTTGGCAAAGACACTAGAGTGGTTTGCCTTTTCCTTCTCCAGCTCATTTTACAGATGAGGAAACGGAGGCAGAGCGAAGTGACTTGACCAGGGCCACACAGCTAGTCCACATCTGAGCTCAGATTTGAACTCAGGAAGATGAATATTTGCTGACTTCAGACCAGTGCTCTATCTGCTGCACCACCAAAAATGAATTCCCTAAAGCCCTAGAGGAGGGAACCACTCCAGGAACCATTGTATTTCCCCTAGGCTTAAAACAAGCTAAATACTGTAATAAAGGGTTATGCATTGTCAATAGGGAATTAGACTTCCAAGGAATGGTTGGAATGAATCTGAGTAACCACAGATCTAATGCAGAAATGCAAGATAGACACAAATGTTTTCTCTGGAGGAAATTGTGAGGGGAGGAGGTCTTTATTCCATTAGTAATCAATACATCATTCACAGATACAATCAGGGGGCCTGCTGGAGGAGCACTAAGGAAGCAGAATGGAAGGCAAAGCAAAGGGTCTAAGAGAACAGTGGACACCCAGACCTCCCCTGCACCACGTAGGGCTTTTTCTACATGATAGATAGGAACCCTCCTTCTCATTATGATGAGGACAGGAATGGTTAGATTGAGAAAGTGGGTTGTGGCTCTTGGGTAAAGTGGCTGTGTTCCACATGTAAGTAACTTATGACAGTCATTGCTGTTTTGTTGGTTTTCTATAAGCACCAGAACTACTATGCTGTGCAATAAAAATGCTCCAAAGCAGGTGTTAGGACAGTGTCACTGGACAATTGCAGCTCACTCTAAGTTAAGTCCCTCTGAGGCGAGTCTTGAAGCCTACCTTGGGAAGAACAGCCAGGGAGACCAAGGTCTCTTGACCACAACCAGAAAGTACAAAAAGCAAGGCAGTTGAGGAGAAAAAAGAACAACTTAAGAGATTCTGCCAGTGATTATAAGAGTTGGGTATGGGGTTAGATATTTCCAAAGAAAAATATAAATACTTTAATTCTCAAAAAAAATTAAGTTAAAAACCAATGGAATAAGGTAAAATTCAGCGCCTCCAAAACGTCAGGAAGGGCCCCTTTGATCAAACAAAATAAGTAGATCTCCAGTGGAGAGGAGCTACCTAGTTTCATGGAGTTACAATAATGTAGGAGCTGCTTATGTAGAGGTGATGTTGACATTGATAGAAACATTTGCTTTGTTATCCCTCACTAGAGGCAACAGTCATACATGGTGCCCACATGTGGCCTTGAGGGAAGCATAGTTGTGTGCTACTTAGCCAAAGGGGAGGACAGAGGCATGACCAGGCATCAAAGCCTGTCTAGAATGGCACAGCAAGAAGATAGGATATGTATAGAGGAGGGAACTAGGAGCCAGAGCTAAGACCTGGAGATAATATACTATTGTCTCACAGCTGCATGGCTGACAGAGAAAACTTCCAGGATCTGTGGCTCCATAGAGAGTGTCAGGGTGAGACCCGGTGCCTCTCATCACTGGGCCAAGGCATAGAGAGAGGCATGTGCTGGTCTGCTTCTCACACTGCCCCACCCCTGCCTCACGTGTACGCCATCTTACTGCATACCCAGGGCCTGGTCATCAGGCAATCCGACGTGACGAGTCTGGTGGGGTCCACAAAGACACACTCCCCGTGCCCTGAGACAGAGAACCTGTGGTGAGGAGAAAGAACTCAATTTATTCTAAACTTATGATAAACACCAGAAATGCCACCGTAGACACTTAACACAGTGCTTAACATACAGTAGGCACTTACTACATGCTCTATCTACCTCTGTCATCTACCAGGTCAGCCCATGACCCCTTCAGTACAGTATTTCATCTCTTATGTGGGCACTTGTTTTGTAGGGAAACACAGTAGCTTCCATCCAGAATCAGAATAGTGGTGTGAAGGGAAGGAAAATGAAAGGAACAAACATTTATTAAATGTCTACTACATGCTGGGTTTACAAATAGCATCTCATTTGATCCTTGCAACAACCCTCATAAGGTAGGTGCTATTATTATAACACCCATTTTAAAGTTGAAGAAACTGAAGTAGATAGGAATTAAATGACCTGCCCAGGGTCACACAGCTAGTAAGTATCTGAGGTGGGATTTTGAACTTAGGTCTTCCTGAGGGTAAGCAGCTGCCAGGCCACAACATGGGCAGAAGGAGAAGAAATACGTAGGAGGGATGCTTTGTTAATGCTATTATTTCTGTTCTTGACCGGTAATTTCATCAATGTAGGGGAATCCTCAGTGTAGAAACTACCTCCATGTTGAAGATGGGCAACTTAGCTGCTACTGACCAGCGTTAGAGAATTGCCTGGGGTGCAGAAAGGAGAAGTAAATGCCTTTCCCTGGTCACACTGCCAATATGTGTCAAAAACAGGACTTGAATCCAAATCTCTCCATACGAGGCTGGCCTTCTCTCCACGTTCACGACGGCTTCTCTTTTAAATATTCCTTTTTATGCATGTATGTATTTGTAATGCTAGAAAGTTCCATGCTCCATAGCCTATTTATTTGGTCTTGAGTAAATGAATGCAGATACAAGCGAGGGCGTGAATGAATGAATGAAAAAACTACATATCAAAGGGCTTACTTTTTGCCGAGTACCGACAAACACATCGGCAAAGAGAGTCCTCGCCTTCAAGAAGCCGACGTTGTAACGGAGGACACCACTCAAACGGAGGGAAAGGCGCCTTGGTCCCAGGGCTGAACCGGCCGAAGGGAAGCAGATGGACGCGCCCCACCCAGGGGCAGCGGCTGACTCTGATCGTTCTAGAATTACCCCCGTATTTCTATCCCAGCCCCAAACGCAGTATCTGAGCACAGGCGGCTCCTAACAAATGATAAACTGATACGTCAAGTGTGTTCTAGGGAAACTCAAAACCTCCCACGGACAGCGACAAAGTTATTATGTATCGCGTGCCGAAGTAGGCGCTATTATTACTCCCATTTTAAAGATAAACTGAGACAGAGATTAAGAGACCAATATCACGCTGCTCAGATCTTCCTGATTCCAGGCCCAGCACTCTAGATCCCCTGGTTCACCTAGCTGCCTCAATTTTATATCCTTGAAGTTTCAACAAATGCCCTGGTTCTGACTTTTTTTTTCTCTTTTTGGAGGGGGAAAAGGCAGGACAATTGGGGTCAAGTGATTTGCCCAAGGTCACACAGCTAGTTTTGTGTTACTTGTCTGAGGTTGGATTTGAACTGAGGTCCTCCTGACTCCTAGACCGGTGCTCTACTCACTGCGCCACCTAGCTGGTTCTGACTCTTAAAAAGGGCAGCACTGGAGCGGCTAGGTGGTGCAGTGAGTAGAGCACCAGTCCTGAAGCCAGAAGGACCTGAGTTCAAATCCAGCCTCAAACACTTGACACACTAGCCTTGTGACCTTGGGCAAGTCACTTAACCCCAAGTGCCCTCCAAAAAGCAAAAAAAAAAAAAATTAAAAAATGAAAGCAAATGCTCCCTTGAATGATATTGAATGGAACTTCATGCTCTGACCCTAGTCAGGAGCCTGGAATGGGATTTCACAGGAAATTTCATTTCTAGGAGCCATGCCTTTGAGCCACCTGGCAAAGGGTTAGACTGTTAGAATGTCAGGCAGAGGGTGGCTAGGTGGCTCAGTGACCAGAGCACTGGCCCTGGAATCAGGAGTACCTGAGTTCAAATTTGGCCTCAGACACTTGACACACTTACTAGCCATGTGACTTTGGGCAGGTCACTTAACCCCAAATGCCTTCCAAAAAGAAAAAAAAAATGTCAGGCAAAAAACGACCCAATTTCATGATACTGAAATGGGATAATAATAGAGAGAAACACAGACTGTGGGCTTTCCAGAGCTCTTGAGAAACAACAGGTGTTGTTAAAGCAAGATGCTCAAGTTGCCTAATGTGGATAGAACTCTCCAAGGTCCCTTGAGAAGAGGCACCAAGAACAGACTGGGCAACACAATGGCTAGAACATAGTAGGTGCGTTACAACTTTTTGTTTTTTGATTGATTGATTGAACAGGTGGTAAAGAAACACCATCTTTGATTTCGAATGCAGAGGTCATCCGGTCCCTGTCCCTCATTTTCCAGGCTTGCCCCAAACAATCCAGGTAGCAAGTGTCTGAGGCAGGATGTGCCCCCCAGGCCAAAGTTATCCCTCCTACAATATATTAGTAAAAAAAAAAAAAAAAAAAAAGTGGGGGGGGAGAAAGGCGAGAGGGAGAAAAGGAAGCAGAAATGAAGAAGCAGACAGAGCCAGGGGAAAAAAGGAGGGGGAAGGTAAAGGGAGTATAAGAGGAGAAGGTGACTTGGTCGGGGAAAACATTCCTGCTGCTGAGGCCTAGGATTGGCAACCCTACCGTGAATGAAGAGACCCACTGGGACCCCAAGACACTTTCCCCCCTTTAATCATCCTCCCACCTCCTGCTTGGCAACACCCATACAATGTTTTCCATAACAAGGTTTAAGTGCCTTAATCTCTTCCATGACCACTGTGTTCTGTTTTTACAGTCAAATGATCTGAAGTTAAAATTGTTACCAGATGGCCTCCTAACCAGGAGGTTAGGACAGGAACAAAGAATTAGAGTTGCGGGGGACCTTGGGATCTATCTCTGATGTATTTACCAATGAAGAAACTGAGGCACAGTGAGTTAAAGTGAGCTGTCCCAGGTCACACAGCTAACAAATTTGGTACAGTAGATAGAATGCTGGACCTGGAGTCAGGAAGAATTGAGATGAAATCCAGATACTTCCTAGTTCTGTGACCCTGGCCAAGTCACTTAACCACTTGCTGCCTCAGTTTCCTCACCTATTAATTTGGGATAATAATACCACCTACCTCACAGTTTTGCTGTGAGCATCAAGTCAAATGAGATGACACTTGTAAATTGCTCAGCACAAGCCTGGCACATAGTAGGCACTTAAATAATGCTTGTCCCCTTTCCTTCTCTTCCCACTTCCTACTTCCAAGTCCAGCACCCCCATCCACTACACCATGGCTTGCATTCTCACCCCCGCATCCCTTGTCTCCAAAGTCAAAACTTTCTTCATGCAGGAACAGGGAATTCTGGTTATTAACAGAGGAGTATCAGGAAAGCACCTGCCCCACAACCTGTTGTCTACAATCAGAAGACTGAAAGTCAGCTTACTCATCTGGGTGGAAGGGATCTCCGTTGACCCAGTGAAATTCATCCCCTACTCTCCTCAGTCCAATCCAGGGTTCCCTCCTGGTGAATTTGAACATAAATTCCTATATCAAGAAAATATGTAGAACCTTGAGATCAGATATTTCCTTCTGACATTTCCATGTGTCTCAGAACAAAGCTTAATCTTTGAACCAAGATGGCTATTGGTTTCTTTCCCCAGGGAAGTGCAGATTCTGAGATGAAAACTTCAAGCTGGATCCTCCACTGGCCAGATTATATGGGACAAACTTTAAATCTCAGACTCCCCTCAGGATGTTCTGTCTGGCCCATCTTTCCCTGCACTCAAGAAATGTTGCGTAATACATGCCAAAGACCAATTTAAAAAAAAAAGATTGGGAACTCTACTATTTTGTATCAAATGATATATATTCTATCAAGCAATTTTAAAATCCTTAAATTTCTAGTCTATAAAATGGAATTAAATGTGCTTACATTGCCTACCTCACATGGTGGTTGTGAGGAAAAGACTCCACAGATCAATCAATAAGCGTATATTTCTTAAATGCCTACTATGGTTCCAGTCCTTTGCTAGGCAAGCACAGGGGGCAGAAAGACCAAACAAAACAATCCTTGTTCTCAGGGAACTTACATGTCGGTTATTATTGTCCTTGTTTGATTTTGTCTGTGCCTTTCACACATATGTTTTAAATTCACAGGTCTTTCATTTCAAACCAGGAAGCCTACATTATCAAATTCATTCTGGAGTTAATACTGCTGATCAAGGCCAAGGCTTTATTAAAACAATTAGCTTTTACAACAAAAAACATAAACAGAGGGTTGATTCCTCAGTTTTCTTTCTCCCTGTTCTTCTCTGACCACTTACAGAAGGGATTCCTATTGACCTAAGCATGTCAAAGTGGGTTTTATGAACTCCCCAGAAACATTTAATTGTCAAGTACCTGGTTGCTGGGTTCTTACCCTGGAGAGTACCTAGACCTAGCCATCCTGGGTCACACTCACCAGCTCCTTCTGGCTCTGTATCACAGTGAGGGATGCCTCATGAGTGTGGCAGTACTGACGTCCTGTGTTCCAGTCTCTTGGTTCTTCAGAAAAGAAATAGCATTTCCTTCCATAGAGTAACCAATCATCCGGGCATGGAGCATCACATTTGATACAGCCCTTGGAAGCTGTGGGAGAGAAAAGAGAAGCACTCTGAGGCTTGCATAGATTTGGGAGACGGCACAGCAAAGTCTCCCAATCCTAACTTTGTTCAAGCTTCCTCCTTTGGGTTTAGGGAAGAGCAAATAAGGTTGTGACAGGCTTCTCAAGAGGGGAAGGACAGAAGCTGGGTCCCCAACCAAAAGCTGGCTCTCTCCCATAAGCACCCCCCAGTCGAAGCATAATGTTGTTGTTCAGTTATTTCAGTCATGTCTGACTCTTTGTGACCTCATTTGGGGTTTTCGTGGCAGAGAAAATGAGTGGTTTGCTATATCTTTCTCCAGCTCATTTTACAGATGAGGAAACTGAGACAGAGTTAGGTAACTTGTATAGGGTCACATGACTAGTAAGTGTCTGAGGCCAGATTTTAATTCAGGAAGAGGAGTCTTCCTGACTTTAGACCTGGCGCTCTATCCGCTGCGCCACTGCCTGGAGTCTCTAAGAACTGGAAAGCTTCTTGTTGCTGTTAAGATGATGGTGATGGTGGTGGTAATATCAAGCATTTATACAGTGTTTTTAAAGTTTGCAAAGCACTTGACAAGTATCTTATTTTTATTCTTCCAACAACCCTATGAGGTAGATAAAATTATAATCCCCCATTTGAAAATAAGGAAACTGGGACAGCTGGGTGGCTCAGTGAATAGAGCACTGGCCCTGGAGTTAGGAGGATCTGAGTTCAAATCTGGCCTCAGACACCTAAAACTTACTAGTTGTGTGACCTTGGGCAAGTCACTTAACTCCAGTTGCCCTGCCTTCCCCATCCAAAAAGAAAATACAGAAACTGAGGCAGACATAAGTTTAGTAATTTACCCAGGTCACATAGTAAGTGGCTGAGGCAGGATTGGAATTCAAGTCTTCTGTCTCCCAGTCCAGAGCTCTAACCCACTTCAACACCTAACTATTTACATGTATCCTTCATTACAATCTCCTGTCCCCTGACGCACCCCTCACAGATGATGACCAAGCTTCTGTTTTAACACTCCCAGTGACAGGGAGCATTTCTACCTCTTCATGCAGCCTTCTCATGCTGTGTATACTCGGACAGCTGTAATTGTTTTTAAAATCCCTTACACTGAGCCAGAGTGATCTCCCTTTAATTTCCACCCACTGGTCCTAATTCTGCCATCTGGGGCATCCTAGAGGAATGATTCCACTATAGCACAGTCCTTGTGATCTATGAAGACAGTTCCTCATGCCTCCCCTCAAATCAAAAGTACAAGATGTGCAGACAAGAAGTCTGTCTGTCCAACTGGTGAACTTAGGGAGAAAATTCTAAGGTAGAAGGGCTTTAGATGTTTGCTTGCTTGGTTTGGTTTTCTCCAAGAAAAAAAAGAGGCAATTGGTGTAAGGAAAAGAACAATGGACAGGAAATGAAGAGATTGAGGCTGAGATCCTGGCTTGACCAGGAAGTCACTGTGTGCCCTTAGACTAATCACTGAAGTTCTCTGGACCTCAATTTTTTTCATGTATGAAATGAAGGCAACAGACTAAACTATCTGTCTGATCTCTTCTAGATTTCCTATTCTAGCATCATCAGATTCTGTGAATATAGCCAGCTCTCTAAGCTAAAAATGCTCTTTTTTTTTTTTTTTTTGCTTTTTTGGAGGGAAGGCAATTGGGGTTAAGTGACTTGCCCAAGGTCACATGTCTAGTAAGTGTTAAGTGTCTGAGGCTGGATTTGAACTCAATTCCTCCTGACTCCAGGGCTGGTGTTCTATTCACTGCGCCACCTAAAAATGCTCATTTCTTTTCAACATCCCTCATTATTACAATTTTGACAACCCTTTCTACCCTTACCCTCTTGATTTTCCTCCTGAGAGAAATGATTATTAGTAACCAATGATTGGGAAGATCCAGAGTTTCCCCTTTTCCTGTAACCCAAAATTCAGTTTCTTGAAGGACATTACTGATAACGAGGTTGAATTAGCTCTCCTCAATCTTGGTCTGACCCCACCCAACCTTACTAGGAATTTGAGGTGAAATTCTCAGCCCGTTGTCTTGGGCTCAGGCTTGGGTGGGGGATAAATTCTTTGACTAGACTGCCCAAGGGGGGGGAGGGAATTTGGAAGTAAATGACATAATCAAAGTCCGTTAGAATAAGTCCAGCCTTAATTGTAATGCTCATTCTCTCATTAATTGTGAACCAATCAGAGTTGATCACCACCCTCAGGAACACCCCTCTTCCAAGGGCATGTAAACCACGATCCTGCTGCCATGATGTCTTTGGTACTCAAGTGTGCCACTCATCTCTTTTATTAAAATGTTGGTATTATTACAAAATGATTAACTCCTCAGAAATTACATCTCCCAAATTGTTTAAATGCCACAATCCCCCAAAATATGCCAGTTCTATTTCTATTCCCAATCAGCTTTTTGATTAAAATATTTGAGATATAAAAATAGATCTGTCACCTACAGAAACTGGACAACCATTGGCATCTTGTGCAACTATTCATCAGCTAAGGATCCAGCTATGACTCTTGTCAGCTGGTTCAAAAGTCATATTGTCGCAGGATATAGGAGTGAATTCTATAAAAAGTCCTTTGTGAATCATTCAAAAAGAATGAGAATTCCTAGATAATAACCTGGATTTTGTGTATGTGTGATTTGAGGTCACTGGAGGTAAAAGGAGGGTTAATTGGAAATCATTGAAGTATCAATATTACTCAGGCAGTTAAACTATTCCCTAAAGGGCTAGCTAGGGAAATTATTGGTTCAGTGGATACTGGATCTGCAGTCAGGAACATTCATCTCCCTGAGTTCAAATCTGACCTCAGACACTTACAAGCTGTGATGACCCTGGACAAGTCACTTATCCTTGTTTGCCTCAGTTTCCTCATCTGTAAAATGAACTAGAGAAAGAAATGGTAAACTACTCTAGTATCTCTGCCAAGAAAACCCCAAATGTGGTCACAAAGGATTGGATAAGACTAAAATGACTGAATAACAACATGAAAAAGAAATATTCTAAGCATGAATCAATAGAAGCTTGCCAAACACTTTCAAGACTGAGTACAGCTCAATCAACATAAAATAGCTTTGACTAAAATTTAAGATGCTGAAGAAGAAAATCATACAAAATTTCACATTATGAAGTGTTATGGGATTCTGAAGATCTTCCTTACCCCTAGGCCCTTTGATAGGCTTAAGTGGCTCTGAGAACCTTCCCTAATTTGAAAGTATACTCTGCCCCCTAATAGGCTGAATGTGGTCATGTGGAGCCTGCAGCAGGAGGCTTGGTCTTCAGGAATGCTCACACCTTATTACTTTTTGATTGGGCAGTAAGTCAAGAGGGATATGACATTCTCTGACCCAGGAGAAGGCTATATATACTGCTGATGTGAGGTTTTGCCTTGGGGCTCACTTTGAGAAGACTTGTGTGATTTGGCCAGACCAGACTCTGGGCAGCCGATGAGCCCCTGGCTTTGAAAAACCCAGATGTTGGTGATTCCCTCTCTGGTAACTGAATAGGTATGGATGTAATTGTCAGATGGTTGGAAGCCTGTCTGCTGATCTGTTTCTTTGTCTGTTTATAACTTGTACTTGTAACTTGTTTGTATTCTCTGAAGTTCAGGGTGCTGACTTTTTCCCCTGAACTAGGTAAATGATATGTGTTTGATTAATTAAAGTGAGACTGTTAACCCATTTTGAGTTGCTTTCCTTTAGAAAAGCAGATCTAAGAACCTGTGCTAGCAGCCACCCTGGGTATGCTAGGGTGCTTGCTGATACAAGAAGGAGTATCACCCTGAAGAAATTAGGTACTTAGAAAACCTTGAAGAAAAGACTAAAGAAAATAAGAAACTCTATTCAATTTTTGACACTGTGAAAGAACTGAAAGCTGCTCTGACCAGGCAGTTAAATGATGTAAGTGAATGAAATAAGGAAATGAAAGTTCAGACTAAAAAATGAAAACTATTTTGAGAATTTACAGAAGAGGTGTGAAGTTGTGACACTCAGACGTGCAAAGATACTTCTCAGTCTCTTCATGAAAAGGAGATGCCTGAACAAGAAAAAAAAATACCAGCTTCAATGACTGATAAAATGAAGGCACACATTTGTAAACTTTTCATGGTTCTGACTGACTGGGTTCTACACCATTGCCTTAGCAAACTGAGACTGTAAGAATTGGACACATGATCAAAAGCAGGTCAACTTTCCACTCATAAAACCTATACCCAAGAGAAACATGCAAAGCTTTGGACTCTGATTGGCAAGCAACTGTAGTGACTGCTGTTAGAAATGATGAAAGGGATTGATTTAGAGAAACCTTGGAAAATTTACATTAACTGATGCAGAGTAAAGTGAGTAGAACCAGGAGAACAAGTTATACAATAACTACAACATTGTAAAGACAAACAACTTTGAAAGACTTAAGAATCTTCATCAATTTTGATTTGGATCAAACCTTGTTTGCTTCTGTTTCCTCATCTATAAAATGAGCTGGAGAAGCATGTGGCAAACCATTCCAATATCTTTGCCAAGAAGACTCCAAAAAGGGCCATAAAAGTTGAACTTTACTGAAAAATGACTGAAACACATACTGATGATAGGCAAATTATTGAACCGCTTTCAATCTCAGATTTTTCCTTTATAAAATAGAGATAATAACACCTTTAGCACTTCCTTCACAGAGGTTATCATCCTAATGGTCCTCATGGTATAAAATGGGACTATGTATAAAGCATTTCACAAACCTCAAAGTGCTGTATAAATGTTGTTATATGGCTCACAATGTTCACAATGAGCTTGTGATTAACTAAAATCTACACGTATTTCTCACATGAACTCCTGTCAAAACAGGTCTTCTCCATTCTAGACTTATGCAATTTTTTTTTCTTTCTAGACTTATGTTTATCTCCGTTAAATGTAATTTTATTGGTTTCAGCCCATTATTACAGTCTGTCAAGGTAATATTGAATTTGGGTTCGTTGGTATATCATATCAACCATCTCCTCCTGCTTGGTATCATACAAATGCCTACTTTGCCTTCATCCAAGTCACTAATGAAAATACTAAACAGAATGGGCTCAAGGATTGAGCCCTGTGGTGCCCTACTACTGACCTTCCTCCAGGTTATATTAATATATAATTATATTTTTATTATTTTTATTTTAGAATACATTTATGTATTATATATAATATGTATATATTTTATTATATGTTTATATATTTATTTCTATATAATATACGTATATATTTTATTATATATTTATGTATTATATTTAACATGTTAATTATATATTTACTGTGTATTATATCACTTAATTATAATAGCATATTATGTAATCATTTATTATTTATATTATATTTATATATGTGCTTAAAATATCTCCAGATGGAGTAAGCAGTAGTTTTACATTCAGACAACAATGACTGCACCTAACTGGATCGTATCGTTTGCTATTGTTCAGCAGTGTCTTACTCTTCAAGACTCCATTTGGGGTTTTCTTAGCAAAGATACTAGAGGGGTTTTCCATTTCCTTCTCCAGTTCATTTTACAGATGAGGAAACTGAGGCAAACAGGGGTAAGTGACTTGCCCAGGGTCACATAGCTAGTAAGTGCTGAGGCCAGATTTGAACTCATGAAGATGAGTCTTCCTGATTTTGTTGCTTGGGCTGTATCATTACCTGGCCCCATTTTACCATTTAGATTACAAGGCTATCATAGGAAACTTTATCAGATTCTTTACTGAAATTAAGATAACTGTCAATTACATCCTCCAATCTAGCAACTCTTATAAAAGATGTAAATGATGTTAATTTAGCATAGCTCATTGCTAGTGCCTATCTCATGACCCTTGTGATCACTCTCTCCTTTTCTCCATGTCTGTGAATGAGTTGTTCAATGACCTCTTTGTGAGTGGGGGATTTTTGTTGTGATTAGGGCTGATTGCCAATCTGTAACTTGTGCAGCTCAACGGGGAAGTGACAAGTCATAGCTCTAAGGGCAAAGCCGCATACCAGCTGGGATACCATTTTAGGATCATGGGTTCACCAGCAAAGAGAATTTCTTCTCTCCCCACGCCTCACTACTTCTCACACTGGAACTACCTTCAGCTCTTACAGCCTCTCCCTCTGACTGGCTTTTTAAGGAGAAGGCCCAAGCTAATCACGTCTTCATTTCTTTCCAGGCTGTACTCCTGACTGTCTGTGGAGAGTGAATAGAGTGGATAGACTTAGTGGGTAGAGTACTAGGCCCAGAGTCAGAAAAACCTGAGTTCAAATCCAGTCGAAAACACATAATAGCTGTGTGACCTTAGGCAAGTCATTTAACTTCTGCCTCGGTTTTCCCAACTATAAAATAAAGATAAGAAGTAAATAAGCTGAGGGCATCAAATGGGCTATTTGTAAGGTGCTTGGTACCTAGTAGGCACTTAAAAATGTGTGTATCTTTCCTTCCTGGGAAATGTGACTTGAACACAGATATACAGGTAGACATGAATTTGAAATTATTTGAACAGGATGAGGGCAGGAGGACTTAGATAAGGTTTCACAAAAAAGTGGTGCAGAAACCCTAAAACTTCATCTGTATAAATGAGGGAGTTAGGCTGGAGGAGGCAGTCTTTGCTTTCTTCTTGTCATGGATCCCAAGGACCCCTTTGGCTCCTGGTGAAGCCTGTGGAGTCCTAAGAATACTTGTTGCCTAGATTCATAATTAAAGAAAGCGTTCCATTTCAGTTAAAAGTGAGTGGCCATAAAGAGGGAATTTGTTCCCATCCAAGTTTATGGACCCCCTGAAATCTATTCATGGATGCTTTGGGGGTCTTTGGACTCCAGGTTAAGAATCCCTCACCTAGATGGCCACTCATGTCCTTCCAGCCCTAAATCCTATGAGTGCAGAATTGGATTTTTGTATTTGGGGCTTTCTGCAAGGGAGGTATGCTGATCTGCTTCTGGACACACAATAACTGCTAGTACTTACCCATACTGCCTGAGTTCTAGCAGGCAGAAGCCTGATTAAAAACCCACTCACCAAGTATACTCATCACCACGAGGATGGCAAAAAGCAAGACCGCAATGGCTCCTAACAGCAGACGGGTTGTTGTATCTAGAAGAGAGAAGGGAAAAGAGATTTAGCTCCTGCCCCTGTACTTCAACCTCCAAACCTAGAACCCGCTAGCACAAGAAAGATTCAGAAAGCCAACCACCTTGTCCCAGGGCTCAGGCCCCTGCTCTTCCTTCTCCCAGCCTCCCAGGAAGAGGGAGACAGTGCAGACACCCCCACTGTATTTCCTCTGGGTTCCAGCTCTAAAGTGCTTAGGAGGGGCACGACCCTACACCTCAGTCCAAGGCCACAATCGCTACCTTTACCGAGAGAGAGAGAGAAAGAGAGAGAGAGAGAGAGAGAGAGAGAGAGAGAGAGAGAAAGCTTGTGTGTGTGTGTGTGTGTGTGTGTGTGTGTGTGTTAACCTTATCCTCATCACCTTCTCTATAGCACAAAACTTCTCCCATCAGTGTCTTGACTAAGTGCAACCCCAGGGTCTGAGGGTTGTTGAGTTTGTATAAAGGGAGGCAGAATAGAGTGAGGGAGAGGGAAAAAGAAAGGAAGAGAGATGTGAAGAGAGTACATTTTGATGGCTTAATCACTAAAAAGCTCTTCATTAGAGTAATTTAGAGGAGGCTTTTTAGGTCAGTTAGTGTAACCAGGCCCTGGAGTCCTCAACACACAGAAAATTAAGTTATATCACACTAATTCAAAACTTGTGATCACTTAGATACAACCTGAGCCAAAATTTACTTTTGAATCCTTTGCCAAAAAAATCGCTACATAAATTAATAGTAGGGGAAAAGGATACAAAAAGAAATATTTGGCTTGGTGAAGTAATAAAACTGTTTCCCCGATTTATTTGCATTCCAATTAATGTACTAATTCTAAATGATTCTTATGTATACATTAAAGCAGGTCCTAGGGTTCTAGTTCTCTATGCATTTACTTAACCACAAAATCTTGGGGTTGAAAGAAGGCTTAGAGTTCACCTAATCTAGCCTCCCACCCAAGAAATCCATTCCATGTTATCTACCCTTTGTTTGGGTATTTCCCTGCATGGGGAGCTCACTTTCTGTCAATGAAATGATAAATGCCTATTGTGGCCAACAACTCTTTCTGGCTGTAATGGGTTCTTTCTTCTATGAAGTCAAATATACCTCCTCATGACTTGTTACCCCCCTTTCCTCTGCCCTAATCAATTGATATAGTGAAATGTGGCTGTGTAAATGTCCTTGGGTGTTTCTGTCACTTGCTTAGGCAGACGTGATGCTTTGGAGAGATAGGTAAGTAACTGAGCATACACTCAAGTCATCTGGTACACGGCCCTCATTCTATAAATGAGAAAGCTGTTGGATGGAATAGGTGTCATAAGGTGTGATTTCTGCCCTTGTAGAATCCGCAATCCAGCAAATCAGTGTATAATTTAAGGAATGTTATATCGTGTCCACTTTCAATTATCTGTGGAATTGGAAAGAAGTGATATGGCTGACAAGGGCAGCTAGGGGACCCAGTAGATAGCACTGGGTCTGGAGTCAAGACGGCCTGAGTTCAAATCAGGTCTCAGACATTTACTAGCTGTGCGACTCTGGATAAGTCACTTAACTCTGTCTCAGTTTTTACATCTGTAAAATGGCACACCTCTCCAGGATAAATTTTTTTAGTCTTTATATCCACAGTGCTAAGCACAGTGCCTAGTACCTAGTAAGTACTTAATAAATGCAGAATTAAATTGAAATCAGAAAGTTCAACATCAATAGAAATTTATAATGTGGCCCCAAACACTAATGCTTGATTTCCTCATCCTTCCAGAAGGTTCAGAAAAAGCTGCCACAACATCTGGGGCATCAGAACCTCAGTCCAGGAGCCCTCGGCTGATTGGGGGAGGGAAGGAAGGGGAATTGGGGGGGAGGAGAGAGGGTGCTGAGGAAGGAGGAAGAACAAGCTGATGGACTGCAGAGAATTTATCATCTTGAGGAGACTTTGCTGAAGGCATGTATGTGGCTTTAGTCAGGAAGCTGTGGGTTTGTCCCAGTGCGAGAAGCTTTAAACATTAAAAGGTTTGGGCTCAGTAAAAAACTGAAATTCCCTGGCCAAGGACGTGCATATGCACTTTGTCCTGTCCCTTTCCTCCACCTTCACCTTCTCTGATCCTGGGCTGCCCCCAGCCCTTCTCAGCATCCCCAGGTCACCTCCAGCCTTCCCACAGATCACCACTGGAACACTGAGCGACATTCTCCCACCGAGATTTGTTTGTTGTCTCTCATTGAATTGGCTGTTATATTAGAAATTCCTAATCTGAGATTGGGAACAACGGAGAAAAGGACAGGAGAGAGAGACATAGTACCAATGTGGAAAGGAAGGGAAAGCTTATGTGAATGTGTACATACACATATATACATATGTATATGAATATATATGGGCAGCTAGGTACCAGGCCTGGAGTCAGGAAGACTCATCTTCCTAAGTTCAAATCCAGTCTCAGACACTTACTAGCTGTGTCCCTGTTTGCCTCAGTTTCCTCATCTGTAAAATGAGCTGGAGAAGGAAATGGTAAACCACTCCAATGTCTCTGCAAAGAAACCCCCAAATGGGGTCACAAACAGTAGGACATGACTGAAAAATTACTGAACAACGACACATAAATATATGGGGTACTAATTTTTCCAGTGTGTGTGTATATACACGTGTGCGTATATGCATATGCACATGTGTGTTTGTACATGTACACATACATGTGTACATGTATTTATCTGGTGTGTATAAATACACAAATATATACACACACACTTATATACACATACACTTGGAGTGTCCCAAAAGACTTTTGGATCGCCCTGTACTTATAAATGAGTATGCACTGATGCTTACAATCATTATTGTTTGAAGGAAAATTCCAACAGTAAAACTGACCATATTATTTGAAATCTTCACTCCCAAGGCTAGGCTTTCATGATCTTCACAACAAAGACAAAATCCCTCTGTCAAAATGGAGCAAGTCTAGAGAGTTTAAGTTATTCAACAGAATAATGATAATATTGCCATTGGGAAGATCACTCTTGGAAATGATCTCTTTGTGGAAAACCACAGGTCTGTTCCAGTGCTGGAAAAACCAAGGGATGCATCCTTTGGTTAAAAGAGAAGGTTCTAGCTATTTAATCTTAGTTTTAGGGAACCCCACCATCTCCCAAAACTTGATTGTCTTCTAAAAAGGAAGACTGTGAGGCTTTAAATAAGAATAAAGGGAAAAGGGTTTCAGTATAGGATAGGCATGTTTATTTTAAGTCCAGGGAAGGTTTGGGCTTTAACCAAGGACACTGCATTAATATACAATTAACATCTAAAAAGAGGAAGAGAAAGGTAAGCTTTGTTGTGGTTGTTGTTCAGTCATTTCAGTCGTGTCTGATTCTTCATGATCTCTTGTGGGGTTTTCTTGGCAAACATCCTGGAGTCATTTGCCATTTCCTTCTCCATTTCATGTTAAAGATGAGAAAACTGAGGCAAACAAGGTTAAGCGACTTGCCCTGGGTCACACAGCTGGTAACTGTCTGAGGCCAGTTTTGAACTCATGACTTCAGGCCTTTTCTTCCATAATCTGTGCCACCCAGCTGCCCTAAAAGGCACCATTCAGAGGGGGTAATTGTTACTGTTCCTGTTTTGCCAATATCCCTCTTACAGCCTCTAAAATAACTCAGGCTTTTATCACCCCTTCAACCCCCCAGACTATTTCAATAGTCTCTTCATTGACCCCTCTACTTCTGTGCTCTCTTCATCCCAATCAATCCTCCACCCTGCCATCAATTCGAAATTCCAAAACATAGATCTATTTGATCATGACCATGCAAGCAATACTTTTTTTGTACCATGATCCCCTTTGATAGCTGGGTGAAACCTATAGAGCCCTTTTTAGAATCATGCTCTCAAATACTTAAAATAAAATATGTAGGATTACAAAAGAAATCAATTATAGTGAAGTACAGTTACAAAAATATTTTTTAAAACAAATGTACAGACTCCTGATGAAAGTTCTTGCTCTAGGATGAAATAAAAAATTCTCAGTCAGACAGACATCTACAACCCTCCCCAATATAGTTCCCACCTATATTTACATTCTTATTTGAAATGACTCCCCTTCATACATTCCCCATTCTACTCAAACTGGCCTGCTAGCTGTTGCACTCCTGTCCCTTTGGTCAGAATGGTCCCCCATGTCTGGAATGCATTCCCTCCTAACCTCTGAAACCTTATAAGAGCTCTGGCTTCCATCTTCATTCTCCTTTTTATCACTCTAAAATGGTCCTTGGGAAAGAATTCCCTGTTAACAAAATCTTTTCACTCCTAGCCCTTTGGTGTCCCAACCAGAGTTGTCTCAATGACTAATTCTAGCACCTGGGATTAATTGACTTGAGTCTGGGTGAGTCCTAAAATATGCCCACTTCAATGCACTGGAGCCACACCCTGGTAAACTGTCTCAGCACACAAGCTAGACCAGGTTGAAAGTAACTGGCAAACCTCACACCTGTTGGTAAATTAAAGGGATGTGAAGCATGTGAAGACTTTCCCCAGGGCAATGGGTGGAAGAGAACAATTTGTTCCAATGGCCTCGAAGGTGGCTCTGTGGAGCACTTAGAGCTTGGTCAGGCATCAAAAACACCAAGGTCATCCAACTACTTCATCCTGAGCCATCACCAGTCTTCTTGACTTTTGTCTTACCATTGGACTTGGAGAGTGAGGCTGATGACTTTGTACAACTCAGCCTCGCTTAAATCCAAGGCATCACCCAAGATGTCATTGGACCTCTTCGAAAATGAAGAACTGACACCAACGACAATGGTTGAGGTAGACCAGAAACTGAGGTCTTGGATGTTGAGGAGGCTGAGTAACAAGGAGACCAGGATATTGAAAGAGAACAAGGATTGGGATAGAGAAGACTGTGAGCTAAATACTCACCTTACTAAAGAGGAAGGGGAGTGACCTGATGGCAGAATGAAGAGAGCAGCAATGAACCAGATGTGAATAATAATAACATAACATTTACATAGCACCTCAAAGTTTGCCCAGCACCTTATAAATATTATGTTATTCGATCTTCATCCAAGGAGGCAATCTGGTGAAGTAGGTGCAGTAATTATCATTGTCCTCATTTTACAGAAGACAAAGGAGGTGTGGACAGTGATTTGCCCAAGGTTACACAAATAGTAAGTGTTTGAAGCAATATTTGAACTTGGGTCTCCCAGACTCCAACTATTGCTGGAAACAATGGCATTAACCATAGAGGACAATAGATAGTTACTGAGTGATGATGGCAAAGAGAAGGTCTGAAAGTAGCCATGATGATATCCCATGACCAGGCTGTGCAGAGGGGGTCAAGCAATACCGGAGTCTTTGGGAGTAAACTGGGCTTCGGTGAGCATGTTAAGGACCAAAAATGTGAGACAAAGAGATGTAGGATGAAGGGCAGCGTGCTGACAACAGAGAAGGACTCAGGGGCCACAGTGAGGAGGATTGATGGCTGAATTTACTACTGGCATTTAACTCACACTTTACTTCCTTTCATCCTCTTAATGATCCTTCACTAACCACAGCATCACGTATTTTGAGCTGGAAGAGATCTTAGACGCCATTTGGTCCGACCGTGTGAGATGTCCCACATGACACTGGCCCTCAGGTCACAAGGAAGCTCCCCCAGTAAGAAGGTGACCCTGGGAACCAAGTGTGCTTGGAGCAAGGTGGGGAGCAGAGGAGGAAGGCGCCCTTTCTGAGGTCTGCTTCCAATGTCAAATGGTTTGGGTTCATACCATTTGTTCCCTGATAAAGGGAACAACTTTTTAAACCCTTCAGATCCTGGACAAGTTCTCTGAAATCAAATCCTCAAGTGTCCATCATGGCTCCTCTAAAGTGGTGAATTCTCTCAACACTCTCTCTCTCTCTCTCTCTCTCCTTTTATGTGTATGTTTTTTCTTGCTCTGACCATACCCCTCTTTGCATATCTTGCTTTTACTATATCTACTATAACAGTGGCAATATTTATATATCATCTCTGCAGCTAGGTGGCACAATGGATAGAGTGCCAGGCCTCAAGTCAGGAAGACTCATCTTCTTGAGTTCAAATCCAATCACACACTTACTAGCTGTGTGACTCTGGGCAATTCACTTAACCCCTTTTGCCTCAGTTTCCTCATCTGTAAAATGAGCTAGAGAAAGAAATGGACAACAACAATATATTATCTGTTACCTTCCAGATACTGTCTAAAAACACTTTACAAATCTCTTTTACCCTCACAATAACCCAGAGAGACAGCTGCTATTATTGTCCCATCTTACAGATGAGGAAACTGAGGCAAACAGAGGTTAAATGACTTTCCCAAGGTCACATAGCTAGTAAATTTCTGAGATTGCACTTGAGTATAGGTCTCAAGTCCTACGTGTGCATATATGTGTGTATGCACACATACATATATTATTTTTTGTTGTATTAGTTGAAATGCTTCTTTATGTTGATATAAAAAGATATAAAGGATATTTTTATACATTTAAAAATACAACTAAATTGAGTTGCTTTCTACTTATGTGGGCCTCAAGTAATGTTTTACTGCTGGTCTTTTATAAGAAAAAGGTTTTGCCCCTTGGTCTATAGTAAATATCATCATAACAAAAAAATATATATATGTACAACAGAAAGATAGCCAAGATGCTCCTGAGGGCCCACCTACCTACTGGAACAATATTCAATATGGCGTCAGGAAGCATTATGGCACAGTAGACAGAGGGCTGACTTTGGAATCAAGAAGACTTGAATTCAAATCCCGCCTTTGACAAATACTAGCCACGTTCCCACAAGCAAAGCATTTAATCTCGAAGACAACTCTCCAAGACTTTAAGATGCAGGCTAGATGCTGATCCTACATTAGTGGAGGAAGTTTCCGCACCAAGATTTCCCCATACCCATGAAGGCACACCAAAGTCAGGGGGCAGTGAAAAGCACACTGGACAGGCCAGCAGTCAGACTACCTGGTTCTGAGGCCTGGTTCCACTATTAATAATCAATTAACAAGTATTCAATAAGCCTTAAGTCAAGTGGACAAGACTCTTCACCTAGCTGTGTAATATGAAGGGGTTGAAATGAAGGATTTATAAATTCCCTTTCCTTTCTCAAATTCTAGGAATCCAAAAGAACATGGCAGGCCCTGGGAGTTCATTGTAACAAGATCTTCTTTGCTACCTTTTCATTTCTACAAGCTCTTTAGGGATGCATGCATGCCTTCCTCTCCTAGCCATGCACAAAATACATTGAACCATTCAAGAAAAGAGGCCTAAACTTTGGACAAGATCAAGGAAAGTGGGGCCTCGCTCAATTCTCCCCTTCAGAGACGCTCTCTTTTTAGAGTGTTTTTGTCATGTGTTTCTAGTCCTGTCTCACTCTTCACTAACACGCTATATTAAAGCTTTGCAAAGACTGTGAGAAACTAGGGTGGGGTGCCTCCTTCAGGGAACCAATGACCCAACAAATTAGTCTGTTGGAATGTTAAATTAAAAACAACATGGTCTGAGAGACATGTGGCAGGCCTATTGCCCAATAGGGGCATTCCTCTTTATTTGATTTATATCCCAGGGATAGTGCCCACACCATCACCCATCCCTCCCTCCACCAGGGTGTGGCCTCTAGACCCTGGATAGTAACAGTAATAGTAATGACAATAATAGTTAGCATAGGGGCCGCTAGATGGCCCAGTGATAGAGCACCAGTCCTGGAGTGAGGGGGACCTGAGTTCAAATGCAGCCTCAGACACTTAATGCTTACTAGCCATGTGACCTTGAACAATTGCCCTGCCTTCCCCCCTCCAAAAAAAAAATGTTTTTAAAAAGCATTTATCTAAGACTTTAAGGTTAGCAAAGGACTTTCCAAGTATTTAATTCTGTCCTCATAATAGTTTTATCCCATTTTACAGGTGAGGATACTGAGGCAGATAGTGGCTAAATTACTTACTTAGGGTCACACAGCTAGTAAACTCCTTGGGCTAAATTTGAATTTAGGTCTTCCTGACTCCAGGTCCAGCACTCTCTCTGCTGTGCCCCCTAGCATCTGTGGGAACAGGGAGTGAAGAAGGACTCTCACCTCGTTCATATGTTCTATCTGGCAGGGTAGTCTTCAACCAGGATCCATGTAAAGATTTTGGGTGGGTATGTTGTAATAATAATAATAATAATAATAACAATAACAATAATAATAATCTTAGATAGCACTTTAAAGTTTACAAAGCAACATCCTGTGAAGTATGTACTATACATAGGTATTACTATCTCCATGTTACAGATGAGAAAACTGAGTCTCAGAGAAGTTTACTGACTTGCCCAAGGTCATACAACTAGTAAGTTTCAGAAGCAGGACTTGAACCCTGATCTTCCTGACTTTAGGTCCAGAATTCTGTCCACTCTGCCATATTACCTCCATAAAACATGGACCAAGGAAGGGACAAAGGAAGAGGCACCTGGGAGTACAGAAGAAAAAATAAATGTCTCTTCCACTTCTTCCTCATAGGCTAGCTCAAGGCAAGACACAAGTTCTGTGTCTTGATTTTCAATAAATATTGAATCAAACTTAAGGGGTTAGAGGGAAAGGGAATAATGAAGGCCACAATGTTGACTTTCTGTTTTGTTGTCATGGAGAGCAGTGTGGCTGGTAGTAGGAGGAGCCCTCCACCTAAAGGTTCCTCCAAAGAAAATGGAGCATGTGTATTTCTAAATAAGTCCTGTGCAGAACTGAGTGTCCTCAGATACTCAAATGGACCCATGATCTCATCAATTACAGTGATGCAAATGGAAACCCATTCATCCCTGACTATCTTATATGACTTTTGACCATGTTCTCCCAACATTTGACCCACAGGGGATATCCAATGGACTGGAGACCTTCCTTGCTTTCTCCCAACACCACAGGGGCACCATGGATGGACTCTGGCTTACCCATCTTTCACCCCTTGCTCTTGCCACATGGCCAGCTCATTTTCTCTTCCTGTCCTATAATTCCTCAATGACATCCTTTAAATCTTGTTCTTCTCTGGAGGCCCTCATTTGTTAAGTGTTGTAACTCGTTCATGCCCACAATGCTCTTCTCTATTGAGACCCAAGAAACAAATCAAATATGGCAAATTGCAATAACTTTGTCTAACTTGGTACTTTATTCTTTGCTTAGTACTGAACAATGGGTAGCTTGTACCCCAGACCTCATCCCTCCTTAACCTTTTTTAGACATTATGATTCTTGATCTTGACCTTGCTTCCTGTATAGACACTATCACACCCACCTCTGGTCCTATCAGTTTTATTATTGGTTTCTCCTGTTCTTGATCTAAGGAATTGTTCTTCAACCCCTTTTCTCTTTCATTTCTGACTTTCTGTGACTATCCAAACAAGGAATGGTTTACAGCCCTGAACAAGAACACAAAGAAAATTATAGAAATTAGACTGAAAGATATAATCTGAGAAAAAAAAAGAGAGAAGTCAGAGCTGTATTCTGTGTACAGATGAGGCCCCCTCCTTCTGTGGTAAAGATACCCTTATCTTTACTGCAGCTTATAAGAGAATAGATCGGTGTTGTGAAAGAGAGTATGAGCCACCTAAAGGTAAGGCAAGGCAGGGGGTCAAATGCTTGTTGTGGTGTCCAATATAGACAATAGCAACAAAGAGACCTTTAAAATAAGGTCAGTTATACTTCAGATGGGAAACTTTTCTGCTTGAGAAGATAATTCCAAAGTAGGAAGGTAGGAAGAGAGCGATAGTTAACTAGTTAACTTGTTTGTAATGGTCAGAGTGGGGTAAGATAAAAGCAAAGACTTTGAGAGCATTCCCCTCTTCATCAGCTAAGAACATCACACTGACACTGCAGACCTGATAAAACATACAGACATGGGCATGGTCTATGATTCACAAGAATGGCCATCAGGACCATTACCCTGCTAGTCCCCCAAAGAGTAGCAATGACCCTACGGTTTCTTAGCACGCAGGATCCTCGAGGCCCTGGGCAAACTCTCATGAAAATGAGGAAGTAGGAAAAGCTATGAAACCAGAAAACAGACTGATCTGATAAGAGCTACCTTTGAGATGAAAAACTGGGCAGATCTTCAGGGTGATTGGCAGTGATAATTTACATGCAATTGAAGTGATATAGTTGAGGATGGGATAGGAGCCTTAGTGCTAACCAACACAGGGCCATTTGTTTCAGTGGTGGTCCATGAAAACACAAACTATGTTCCCTGACAATTAACTAGATTCCTTCCAGCACCAGTAATTTCCTTGTTCTTTTTTTTTTTTCTCCTTGGCCTATATCACTAGAGTCTGTGAGTCTAAGCCAGAGGATAATTTGTTAGGGAGGTTATAGAAGGAAGCTAGAATTAGAAAATCTCTTTTTATATTTCTTTAAACTCCCTATATGGTTCTCTGACCTATGACCAGGAAAGTCCAATAGAATATGTTTTCAAGTGCCGTCCATAATTCATGCAGAATATATACTGAGGAAAGGGTGCATGCTGGACATTACCATATGAAAATTTGACCATGAACAAGAATGGTCCCAATCAACATCAGAGAACACCGAAGGAATGGCTTGATGACATGCTTTATCCTTTCTATTTCTCCATTGGACTGTGGTTTAAAGTCAGAGGAAAGCTGTGGTTGGATGTAGAAGTATGAGAGGAATGCCTGCCGGAACTGGGAGATAAATTTAGAGTCATAATTGGAGGTAATGCTTTTGGGAAAGCTATCAAAGTGAAAGAGATGGTCCAAGGCCAGTTGACTGCTTGAGAGGCACGAGGTAAGTCTTGGATGGGGATAAAGTGCACCATCTTAGTAAAGTACCTGGTATTTTTTCCCTCTGAAGGGAAATGAAAGGACCGTCATGAAATCCAGTAAGATGTTGGCTCATGGGCCTTCATGAGGTTCAGCAAGGGCTGAAGTGGACCTTACCATGGTATATGTGAAGTGTACAAAGGTCCACAGGAATCCTCCTCTGCCTTCTCAGCACTGTGTAGCATATCCTTTTGTGACAAGACATCTGTCTTACCATCCTGGACACCCAGAAGGTAGATTTCCATGAGGTAAAAATCTATGGAAAAGAATAATGCCCACAAGGCAGAGTGGGCTTTGAGAGAGCTCAAGAACCAGAAATTACTCCATTTTTTCCACTTTCCTTTTGGGTAAGGCAAACCTGCTGGAAGTTAGACAACTGTCAGTCAATGAGTATTTCTGAATACCCCTGGGTGTAGACTACTCTGCTCTGGGGGTTATTCTAATGGAAGGGAGGCAACATCTAGTGGGGAAAGGGCTAGTAGACAGATAGGCCACAGTGCAAATTTTTAGATAAGGCAGATCCTGACAGAACCCTGGGATACAAGTTCAAGAGAGGGTTCACTACCTTCCCTTGCTCAGTTCCTTCTCTCCTGCTGTCTCCCTTAGTCTGCTTTCTCAACCCACAACTCTTTGAAAACAACTGCCATATTATCTCTTCATCTTCAATGCCTGCCTCTGCAGAGTCACCATCTGGGGCTTCTAATTCCAATCTTATGTCACCACCGCCCCTTCAGGAAGTCCCCTCTACCACTTCAGTATTGGCATAAGCATCGCCTAAATCCAGATTTGTCAAGGAAGTGTGGTGGAGTAGAAAGGGTGCTATCTTTAGAGCAAGGACAACCAAGGTTCAATTCTTCTCTCAGATATACATTGATTATAGCAAGTCACTTGTCTCTCCATGTTCCAAGCAACTTTCTAAGACTATAAGACGTGGAGCTGTGCTGGGAAAGGGAATTTCTTATATAAATTAAATCAAAAGTCTCATATCTATCTAAACACAGCATGACAGGTTGATTTCTCTCCTCTAAGTCATGTGGGTACTCAGAAGTAGGTTAAGTCTTTGAGGAAAGCTGACTTTAAAAAAGTACGAAACATTTATCAAGGGAGGGATATATGTGTAGGATACTGGCTTCCTCTTCACTAACCAAATCATGACTTTAGCTTAATTTTTACTGGGTGAGAGTGATTCACTTCATAAGGATACTCAGTTATGTCATGCTTTGTTACTTATTTTCCCCAAGTGTGCTTGTATCTACAATCTCATTTTATCTGGACAGTATCCCTGTGAGGCTGGTAGGCAGGTGCAATATTTTCCAGCTTATGTAGGAGGAAAGCAGTGCCCCAAAGCATCAAGTTACTCATGCAAGGTCACATTGTGAGTTAATATGCAAGGCCAAGGTGAGAATCCAGGTCTTTTGAATTCCAGCACAGAACTCTTTTCTATGAAAAGGCATTTGCTCTGTTCTAAATCTGAATTTTCCCACTCCCAAGCCCCAACCTCTAAGGATAAAAGAACAAGGTAACTGGTAATTGTGTCTCTGGAAGGAAGGAAAACCAGTGGACCCTCACTTTCACTATCCAGGCTGATCAGATCTCACCAGGGAGTGGGAGGGTAAGGAGGGGGGGGTCTGGAAGAGGCAGTAGTGTATGATGGAGTCACACACTGGTGAGAAAGGATAGGACCCCAGCAGAGGATGTCCTAGCTAGGGACCCTGAGAACAGGACAGGATTTTCTAGGGAGGCAGCAACCATGGAGGAGGAAGGAGGATGTTACTTGCTTACCCTCCAAGGCCGCCTTCCAGCTGGTACTGCCCTCGTACCCGGATCCTGATCTTCTCAGCAGCACCTCCTGGCCCCGGCCCTCCCCGTCCCCAGGAGACAGTACTCTTGGCAAAGAAGCAGACGCGGCTGGAGCGGGTGGTGGAGGGGGCCGGCTCCTCCTGGGGGGCTCCCGGACAGGCTCCATGCCCCCCTCCCACTCCGGTGCCCCCGCCCCTCTGCTAAAAGGCGCCTGGCACTTCCGTTACCAGGGTTGGGGGGAAACAGAGCCAGAACTGGCCAGAGACCCTCCCTCTTTCCCTCCCTCCCTCCCTCC
>CM053597.1:83861094-83885780 GCA_028646575.1 Pseudocheirus occidentalis
TGTCCCTCCCCGCTTCACTCTTCCACAGCCGCAGCATCAGCATCGCAGCATCTCCTCCTGAGTTACTCAGCTTGGGGAGGGAGGAGGGAGAGAGGAATGAGGGAGGAGAGAGAAAGGAGGAGGGTGGAGAGAAGAGGCGCCAAGACGACGGGGGGAGGGGGGGAACGCAGCCAGGGGGGAGGACCCGAGGAGAAGTGCAGTGAGGTTGGAGAGCTGCGGGAGGTGGGAGGTGGAGGGGGGGGGAAGATGGGAGGGATGAAAGGCTGGAGGTGTGGGCGAGCCTGAGAGGATTAGAATAGGGAGGGAGCACTAAGGGATGGAAGTGGAGAGGAGCAAGGGGACCCCAGGGGCAGAAAGACCCACATGGTCAGAGAAAACTGTTAGGAGAGGATGGTAACTCCAGGAACGTGTGGATGCGGGGCGCAGAACGCCCATAGAGACTTGAGAGTAATACGAGGAAAATAGGAAGATTAGGACAGGGAGGACACAGGAGTGGGGTGGAATTTGGGGAAGGGAGGCAGGGATCTCCTTTCTCACCTCCATCCACCCCAGGTTCCCTGGCTCCCACTCAGCCTGGAACTGGGGGACGGGGAAGAAAACGCATTCCCCAAGTCTAGATGGACCGCTTAGAGGTCACAGAACAGGAGGGGGAGCTTCAGGGAGGTTTGCTAGAGACCCGCCCCAGCGGGACCTTGGACAGAGGAACAGCTTTGCAGGAACGTGGTGCTCTGTGCGCCTTAGGACAGGTTTAACTGGAGATCCTGGGGACCTGATTAGGTGCTAGCGTCTGGCATCTTATGTAGAGCAAACATATTTTCTTTATTATTATAAGAGTTTATCCAGAGTATCATTAATTACGAAGAAAACTCCTTTTGGACTTGCAACTAGAGATGGAATTCTTCAACTGAGGTCCACGGACAGATTTCAGCGGGTCCGTGAACTTGGACGGCAAAAATAAAGGACATCTTAATTTTTTTTTTTTTTACTAATCTTTGATTTCCTTTGTGATCAGTCCTGTGTCTTGTTTTGTACATTTTATAAGACATTAGTTTCACCAGACTGCCAAAGGGGTCCAGCACCCGAACTGCACGGAGGTAGTTATCTTTATAAGGATAGGAAGGAATCTATTCCTTAATCTACTCATGGATGATGAGAAGAGTAAATCCATTCCACCAGTAAACCATGTAGGATATAGAATCCTAGAGTGAAGAGGGGTCCCCAGAGATAATGTAGTTCAGCCTCTTCCTTTTACAGATCAGGTAAAGAGTCAAAGGTCAAATAAAACATTTGAAAGAAACTACAGGGAGAAGCAAAGCAAGACCACAGCTCACCCTCAAGAGTCTTGCCTCCAGCCTCAGTCTGTTTCCCCATCTCTAAAGTGGGGGTAACAGTAACATCTACAGGGTTGTTGTAGAAGAGCAATCAGAAGATTCATATGAAGCATTTGCAAACCTTAAGTTATCCTGACCCACTTTATTTAAAAGCAGTATTTCAGGCATAAGTCAGTATTTGGTAACAGAGACTGACAAGTGCAGAAGGCCTGAGGAGGCCTAAGGAAGAGGAATAGACAAGTTTAGGTGGTATTATCTCCATTGCTGATGCTGTTTAAACGTTTTCAGTCTGTCTGAGTCTCCATGACCCCATTTGGGGTTTTCTTGGCAAAGATATGGAAGCAGTTTGCCATTTCCTTCTCCAGTTTATTTTATAGACAAATAACTGAGACAGAGTTAAATGACTTGCCCAGGATCACACAGTTACTAAATATCTGAGGCCAAATTTGAACTCAGGTCCTTCTGACTCCGGGGTTAGTGCTCTATCTACAGTCACCTAAGTGGCCCTATTATGAACTCTGATAGCATTTTCTAGAGGAAATGAGTTTGAAAGTAGGTTTTGAAGGAGGTAAAAGGTGTAGATTGGCAGAAAGGTGGGCATGAAGAATTCCTGCCAGAGGAAATGGTGTGTGTAAAGATACTTCAGTGAAAATAAATGTCACATGTGGAACATGACAAGAAATAGCTTGGCTAGAAAGGAATATTAGGGAGTGAGGAGAAGTGGATTTGGAGAGGTTAATGGGTGAAGAGCCTTTGAGACCAGACTCTGTATGTAACCTGAGAAGTTAGAGAAAAGTATTCTAAAGCAAGAAAATGATAGGTTAACTAAGAAATAATCATAACATTTTAATGTTAGCCCAATCCTCTCATTATAAAGATAAGAAAATTGAGGCTCAGAGAAGTTAAGGGTCTTATCCACGTTGCTCAGAAAACTTTAAATCAAGATGAGACAGAAGTATAATAAGCCTGAAGGAACAATAACAACAAAAGAACCACTATAAATAGCTGACTAAACTTTAGGACATTGTTCCACTGTCTCAATTGTTTCTTTACAGATTCTACCTCTTTTTGTTCAATCATTCAAGTTCATAACAATGTAAATGAAAAGAACAATACTGGATGCTATGTAATTATGATGACCAAGTTTGACTGCTGAGAAGAGATTGGTTGGAGAGATGAGGGATTTGGGATGTAGAATGCTGCGGGCCCTATCAGATAGTCAATATATGTTGGTAGATGTTGCTTAACTGCTTCCCTTCCCACCCACCCCTGATCCATATTTAAAAGAGAAGGCTTATTGGAATGAGTAGGGACAGGATGAGGGAAAGGCATATTCAGAAATGACTATGTGCCAATAAACCTTAAAAAAAATTATTTGAGTAGTTTATGTCAGAAACCACTTTGGGAGTAAGAGTTTTGCTTTCCATTATTTCTTACCTGAGAGGTGGAGTACATTTTTCCTCTGAAAAGTTTTGATTCTTATTCAATGCAAAAGATTTTTTAAAAAACATTTCGGTTACTGAGAAGCTGAATCAGATCTGAATATAATTACAGTGGGATTGAAGGCAAATAATATAATGTAGAAAAGAATAAATTGTCCAAAATTGCCCTTAGAATATATTCATAGCCAAATGTCCTTCACATTATCTCCTATGTGCATTTTCCTTCTAAGGGAAGTTTCTTGCTTTATTGAAATATTTTCCAGAGACTATTATAATGAAATTCGTTGCTCTAACATCTCAAGAATGCCACAGAAATGTAGAATATAAATCAATTTCGGTATTCCCTTTGGAAAATGAAACTCCTGGATATTTTATTAAAGTGGGAGAATTGATATTTTCAAACGAAATTTTCTTTATTGTACATTAATGTCCCCTCACTCAAGTTTTCCCCTTATAAGTTTAGAATTTCTTAATATCTAGACTTAAACCAGAACAAACATAGGGTGATTGAGGCTTTGCCCCAGGTGGAAACAATTTCTTTTTCCACCCACTTAATAGTATTTTATTTTTTCCAATTACATATAAAGATAGTTTTTAACATCTACTCTTATGAGGTTTTGAGCGAAGGACATAATTTCTTTTCCCTGAGCTGCTATCTCCCATGTTCCCATAGAATCCTCTCCTAGGGATGTCTTCTGAAGCTCCTTCACAGAGTTCTGGTCTGGGGGCCTTGATGCCCAAAATCTTCAAAGGATCAGAGAGAGGAGAAGTCATTGAGGGGGGAAATAAGCAGTGCCTATGATAGATAATGGTCACAGACTCTCCCCCAATACAAACTCTTGCAAAATAGGGGTAATATCTACTATCTACCTTCCAGGACTGTTGGGGGAGGGGGAAAATGCTTTGCAAACTGTAAAGTGGTATTTAAAAGTGAATTTACTGTGAGACGCCCTTGGCTGTCACCCGAAGTCCCATTGTAGTCCTAGTGAGTAATTACTATTGTTGTTGTTGTTGTTTGCTAACATTTATCTAGTGTTTTAAAGTTTACAAAGTGCTTTACATATGTTATCTGATCCTGACAACAGCACTGTGAGGTTGATATTATTCCCATTTTGCAGATTAGGAAACCTGGGCTCAAAGAGATTGAGTGATTTACTCAAAACTAGTTAAGGCAGGATTGAAATGTAGGTCTTCCTGACTCCAAGTCCAGCACTCCATCAGCCATGCTACATAGCTGCCTTAGGTAAAGAAGTATACAATAGGGGGATAGGGAATTAGAAAAGAATTGCCCCCCCATTAGATTGTAAGCTCTTTGAGGGCAGGAATTGTCTTTTGCCTCTTTACTATCCCCACCAGTCGGCACTTAATAAACATTTATACTAGCTGTATGACCCTGGGCAAGTCACTTAACCCTGGTTGTCTCAGTTTCCTCATCTGTAAAATGAGCTGCAGAAAGAAATGGCAAAACCATTCCAGTATCTCAGCCAAAAAAACCATCAATGAGATCATGAAAAGTCAGATACAACTGAAAAGCAATCAAAAACAAGGGATTGCAAAGATCTTTACAATTTATAGATGGACCTTAGAGATTGTCTGGTCTAACCCATTCACTTGAAAGTGAAAAACTGAGGCCCAAATCATCATTCTTACTACAGCAAACATTGCACAGCTTATCAGGTCATTGGACACGTAGGTCTCATCTTATGCCCGCTTTCTAATTATCCTAGTCCTAAACTGATGTCCTCATGAGATACCTATGGCAGAATGAGTTATCTTTTACTTGTTTTTAGGTCTACCATCTCTCCTGGTGAACTATATATCCAGAAGTATGATTTGTACCTAGTAGGCGCTCAATGAATATTTATTTAACAAAAATGGATGAAGAATCAAATAGTGTGCAGGGACGTACTAATGTCTTATGATATTTGTAAGGAGGCCCAAAGTAAGAATTATCACTAGGAGAGAGACCTTGTAGTTGACAGAGAAGTAATTGGTCCCAACCATTCGTTGTCATAGGTCATGATGGCTCCTTATGGCTTCTTTTATGTAACTTACAAAAAGAAAATACTCTCATAGAATTTACATCAAAAGAAGAAGAGCAGGGGCGGCTAGGTGGCGCAGTAAGTAGAGCACTGGCCCTGGGTTCAGGAGTACCTGATTTCAAATCTGGCTTCAAACACTTGACACACTAACTAGCTGTGTGACTTTGGGCAAATCACTTAACCCAAACTGCCCTCAAAAAAAAAAAGAAGAAGAAGAAGAAGAAGAGCATCCGGGACTAGGAACTATATTCTGCCCTGGACCACATTTGGGTTGTTGAGTTTAATTTTGGCACCAATGACTTCCAGAAAATTCTTGATTTAGTGTGGAACTCAAGGAAATGTGTCTTCTTTTTTGTTGCTGCCCCCAACAGTTAGTTGTCCAGTTTGCTGACTGGTTGTGTGCTCTGAAACAACAAACAGGCCAGACTTGGTGTACTGTCTGGGTCCCTTTTCATATCTTGCACATCCACAAAGGCTGTCAGCATTGTGTTTCTTGACAATGCATTCACTTCCATGAACATGTGACTGGGGAGCCATCACAATAAAATGAACGATCACATTGTTTTAGCTTTTTCTATTTTTAGGACTGGTTATTTTGATAGTATTTTAAAAAACCTTTTAAAAAGAAAATAACCAACATTTTTATTACTGTGAAACTCAAGGGGATAGCAAAAAGGTTGCCAAAAATAATTGTCTTTGTTCCTGTTATCCATTAATTCTAACTGATGTTGACTCAAGCTGGTCACAGAGATTTTAAAAAAGAAAAGATAAAAAAGAAAATAGTGCAGAGATAGAGGTAACTACCAATCCTCTATGCTTCATTAAAATTTATACTTTGACCAAAACTCAGTTTGTTATGGAGTTATAGCTATGAGGAGGGAATAATAATCATTCAAATGAGTAAGAAGGTATGTATGGGTACGGGTTAGGGTGCAATCAGAGCACAACTTACTAAGACAAAACAATAAAACCAGATGTAGAGAATTAGACAAGAGCTAAAAAGGAAATAATAAATAAAAATAAAAAGGAAATTTGTTGAATCATTTCAGTTGTGTCACACTCTTCATGATCCCATTTGGGGTTTTCTTGGCTGAGATACTGGAGCGGTTTGCCATTTCCTTCTCCAGCTCATTTTACAGATGAGGAACTGAGGCAACCACGGTAAAGTGATTTGCCCAGGGTCACACAACTAGTAAGCATCTGAGGCTGGATTAGAACTCAGGTCCTCCTGACTCCAGGGCCAGTGTTCTATCTACTACACCACTTAGCTGTCCAAAAACAAAATTACACTTAAACAAATTGTGGTATGCAAAGACAAAGGCATGTTGTTGCATCATAAGAAATATAAATATAAGGAATTCAGAGAAACATGCAAAGATTTTTATGAATTGATGCAAAATAGGGACAATGAAGCAAGGGAACAATGTACACAATAACTATAATAGTGAAATGAAAGCAATACTAAAATGCTGCCTGACTCAGATTAATTACAAGGACCAATCTTGACCGGAGAGGGAAGAACAGGAACAAGCAAAAGGAAGAACTTCCTAAAAACTAGGTGTGCCCAAAAGTGGAGTAGAATTGCCTCGAGAGGCAGCCCTTTCCATCCTTGTGGGAGATCTTCAAGCCAAGGCTGAATGGTGACTTGTAAATTTGTAGAGGAGATTCTTATTTAGGTATGGATTTTTTAAATGACCACTGTGATTCTTTCTAACTTGGAGATTTAATAATGTTATGAACATGAGTAAAAGTTATAAAACTATATGGAAATTTAAAGACAACCTATCACACAATCATTAGGGTATATAAGACATCAAAAATTAAGTGATGTAATATTTAGAAGATAATAATAACAATAATTCCATATGTCAAAATCTATGAGATGTATCCAAAGTTACTTACAAATACGTATAATTTAATGTCTGACACAAAAGAAAAAGAAAAAAATCAAACAAAAAAAAAGTAAAAAAAAAAGGAAGTTATAGTTCAGAGGAAAGTCTCAAAAGAGATAACATTAAGCACAAAAATGAATAGAAAAATAAATAAATTAATTAATAAAGCAAAAGCCTTTGTGAAAAGGCACATAAAATTTATAAAACATTAGTGAAATCAGAAATATAAAAACCAATAAAATGAAAAATTAAAAGGAAAAGATATTAGCAAATATAAAAGATACTAGCAAATATAAGAATATCTAAAATGCTGAGAATATTAGCAAATATGATAGTAATATGGTGTCAAGTTAGAAAATTTTAATGAAATAGATTATTTATAGCTAGGTCATGCAGGGCCTAGAGTGCTGAGACTGAAGTCAGGAAGACATCTTCCTGAGTTCAAATCTGGCCTCAGACATTAGTTGCATGACCTTTGGCAAGTCACTTAACCCTGTTTATCTCAGTTTCCTCATCTGTAAAATGAGTTAGAGAAGGACATAGCAAACCATTTTAGTGTCTTTGCCAAGAAAACCCCAGATGAAATCACAAAGAGTAAGACATGATTGAAACAATTGAACAAAAAAAATCAAAATATAAATTTCTTCATAAAGTAGATAGAAGAAAAATGAAGTTTATGTGGGAAAACAAATGACAAAGGATATAAAAAAGCACAATTTTTCAGTTACTGATGGTGGACTTAACTTTTAACTTTAAAATCTATTCTAAAGCTATTTTCATCAAAACTCTATGCAACAGAATAGAGATTGCAAACATTCCACCAAATATATATATATATATAAAAGATTCATATATTTATTATATATATAATATATATAAAAGATTCATGCTTAATAAACCTGCAGGAAATAAAAAATAGTAGAAAGTATCTACATCTTATACCACATGCCACAATGAATTTTATCTGGAGCAGAAATTTAAGCATTTTTAACTCTAAGATTCATAAAAGACCGTGCAGTAATGTATTTACCCTAGGATTGTAAAGGAGATAACTTTTTAATCTTCTCAAAATGAAGAAATAACTAGGGGGAAGATTAATGTGGTTAAGCGAAAAAACCCTTCTGTACAACAAAAGAACATATTGGAAAAATTATGACAAATATGACAGAAATACTCTGACATCTAAAATTTATAAGGAACTGTTAAAAATACCTAAAAGTAACACAAATGGATGATGGCCAAAAGATGTGAATAGACAGTTTACAAAATTAGAAAGAAATTGTTATTAATAGTTTTTTTAAAAGCTCAACCACACACACACACACACATAACCACACAATCCAGGAAACATAAACTTAACTTTGAAGTATCAAATTCATAGAATTGCCAAAAATAATTTTAAAAGTAATATTCAAGACTTAGCAGTGCTATAGATAAACTGGTATGCTCACTCATTATTGGCAGAACTCTTTTTTGGAAGTAATCTGTTAATTCTTTTGCCAAAGTTATAAAACTAATCTTATCTTTTGACTTAATTATTTCATTATTGAAAATATATCCTAAGAGTGATATATACATATATACATACATGCATATGTATATATATATATATGTCAACAATTCAATCTATTCAAAACTCTCTACTTTAAAAAAATATATATTGTATTTATAGCAGTATTGTTTGAAATAGCAAGAATAACCCTGGAAACAACTTAAATGTCTAACAATAAGAGAATGGTTAAAGACATTGCAGTACATTAATGTAATAGAATACTATAATGCAATTAAAATCAATAAGCATGAGGATTATAAAGAAATCTGAAAAGTGCCTTATGGAGTGATGTGAAATGAAAGAAAAACAGGAACAGAATATTATCTGGGACCACATAAAAGGGTAAGTTTCTAGAAACTGATGATGACTCAGAGGATATGACCGACAAGTTGTTATGAATGTTTTAAGGAGAAAATCTGAACCAAGAATTTCACTGGTAGAAAGAGCTCCTTCTGTCAGGGCAATTTAGCACCTGCTCTTAGAGAGCTGCCTAAAATGCTGAAAAATTAGGAGACTTGCCCAGGGTCACACAGCCAGGATTTATCAAAGATGGAATTTGTACCCTGGCTCCATGGCCACCTTTCCACCCACCATGCCACAGTGCTTCTTAGAGATGTTTTATGTGTCGAATTTCATTTACCTAAATACAAATACCTCAGATAGAGGATGAACTCAGGGCACAGAATGAGAGATATTTTTTGGACATGGTCAATGAGGAGATTTATTTTGCTTGACTGGGTATATCTATTAAGGGGGATTTGTTTTTCTTTCTTTTTTTGATAGTAGAAAAGAGGTGGAAGGAAGAGAAAGTAAAATTTTACTCATTGAAAAAATTAAATTTAAAAAAGAATGTAAGCTCTTTACAAATGGAGATTATTTTGGTCAATTGGTTTTATTGCTGTTTAACACAACAAATATTTATCATAAGTCTTCAATTACACATTGTTTACTAAGTTTACAGTGAGTTTATAATAAATCATCGGTGAAAGGAGAAAATAAACTATCTTCATGAGGGTCCTTTTGTCCTAGTATATCATGATCCCAGCAATGCATGATTGTCCCATAAGATCACATTTCTTATTATTTCTGTGCTGTTGATGAAAGCAAGCCCAGCAACTTTTCTGTTTTACCCTCCAGCAAGAATTTTTGAGCCATCCTTGCATTTAGTTGTAACATCCTCTTGCGTTTTGGTTTTGTTTGCCACAAGAATGTCAATATTGATTTAGTTAATTCTTGTGTCAATTTACTCCCTGGCCATTGGCATATTTAAAATATCAAAAGTTAAGGATTTGACAATTTGCAATGTTCTAATTTTTAGCTTTCCCTACCTTTTCCATCACCATTGGGTCACTTTCAATTTGACAATGCAAGAGGACTTGAACAGAACCAAGAACCATTTTATTCTTCATCTTGTGAATTTCAATGGAAAAAAAAATTGTTACTACCTAGTTGCTACCTGCTGCTGTCAAGCCTTTTCTTCTTTGGTTATTGGACAGCAACACTCAGTCTTTCACTGGGACTGAAACTGAAGTCCTTCTGGCATGTTAGAACTTACAGTCCACCATCATAGCCTTTGAGAACTCAAGGTACTCTCTATCACATACTAAGACATTAGAGTAGGTCCCTGTAGAAAAATATGCAACATCTCTTGGCAAATGAGTTCTATTAAAATCTTAACAATAAGATAATATCTATAAAAATACTTTGCACAATGCCTAGCACATAATAAATGTTTGTTCCCTTCTCCCAAACAAGTCATTATATGCCTTTGGACTCAATGGTTAATAGGATGTAGATCTGGAAGAGGCATTAAAAGTTATCAAGTCCAGCCCCTTCATTTTATGGAGGAAGAAGTTGAGGCATAGAGTCTTTAAATGAATTGTCCAGGGTTAAGAGTGTCTGAAGCAGGATTTGAATCCAGGTCCACCAAAAGGGCAAGAGGATGATGGCAAAAAAGCACACTGGAAAGCATAGTTCAGATTTCAGAACCAAAAGAAGCCAAAGTTTCATAGGATGGTTGGAACCCCAAATCTCCATTTCATATTTATTTTATATGTTTGTGAAGAATATTCATTTTATATTTTATTCTCTATAGATGTAACACATTTCCCTGATAAAGGTCTCAATTCCAAGATACATAAAGAATTGACTCAAATTTATAAGAATAACCACCATTTCAAGTTGGTAAATGGTCTAAGGATATGAACAGGCAGTTCTCAAGAGAAGAAACCCAAGCTACCTGTAGACATAGAGGAGAAAAAAATTCTCCACATCACTACTAATTAGAGAAATGCAAATTAAAACAATTCTGAGAACATCAAAATTTGACCATCAGATTGTAAAATATAACAAAAAAAGGAAAATGAGAAATATTAGAAGGGCTATGGAAAAACAGGTACATTAACACATTGTTGTTGTAACTGTGAATGGTCCAATCATTCTGGAAAGGAATTCAAAGTTATACACAAAAAGTTCCTAAGTAATGCACCTGTCCTTTGAGCCAATTACACCACTGCTAAACCTATACCCCCCCAAAAAATGTCAAAAGAGAAAGGGAAAGGTCTTTTAGCTACAAAAATATTTATAAGAGCTCTTTTTTGTGGTGGCAAAAAAAATGAAAATGAGTAATGCCTATTAGTTGAGGAAAGGCTAAAAAAGGTGCATATTAATGTGATGGAAAACTATTGATTTGTAAGAAATAAGGAAATAGATTATTTTAAAGGGACATTAGAAAGATGAATATAAACTGGTGCAGATTCAAGCAAACATGATGAGAATAATTTATACTATGACATCATTATAAAAATGAACAACTTTGAAGATTTAAAAATTGATAATGAGAATGAAAAGAATAATTTATACAATAACATTGTAAAGATAAAGAACTTTAAAGGCTGAAAGAACTCAATGCAGTGCCCATTCATGATTCCAAAGAATAAATGATAAAGCATGCTATCCACCTCCTGACATAGAGGTGACAGATTTAGGGTATAGAATGAGACATATTTTTGTATGTAGTCAATGAAAAAATTTGTTTTGCTTGAGCATGAATATATGTTATAAGGAATTTGTTTTTCTTTTTTTTTGCAATAGGCTGTGAGATAAAGGAAAAGAAATAGATTTCTGCTCATTAAAAAATTTTAATAGAGGGAAATGCTACAGATGTGGAATGTTATAAAATACTTTCAAATACATTACTATATTGTTAGTTTGCTCAAATGTTTTACTTTATTTATTGCAAGAACCTTTTCATAGAATGAAAGCATAGATGTTCATAATATAAAAACAAAATGCATCTATAAAATTTTAATTATATAAAATCAAGAACCAGCATTATATGTAATAGGGACAATCTAGAAACTGAGAAGGTACACATCATTTGGGGAATAATTGAATGAGTTATTATATATTAACATAATAGAATATTATGGTGCATGGAAATCACAGTGGAATCAATTTCAGAGAAACTTGGAAAGAGTTGTATGAACTGATGCATAGTATAGTGAATAGAACCAATGGAATGATTTATACAATAACAACAATATTGCAAAGACAAACACCTTTAAAAGACTTAAGAACTCTGATCAACTCAACAACCGATCACACAGAGGATGAACTTAGGGTACAGAACGAGAGACATTTTTTGGACATGGTCAATGACAGGATTTATTTTGCTTTACTGGGTGTATCTATTAAGAGGGATTTTTTTCTTTCTTTTTCAAAAGTAGGAAAGAGGTCAAATGAAGGGAAAGTAAAATTTTGCTCACTGAAAAAATTAAATTTTAAAAAGAATGTAAGTTCCTTACAAATGGAGATTATTTTATTTGTTGTATCTATATCCTCAGTGCCTAATACATAGCAGGAACTTAATAAATAATTGTGGACTGATTAATTAACATTTTCTTCCAGAAGAGAGTCAGAAGGTACTGGACATGGAGAGCACCAAAAATCACACCAAAAAAAAAAGATAAATAAATTATATTTTTACAGAGAAAAAATAATTGGTTATTGATATGGGAAGAATTTCAGTTGTCTATGTGCCATTAGATCAGGGATCAGCCAAAATCAATATTACATTAGAAGAAAAGATAAGAGATGACAGGAGGAGATTACATACATTTGTAATATTAGCCATGTTACAAAAAGAAAGAAAAAATAAAGTTAAAAAAATATGCCTCAATCTGTACTTAGACTTCATCAGTTTTCACTCTGGACATGGATGGCAGTTTTCATCGTTAAGTTCTTTAGAACTGTCTTGGATCATTTTTCAGAATGGCTAAGTCATTGACAGTTGATCATCACACAGTGTTGCTGTTACTGTGTACAATGTTCTCCTGGTTCTGTTCACTTCGCTTTGTATCAGTTCATATAAGTCTTCCTAGATTTTTTCTGAAACTATTCCCCTCATCATTTCCTATAGAACAATAGTATGCCATAACAATTATATACCACAACTTGTTTAGTCATTCCCCAGTTGATGAGTACCCCTTCAATTTCCAATTCTTTGCCACCACAAAAAAGAACTGCTATATTGTTGTACCTATAAGGTTCTTTTCCTTTCTTTTTGACCCCTTTGGCATACAGACCTAGTAGTGGTACTACTGGGTCAAAAAGTATGTGCAATTTTACAGCCTTTTGGATATAATTCCAAATTGTTCTACAGAATGGTTGGACCAGTCAACAACTCCACCAACTCCATCAGTGTCCCAATGAGACTGTTATTAACTAATCACCACCCAGGAGTCAGAGCCTGTGCTGCAAGGGGTACCTACCACTGCCACAAGGTGATTTGAGGGTTTGGTAATCTGCAGTTTTCCTAAAGGTTCCTGCACAGTTACTATTATAGGTTCCCTATAATTATAGCAGTTAAACTATAATTGGGTTATGACTGCCCTAAGGAATCAATACTACTGCAAATGAAGGGAAAAGCAAAAAGAGAGAAGAATTGATATTATTAAGGGTGTGTGTGTGTGTGTGTGTATGTGTGTGTGCGTGTGCGTGTGTGTGTTTAGAAGGCATGAACTAGAGGAGGATCCAGAATAGGAGACAGAGGAGGAGCAGTGAGGTAGGGGGGGAAACCAGGAGAGAGGTGTCCCAAAAACCTAGAGAGAAGAGAGTATCAAGGAGGAGAGCATGAGTAATCAACAGTGTTAAAGAGAAATCAAAGAGGAGGATTGAGAAAAGGCCATTGGATTTGATAACTAAAAGATCACTAGTAACTTTGGAGAGAACAACATCAATGGAAAAATAAGGTCAGAACCCAGATGGGAAGGGATTTAGAGGAGAGTAAAAGGAAAGTGGAGGCATCTATTGTACTTTCCAGGAGTTTAGCTACAAAGGGCAGAAGAGAAACAGAACAATAAAGGGAAGGATCAAGTGAGAGTTGTTTCAGGGCAGGGGGGACATGGGCATGTTTGTAGACAGTAGGAAGTGAGCCAGTAGACAAGGAGAGATTGAAAATAAGTGAAAAAGTGGGGATGACAGAGGGGCAATCTGATGGAGGAGATGGGATGGAACAGGGTCACTTGAACAAATAGAGGTTAGCACTGGTAAGGAGCAAGGACACTTCATCATGTGAGATGGGGTGAAGGAAGAGAGAGTGGCAGAAGGCACCTGAGTGATAGGGGATGAGGAAGAGAGGAGAAAAGAGAGTTTAAGGCAAATAGCTTGAATGTTTTCTGTAAGGTTCTCTGTTAAAAGACTGTCAAGAGGAGGAACCATCTGAAATTTCAGGAGAGATGAGGAGGTTTAGAAGAGAAACTATGAAGAATGGGAGAGTGTGTTGATAAGAAAGGTATAATAGGATTGCCTAGCAGCAGTGAGGGCCCAGGTGAGGTTATGTAACATAAATTTGTAGAGGACTCAGTCAGAATGCTGGCATGATTTTTTCCACCTTCCTTTTGTGATCCAGGCTGAAGCTGCCTTAGCCAGGCTCCACAAGCAGCTGTTGAAAGTATGGAATGCAATTCACCTTCCCTCTCTCTGACTAATTAACCACACACCTCTTAGAATCATACATTGATTCCCCAGAGAATTTCTACTTTGGAAACCAATGGTTTAGAATAGAAATATTAATAAAACATTATGGAAGAGTATGAAGATGATCATGAGCAGTACTGATTCATAGAAGAGTAAAAAGTAGCAGAGGAGAAAACAAGTCAACAGAAACCTTGGGACAAGACCTACCAAAACCACACTATCACACAAATTTAAGAACATAACTGGTACGAAGTTGGTAAAATGAAAAAAATCAGTGTTTTTGTAATCCATAAGCCTGTGGCTCCAGTATCCCAAACACGCAGGTTCAATCATAGAGGCTAATTGAAGAGGATCAGATTCTTTCTTTGCCCTGCCCCCCACCTTAATGGGCCATCATATTTTGGGGCTGCCGAATAAGCAACATCTCTTCCCATTGTATCTATACTGTTTAAAAAACTGACTGCAAAATCCAAGAGTAACATGATTTAGATCCCCTACCTTTATAGGATAGTCAAAGGGGCAGTTTCTATGACAAGAGCCCAGCCTCTGAGTCCTAAACTGCCGATTATCCTGGAGGCAGCCCAGGCAGTAGAATCCAATCAAGACACCAGTCACTAGAAAGCAATCAGTTTTCAGTCATCCTCAACAAGACTATTCTTTTTGGGGGGGTGGCTTAGAGGGGGGAAGGCAAGACAATTGGGGTTAAGTGACTTGCCCAAGGTCACACAGCTAGTAAGTATTAAGTGTCTGTGGCCAAATTTGAACTCAGGTCCTCCTGACTCCAGGGTCAGTGCTCTATTCACTGCACCTCCTAGCTGCCCCAACAAGACTATTCTTTAAAAAAAATTAAATAAAAATCATTGAAAAGCTGCATTTATTTTTAATTGAATACTCCTGGTCCCTTAAATATACTTTTAATGTAAGTGAAGTTATTTCCTATTATGTTATTCACTATTTGTTATATTATATTATTACCCTATTATTTAGCTGTTGTCTGGATACCCCTTTAGTCCTTCCCTTTGCCCCCCCCCCCCGCCAAGTCCTCTCACAGAGTGGTGAAAAACCTTCAGTGTTGAAGTCTGAAAAGCTCTGGACATGCTGAGACCCAGTCCCCATAAGAAATTATTCCATTTGGACCTCATTCTTAGTCAAATGGCATTTTGTTGAACAAGAACTACACTTTACGTTAAAGACAAAATTAGATCCACCATTTATATGCTTGTTTGATAGGATTTGGGAGTGAGTGTGGAGAGGTGGGAGAGAGGGGAATGAAGGGAAGAAATAAATGAGAAAGGCACGTGGTCCATCATTCCAGGTGACTACAACCAGCAAGAGAATACTGCCCATGCTCCAAGGACTGGTCTCTTACTCGCTAGTTCTGCCCTGTTTTCTCCTCCTACCCCCAACTTAAATAAGAAAAAGTAGTCCAGAACAAGAAAAGAAAGAAGCAGTGGGAGAAGGGGAGGAGGCAAACAGAAATTTAAAATGTATTCACAATAAAGTCCTCAATTTTTCAGCTGACAATTGAGTCACCTGAACATCCTGAGAAAACAACAGCCAGAACAACAAAGTCGTCCTGTTCCTCCCATCTTTTCCTTTCCTTTGCTTTGCCAGCACAGACATGACTTGAAGAATGGCAAAGTGACCGTGATGCCTATTGTTAATGACACACACAAGTGCCCACGTGGCCTTCGTTCTTCTCCATTTACCAGTGAAAAGACAATAGGATAAAATACCCCCAGCATATAAATGCCACCAATACAAACGTTTTCTGGGCATGCTGAGGCGAGCATTGCTGCAGAGGGCACTTTGCCAGCCATCATACTGGGATAAGAGATGTTGTTAAAAAAAACAAAACAAAGAAACTGAGCTTTTTCTGAAGGTCTGCCAAGGGGCTAGATCAGTCAGATGCCCAGCAAATGTATGACAGGTCCAGGATGAAGTGGGAGAGGTTTACACCAAGGACGTCACAGTGAGCAGCAGTGTCTAAAACCACCTCTTGAGATTTCCCTCAGAACAGGCTTTCTGATGGGGAAGCTTTCCTAACCAGACCCAGGAGAAGCTGGTGGTTTGGTAGCATGCTGCTGACTCAAAACCTGTGAGCCTCAAGCCCTTGGTATTCCAAAAGTCCAGCAGAAAGAAAGTTACCCAATCAGGTCCTTTTCAGAGGAGCAAGTCAAGGATGTTGCTTTGGTCATGAAGAAACTGGCAATTGCTCTATTTTTGTTTTGTTTTGTTGTGTCATTCCTCTTCTTCTTAATTGTCTACAAGAAGTTATAGTTTTTGAAAGGGTAATGTGGACAAGAAATCCTAGGAAAAGCAACAACAACAACAAGAGGAAGGGAAGTGCAGGAAGTGGGTAGGGAGAGGGGGTTATTCATAGGATCATAGGTGGAGAGCCAGAAGGGACTTCCAGGGCTCTCTAATCTAAGCAACTCACTTTACAGCTTAAGAAACTGAAGCATAAAGACATTAAATGACTTTTTCAAAGGTTACACAGGTGGTAAAGTGGAGAGTTGGGATTCAAACCCAGGTCCTCTGAAACTGAATCAAAAATGCTTTCCATTTCTTTTGGACAGAGAGCAGTTTATTCTTAGCATTATATTGTTGGTATCTGGTATCACAGAAAGCCTTGTAGGTCTGATTCTGACCCCCTCCCCCAAATATTTCATAACATAATGAAAAGAAAACTGGTCATACTTCCTTCCCTTCTGTGGAGAAGTGAGATGTAATGGGTATAAAATGTCAAATGTTGTCACACACACAAAAACAAACAAACAAAATACCCCAACCATTGTGATGGTTTATAACAGTTCTTGTTATAAGGAAGAGTTCTCCCATTGGCGGGAAGCATATCAGGAAATGAGTGTCATTACCATTTTTAAAAATAAGATATCAGTAAAACTGGAAAAAAGAAAAGGTCACTTGTCTTAAAGTAAGAAGATTCAAGTTCAATGTGCCCCAATACTTGCTACTCGGGGGACCCTGGACAGCTCATTTCACTTTCCTGTATCTTCAGAGTCCTCATCAGTAAAGTGGTGAAATAATATGGTATCTGTCCCAGCCTGCCTCGCTCGGTTGTGAGAACAGGGCTTTATAAATACCTTTAAGTGCTATATAGATTTGAACCATTATCAGGGATAAATATCTGTTATTTCACCAGCAGAGATGAAGAAACTCCTACCAAAACAGGTCAGCACCTTCTCTCCAACTTAAAAGTCATAGAAAGTTGCCTGGCACACTGAGAGGTTAACTTGCCCAAGGAGGTCAATATATCAGAGGTTGGTATATATCAGAGCTGGGACTCGAATCCAAGCCATCCTGCCTCAGAAGTTGGCTCTCTATTCCTTACTCCACAGTTTCTCAAACTATTGTGTTTTCCAAAAGATTAAGGACAAAATTAAGCTCGCCAAAGCCTGGAGATTCTTCTTTCAAAGGATGAGCTGCAAAATGGTCTTTGCAACAACAGCTTCATTCTCCTGCCAAGCATAATCGACAAGAAATCTTTTCCCAGATTCGTCTCCCCAGACATTTGTCCTGCCTTTTATCTCCTTCTTGCCTGGCACATAGTAGGGATTTAATAAGCATATGCCAAATGAGTGATCTGTGAAACCAATTCTAGTCAAAGGAGGTTCAATACCTCAGAGACACGGCTCTGTTCAGGTCAGAGATCAAAGACTGACTTCCGTCCTTGGTCATAAGCTGGATGCCTCTGGCGGTCTGCACTGCTTGGCACAAGGACCCGTGGAGGTCATCCAGGTCATTGATATTTATCATCAGGCATTGATGTTGTCCCAGCTCTCAGTGGGGGGACAGGCCCTTCTCTTTCTTGCATCTGAAGTTGCTGGAATCCCGGAGAGGGGAACTGACCAGACCAGAATAGGATGAAGGATACGCTGTGGGTAAGTAGAATCTGGAAAGAGGAAAAATGAATTCATTGTATGAGTTGTGAACATATTATGAGGCATAATAGAGAAAAAGCTAGACTTCCATGAAATCAAGAAGACCTCGGCTTTCAAGTTCTTCCTGGGGTCCTCATTAACTGTGGGACTTAAAGCAAGACATTCAACTTCACAATGCCTCAGGTAACTCTAGAAGATTACGTTACAGGAGAGTAGTTGATACCTATTGGTGAAAGGAGTTTTTATACTGAAAGTTCCCAATCACAGGACCCGACCAAAAGTCCAGTTCGTTGACTATGATAAAAGAGCCAAATCAGTCTCCTTCTCCGTATAGGAGTGTGTCCAGAGTAACCACGTGTAAAGCACACATGGACAGAACTTGCTTTTTAAGCCACAAGGGCTGGGACCAGCAGAGAAACTCAACCACATGGGAAATGGGATGACTATTCCTTCCTGTCTAGTTTTAACTAGACTGGGTCTCTCTTGAGCAAGTGAATAATTAACAAACACCACGCTCAACTTCTAACCAAGGGACCTCTGCCGCCCACTTGACTTTCCTTCTTCCCTCTCAGATTTTTACCGGTTCTTTGCTCATCAGCCTCCTTCGAGAGAGTGGGCAGAGGAAAGAAAGAGAGGCCAGACTCAATTTCCCCTTTTTCCAGACTGAGACAATATTAGAATTGTGAGGGCTCATAGAGTTCATCTAGTCCAATCCCCCTTATTTTCAAAAATGGTAACTGGGGCCCAAAGAAGAAATGTGATTTGCCCAAGTTCACAGTCTTAGAACTAGAACTGAAACCCAGGTTGGCCAGACAACTATGCCACATGGTCTCCCAGTCTTTTATGTCATTGCTATTGTGGAAAAACATACATACCTTCTAGCATACCAGGCATGCCCCAGACTTGGAACAGGCATGACTCGGGCTTGACTCTCACCCCAGACAGTGATGAGCTATGTGTCAGCTGACAAATCATTTAAGGTTTTCTGGCCTCAGTTTCTCCCTCCTTAAAGTGGGTGTAGGGGTGGCCAGATGGCTCAGTGAATAGAGCACCAGCCCTGGAGTCAGGAGGACCTGAGTTCAAATCCTGCTTCAGACACTTAACACTTACTAGCCATGTGACCTTGGACAAGTCACTTAACCCCAATTGCCCCTCCCCCAAAAAACAAACCCCAAAACAAAAAGGAAAAAAAAACAAATAAAGTGGGTATAATAATAGCACCTACCTCACAGTGTTATGAGGAGCAACTGAAGTAATGCATGCAAAGGGTTGTGCTATATATTACACAGTAACAGAACAATGGTATATTATAATAAATAGGAATAGGAACTGGACCTGTCATTTGATTAGTATAGGAAGCTCCTTTTCCCAATATATCCTCTCTGCAAATTATTTTTTTCTTCCTTTCTTTTTTTTTGGAGGGTAGTTGGGGTTGTGACTTGCCCAAGGTCACACGGCTAGTTTTGTATACCACCTAGCCGCCCCTCTGCAAATTATTTTTAAAAGTTGTTTAGAGTGGTGGTATCAAACTCAAATTCAAATGGAAAGCCATACACATAGAAAACCACATATTAACATTATCTATGTTTTATTATATTTTTGCTTATTTTGTTAACTATTTCCCAATTACATTTTAATCGGGTTTGTTGCTTGGCTTTACTAAGTAATACTGGCAGCTACTTTCTACCTGTTTGACACTCTGGTCTAGAGTATTAAATGACCCACTCAGGGTCACAGAGACAATATGCGCCAGAGGTGAGACTTAATGCTTGTAGGCCAGCTCTTTATGCTGCCTCTCACTATAACAAGAGTGCAGGACCAGAAAGACCTGAGATCAAATCCAGTCTCAGAGTTACTGGCTGTGTGATCCAGGGCAAGTCCTTTGACCTCTGCCTTCCTCGATTTTCTCATCTGCAAAAAGGCAATAATAACAACAGCGCTACTCCTAAGGTGGCTGTGAAGATAACATGAGTTAATACGCCAAAGTGTTTTTCAAACCTTAAAGCACTATATAAATGCTATGTTTGCTAACTATTATTGTCTTCATTATTAGTATCAGTAAAATAAAAACAAGAGAGGTAACCTAAGTGTAATAGAGGCATGAACCTCCCTTGGTCTCAGACACATGCTGACTGGGGCAATTCTGGGCAAATCACTTAAACTCTCATTGCCCTCAGGTTATTCTGAGAGTGTGGCTTTTTAAATAGTTTTTTTAAAATTAGTGAGCATTTATTGTCTCTTCTTCCCACCTCTCCCCCTCACTAAGGAAAAAGAAAACCCTTGTAACATAAGACAGTAAGTTTCTGAGCAGGTGCCAATTTACATTAACTGAGAGTTTTATATCAGAGAATTCTCAGGCCTGGTTCAAAATGGTTATAATATTTATTATTTTAATATATTTCATATTTACTAATAAAGTATGTTAAATAATATTTACTATTTAAGTAATGCTTATTACTTGTTATATTTAAATAATAATATTTATTAAGTAATATTTACTATTATATAATAACATTTATTACTACTGTAACTAACATATATAACACTTTAGGTTCTCAAAGTACTATGTATATATACATACACACATGTACAAATACATATACACATGTATACTGTTATTCCATTTGATCTTTACAAAAACCCTGAGAGGTAGGATGCTATCTTTACCCCCATTTTACAGATGAAGAAACTGAAGCCTAGAGAGGTTAGTAATTAAGTAAGGTCTCATTGTTAGTTAGTGCTCAAAGCAGGATTTGAACCCAGGCTTTCCTGTCTCCAAGGTCAGGGCTTTATCTACTCATATCACATTTAATAAATAATTATCTTTTTAAAAATATGAATCAGAAAATTAGCTCTTACCATCCATGGTATGAAAAGGGCACAAGAGGCACAAAAGGTCCATAAGCAATGTTTGGGGCGGCCGGATCTGGGGGTACAGGAGCCAGATGCCACCCTCCAGGTGGGGTTGGGGGTGACAGCTGCTGCCTCTGCTGCTGCTCTCCTGGGGCTGATCACAAAAGCCGGCTGAGTCTGAATTTGGAGATGCCCCTCTCTTTCACTGTGAGGATGACCAATACAGGCAGATTTAATACCTGCTTGAAAAGAAGAGAGGAACAGGAGACGAGAACAGACTTCCACAGAGACAGGAATGAGAAGTGGCATCTATGCCCCAAGGTCCCTTCAGCAGTGGTGAGAATCTGTCATCCTGTGACTGATGGACAAATGGCATAGGCCTCATTCTTTTCACTCAGGGAGAGAGGAACAGACTCCCAAGGGCAAGGAGTGAGCAAATCTGCCACTAAAGGACTGAGTCTGTATTCTGGGGGTGGGACTCAGGTTAGAATCTGGGTTAGGAAGTCCTTCAAGTCTGACTGATGATATGCAGGAAGTCTCCTTTTTACACACCACCCCTTCCTCCCCCCTCATGCTTTCTATGGTCCAGCCAACCTAGCCTTTGTACCGTTCTTCACAGAGGACACATTCCATTTTCCCTTCTTCATGCCTTTGCGCTGGCTGTGCTTCAAGCCTGGAATGCCCTCCCTGGCCTCACCTCTGTCTCCTAGAATAATACAGATTTCCTTTGAGACTCAGATCAGGTATAGCCTTTGACAAGGTGGTTTTGCTGATTTTCCTCTCCCTCCCACCCAAATGCTAGTGCTTTCCCCACCAAAGTGGCCTTGGACCTATAGATAGATAGATGAGAGAGAGAGAGAGAGAGACAGAGAGAGAGACAGAGAGACAGACAGAGAGACAGAGAGACAGACAGAGAGACAGAGAGAGAGACAGAGAGAGAGAGAGAGAGAGAGACAGAGAGACAGAGAGACAGAGAGACAGAGAGAGAGAGACAGAGAGACAGAGAGAGACAGAGAGACAGAGAGACAGAGAGACAGAGAGATGATAGACAGAGACAGATGTATGCATAGGTATATATATGTACCTGTACATATGTGTGTATAGACACACATACTTACATATATACAAGCACACACATATATAAATACAAATATACATATGTATCTTTTTTATATATGCCTGTATATGTACATCTCCTTCTACAGAATGTAAGCTACTTGAGGACAGGGACTGCTTCACTTTTGTCTTTGTATTAGGTGCTTAGCACCATGCTTTGTATATCATAGGCAGTGAACAATTGCTTGTTGATTGACTAATGGATCAATCCTCCCTTTTTTCTTCAGTTCTGGGCACATCCTCTGTGCCCTGCTGTACACTTAGGATCACGAGTTTAGACTTTACAGTGAAGTGAAGACCACAGGTCACAGAGAAAGGAAGCATCAGAGACAGGATTTGAAACCAGATCCTTTGGCTCCTGACCCAGTACTTTTGATGCTGCCTCAAAGCTTTCCCACTTAGGACCTGTGTGAGCTTGGGTAAGTCATGTATCTTTTTGGGCCTAAGCTTGCTCATCTACAAAATGAGGGGACTGAACTGGAAGGCTCCTAAAGGTCCTTCCAGCTATAATCCTATTATTCAAATCCAGGTCCTCTGACCTGACTTCTCATCTTCTTTTTCCCCATTGCCTCCAATCTGAAAAAGGGATTCAGTTCAAAGGTATGGGAAAGGGTATGTGAGAAAGAGTAAAAAGCATAAAACAATGGTATGTGACCACATTGGTATTTTAACTTGAAAACTGACAGAACACAGACCCGGTTTTGACCAATATAGGGGCATAGGCTCTATGCATCTTCTTTATTTCCTACATCAAATTGTGGCATAAAAGAGAATGTGGTAGAAGAAAGATAACAGGATTTGGGATCAAGAAAACTTGGGTTTAAATTCTTCCTATGACACATATTGACTATGTATCGGTTAACCTCTCTGCATGCCTAGATAACTATTTAATGTTAAAAGATGCAGAAAAAGCACCATATTGGAATCAGTTAAGAGAGTTTGCACTTTGGAAATTCCCTACATCAATAAAACCATAGACTTAGTGTATGATGGCTCTGGAGGAGTGAGGCTGATGATTGCCCAGCTCTGCCTCACTTAAATCCAATTCACTACAAGTCAACACATCTCCCTTCTGATGTCATTGGTTCTCTTTCAGAATGAAGGACAAATAAGATATAACATATGTGTATACATAAGCATAAATATATCTGTTTATGTATGTGGGTATATACGCACATATATATACATATATGCATACACAATACACATACACACATACATATATAAATCTATATCTGTCTGTCTGTCTATCTATCTACCTGTATAAAGACTTATAGAAATTGTAGATGTTCGGGGGGACTAGGTGGTGTAGTGAACAGAACACCAGCCCTGGAGTCAGGAGGACCTTCAAATCCAGCCTCAAACACCTGACACACTTACTAGCCATGTGACCTTGGGGAAGTCACTTAATCCCAATTGCCTTGACCTCTCCCCTCCAAAAGCAAAAAAAAAAAAAGTGACAAAATAAAAAAGAAAAGAAATTGTAGACCCTCCTGAGCTACCCCAACAGTATCTCTTGTTTTTTGCAATTGGAGAGTAACACTCAAACCCCCAGGAAGAAATCAAACTTCTGCCCTACCAGAAGCCTCTTTGTCTTCAGAGCTCTTGGCTCTGTAACTTAATAGATATTTATTCTTCATGGAAGTTTCAAGGGGGAAAGGTGACTCTGGATCCCTGGATGGAAGGAACTCTGTCTGAAAAAAAGGACAACTGGTCAGCAGAGACTATGCTGTGCTGGGTATTGGGCTAGGTTTCTGACATATAGGGATGTCTTTGGAGAAAAGAGGGATTGAAGAGGGTAGGAAGAGCAGTGGAAGAGAAAAGATGGTGTAGGGGGAGAGAAAGAAACAGCCTGACTCCTCTACTAGTTACTGGGTCATTTGCATCCATTCTTCACCCATAACATGATCAAAAGACACCATAGAGGGCAGGGACATTACTTTTGGAAAAGGTAGCATAGTTTTCCAAAAGCATAGGGGATGCCAAGATCTTCAGGGGATTCTTTAGTATCTTCTCCTTCCATGTATGCCTTTGACCCACCATTTCTCTATAGAGTCTCTATATGAGTGGACAGCTCCTCCTCACCCCAAGCTCAGTTCAGTTGGGACTTAATATTCAGCTCTTACTATGAAGCTGTACCTTGTCTTCCTGGCAATAGGAACAGGAAGTTGAGTTACCATCTGCCCAACGGGACACAGGGGATGTACTTTAATGCTCATGTCCTGCAGGAGGAAATCAACAGGACACTGTTACCGTCAATCCTTCTGGAGTGGATGTGTAGTTGTCTCCAAAATAGAATCCCTCTTCACCTCCCCCTCTTGGAAGTTCTAGTTTTCTTTAAAACTTAGCTCAGATAACACCTCTTCCATGAGTTCTTTCCTAATTCCTACTCACCCCTTCTCTTCCCCTCCAAAAAAAATTACCTTCCTTTTCTTTTTGTATATGTATTCCATATGCAATATGCATGCATACATATACATACACGTGTATATATACATGCATAGGTGTTTATACACATATGTGCTTATATATACATATACATATATACAAATTTTGGAAGTATTTATATGTGTGTAT
>CM053597.1:83886280-83966873 GCA_028646575.1 Pseudocheirus occidentalis
TATTTTGGCATCATCTACAAATTTAATAATAGTAATAATCATTATTATTGTATTAATAGTTAATAATAATCGCACTTAATACATACCAGGCACTGCGCTGAGTGTGTTAGAATTGTTATCTCAAAACAAACCTGGAAGGCAGGAGCTATTATTATCCCCATCCACAGTAATAATAATTAGAATAACAATAGTTGGGAAACTGAGGCAAACAGGTTAAGTGACTTGCCCAGAGTCACACAGCTGGTAAATGTCTGAGGTCACTGACTCCAAGTTCTGAATTCTATCCATTGTGCCACCTAAGCCTTAATTAATTGATTCTTCTCTTTGGAGTCTGACCTCAGACTTCCAAGTCCAACCATTCATTCCTGCTTCACCTTTGTGTTGGTTTCCTGTTGAATCTGGGTTTGCTTGCTGGCTTTGGTTCAGCTCTATCAGCTTCTCAGAGAGGTAGAACATCTCCCAGACCAAAGGATCATCACTCAAATGTCCTTCATAATATTCCTCCTTTCTAGCCTCACCTAGTCAGGAATTGTGCAAAAGAACTTATATTTATAGGGTGTTCCAAAAGTATGGTGGTGCCACAATGCAGGGGGGCAGCGGAGCTAGAGACAGGAGGATCCGAATTCAGATACAGCCTCAGAGGCTAACTGTGTCCCTGGGCAAGCACTTAGATCTGCCTCAGTTTCCTTATCTGTAAAATGAATTGAAGAATGAGATGGCAAATGACTCTGCTATTTCTGCCAAGAAAACCCCAATTGACTTGGACTTTTCTTGGGGTTTTCTTGTTTCAGAACAAGTATTATTGCAATTGTACATATAATATGTGTATGTAGGTATTATTTCATATACCACGTGCTTGCATATATAGAATATATGCATGTACATGTTATATAAATATATAAATTCACATGTATGTAAAATGTGTGATTTTTTTTCATGCAATGCTACTCCATTGATTCATTCTCAGTAAGACATACCCTTCCATGAGAGGCAATAGTCCTGACATCACAGTCAAGAAGACTTAGGTTCTAATTCTCCCTTTGACACATACAATTGGTGTAAGCCAGAGAATCACTTAACTCCTTGACGTACCAGGAAACTCTTAAGACTGCAAATTGAAAATGATATCACAGATTCAGACCCACTTCCCAAGAAAAAAAAATACTCTTCTAGAGTCAAATGCCAGTCATGAGCTCCATGCCCCCATCTCAGCAAAACCTAAAGACATCATGTACCATCCAAGCCTATTTGCACAACTGTCTGATCTTTCTTCAATAAGGGTGCGCCAAGTACCCTTTGCTGTAGTGCACAGGTATCATTTACATAGCATTTACATATCTCCTGGGAGAGTTTGCCTGAAAACAGTAAGAAAAAAAAATCACTAGCAACTTGGTATATTTTAAAAGCAAACAAGCAAAACTCTGGACTTGAACTAGGCACAGGGGTGGGGAACCTGCATCCTCACGGCCACATGTGGGCCTCTAGGTCCTCAAGTGCAGCTCTTTGAATCCAAACTTCACAGAACAAATCCCCTTAATAAAAGGAGTTGTTCTGTAAAACTTGGACTCAGTCAAAAGGCTGCACCCCAGGACCTAGAAAGCCACACGTGGCCTCGAGGCCACAGATTCCCCACCCCTGGACTAGGAGAACTGGTTCTGAAATCCTGGCTCTGAGAGAGAAATTTGGGGCAGCCCTTAATCTTTCCAAAATCTCCTTTCTGAAGTGGGGGAAAAAAAACTTTTGATCTATTGTCTGAGCAGTTGTGAGAAACCACTTTGTTAAACTATAAAGGCTTTAGAAAGAAACTGGCTTTTTGTAACTTTCCTAGGCAGGCAATTGGCCAGGATTATCACAATGGTTGACTGTATTGAGTCTTAAAGATAAAATGGATGGCTTTACAATTCTTTGATCTGGCTAATAATTAGCTGCTAAATAGAAACATGAAGAGAAAAGCAGTGAGTTTGGCAGGGTCTCATGCATTATATTCACTGAAATGTTCTAAACGATGATGATGAAGACACATTAGGTCTTCATGCCAGGGTTTATAATTGGGGAAGAGAGGCATCAATAAAAGGTATATGTAAGCCTCCCTGCGGGTAGGAATTCAGTATTTCTTTCCCCAGTGCACCGTTCCTGGAACGTTATAGGCAATTAACAAATTCATGATTGATTGATAAACTAACATAATATTTAGAGTACATAGGAAACACCAAAAGATTTTTTCAAAGTGCTCCATCTCTGGGTTCTGGGAACTCTCTCTAGCTGTCATCCATGCCTGGAATGTTCTCACTCCTCTTCTCCAACGGTTGGCCCAAGATGCAATGGATGACCTTGGCATCTTCAGTGTCTGACCAAGCTCTAAGCATACACAGTAACTTCTTCACAAATGCTATTGACCAAAACTGACAATGCCTTTTGAGCAGCTAATGGTTGACCAGTATTCATGCTGAGGACAATGAACCTGTCCTGGGCTACTGACCAATCTGAACAAACGCGTTCTTTATTGTAGCAGTCTCTTTTGCCTGCTTCACATTTTGCTGACCTTTCTTTTCTGACCCATTCATAAAAATATCATTTTTAAAAAAAAATCAGCTTTTCCCTTTCTGCAGTGGGAATTCAGTTCATTTCTAACAGGTTTCTGGGAAAACTGTCAAATACAATTCATTCAGCACTTTATCTTACTAAGGATGCTGGTGCTTCATCTAGTGGAGAAAAGGGTAATTTCAGGTTTCCTAACTTGCAAAAAGCCTTTCTAGCTAGCTGACAGTATAGGGAGAACCCAAGAACAATAGAAAGCCAGAACCGGAGGATGCTTTGGAGATCACCTACCTCACCCCCTTGTTTTATAGATAAGTGACCTGCCTATGGTCACACAGCTAATAAATGGCTGAGCTTGGATCTAAACTCAGGAAGATGAGTCTTCCTGATTCCATGCTTGGTACTCTATCCAGTGTGCCACCTACCTGCCCTGGGAGCAATGAATAGAAGTTACTAAGGGGTAGATTTCTACTAAAGGAAAAAATTCCTAATAATTCTAATTTCCTTGGGGCAGCTAAGTGGCACAGTGAATAGAACACCGTCCCTGGAGTCAGGAGAAGCTGAGTTCAAATCCAACATCAGACACTTGACATTTATTAGCTATGTGACCTTAGGCAAGTCACTTAACCCCAATTTCCTTGCCTTCCCCCTTCCAAAAAAAATTTGAATTTCCTATCTCAGAGCTAGGATAAATGAGCTACCACAGGAGGAAGGGAGTTTCCTGTCACTGGAAGTTATTAAATGGAAAATGGATGCCCACTTACTTGCTTGGGGATATTGTAGGGAGGACTCCTATCCCAGGATTCCACAGCTTCTGAAGTCCCTTAAAGTCATGTCAGATTCAACAATTTAATCAGGGATTCCCCACAACAGTAGGCAGAACCCCAGGTACTTACACTCAATTTTATGAAGCCTGCATCCAGACAGTGGATAGAGTGCCAGCCCTGGAGGCACTTACTATCTGTTATCCTGGGCATCACTTCACCCTATTTGCCTCAGTTTCCTCATCTGTCAAAAAGCTGGAGAAGGCAAACCACTGCAGAATCTGCTAAGAAAACCCCAAATGGGGTCACAAAGAGACATAAGTGAAAAAATTGCCCAAACAACAGCACCTAGACAGAATGGTTTCAGTGTCTTTCAGTTTTGCCTACAGATATTACAGCTTGTCTTGTGATGAAAGTACATCAGAGATTCTCAAGTTTGTTTTCTTATAAAACAGTACTCAACTTATTTATGCTGCGCCCTCCAAGAGCTTTGCACAGCTATCTTTAGCTCTTTAGCTCATGTATGCCATGTGCACCAACACACACACACACACACACACACACACACACACATTTACATCAGACTAAGATAGGGAAGAGAAAGCAGATCTGAGATAAGTTCAGATAAACAGATTTAGGGAGGTAGGATAGAAAGATAACGCATTTAGTAAGTGCTTACTGTGTTCCAGGAACGTCATAGAGCCAGCAAGCCAGAACTAATGAGCACCTTTGATATCTTTTCTCTGTTACATTCTATACACCTTACTAGGTATCGGTGACCACAGGTCCACAAGTACAAAGAAACAGAGGCCAGATGACTCCTTCAGCTAAGATCCAATCATCTTGTTATTAATTCTGAGTCTACAAGACATGACATTGGAGATGTAGAAGGTGGGGGAGGCAGCAGAAATGTTTAAATCTCATGAATAAATACACAAACACTTTCACCCACCCACAAACTTTGAATGAACTGTGAGCATCAGACTTCAGTGTAACCAAGGAAGCCAGGAAAATCGCCTCTTCCTTCACCTTCCATATGACCCAGGCATGGAATGATAAGGGTCCCAAAAATGAGGTAATATCACTAGGGAAACATGGATAGATAAGTTGTTTTACTTGCAGTGCAATGAAGCGTGTTTTAATTTTATGCCCTGAGAAGCTTTTGGAATGTTCTGATTAGAGAGAGATAATAAGCCATATCCTGCCTTACCCTCCCTCCCACTGCCCAGGGAATAGCCTGGGTATTTTGGTTGGAAGAGAGGTAGAAGATGTAAAGGTGGGTAGCAGAGAAGAGGCAGGCATGTGCTGGTAAATGTTTTAACAATCCACTTTCCTGGGAGAAAAATACACTCAGGATATACTCTTAAATTTAATTGGCATTTCTAACATTTTCTGCATTGCTTTCTTAATGCTGGATAATCAACAAAACAATACATCAAGGAGTTGACAATTTCTGAAGCATAAACACACAATGAAAATATGCCAATTGGCTCTGGAAGCTAATTCTAGAACTGGCCACTGACCACTGCTTCCCATCGAGTCTGCTGTTTCCTGGGATTGGCCAGTGACCTGGTACTGACAACAGAGGGAAACTTGGTGAGTCTTGAAAGGGCTGTTCTCTGTCTTTGAATTTTCTGTTGAGTCTATGAGGTAAAACTCTTCTCACTCTCAAAGCACTTATAGAGAAGACAGAATTTGTACTTCGTTACCCATACTGCTTGCAGTAATATTTAAAGTCATTGTTAATCTCTCTGTGTGTTTGTCTTGTATCACCAGTAAAACAGACAGAATCAGAATCATAGAGTTAGACCTGGAAGAGACCTCAGAGTCTAACCTTAATCAAACTCCCTTAATTTGTTTTATTGTTTAATGTTTTATTAGTCCACCAGTGAACCAGGGAACCCCTGATTTACCAGACTGTGGCAACCACCTGATACATGGAGACAATCTAGAGATCCCAGCTGCCTTTTGTTTTCTGCATTGAAGTAATTTCCCAACATACATTGCCCATACCCTCCCCTCCCCACCTTGACCTCTGCCTAGTAATAACATCAACAAAACAATTAACCACAACTGACCGACACAATGACCATCTGACAGCATAGGCAATATTTTGCTCCTATAATCCTTCCACTTCTCTACTTAAAAAAAAAAAAAGTATTGCATCATCTCTTCTCTGGGACCAGTATGGATCACTTCAATAGACCAATTGACCAACACTGCAATTGTCAGTTCAGCTCTCTTTTTGCATTTTTATTTACATTATTTCAGTCACTGGGCAAATTGTTCTCCTGAGTCCACTCTCTTCGGTCTGCATCAGTTCATGTGAGCCTTTGTATGTTTCTCAATTCATTATAGCCATCATTTCTTGCAGTCCAATAATACTCTACTATATTTATCTACCATAATTTGTTTTGCCATTCCCCAGTGAACAGACACACATTTTGGCTCCATTCTTTTTGCTGCTGTAAAAAATGCTGAAGAATTGGAAAGAAAATGGGTGCCTGCTGCCTGGGGACTGGATGAACAATTATAATTTATGAATGCAACAGAATATTATTGTGCTATGAGAAAGTATGAATATGAAGAATTCAGAAAAATTGGGGAAGACTTTATGAAATGATGTACAGCAAAATAATTAGAACCAGGAGAACAATTTCCTCATTGACCCCACCATGATATAAAAGAAAACAATAATGAAAAACTTCAGAACTATGATCAAGATAATGGCCAATCACAACTTCAAAGGGTTTAACAGCAAAGTATGATTCTCAGCTTTCAGAATAGTGGTACACAACAGGTATAGAACAAGATGTATGTTTTCAGAGATGGCCAATGTATTCACTTGGTTTGCTGGACTGCTCTTACTTGATGCAAGGGAGAGTTCTTTTGGACAAGAGAAGAAGGGAACATTCGGTCTCACAGTAATGTCAATAAATATTAAAATGCAGTATTTAAGAAGAGAAAAAGGTATTGCTACAAATATTTCAATGTATAGAGGACCATTCTTTCTGTCCTTGACCTCCTTGGGGTCTAGCAGCACAGGCCCCTCATTTTACACACAAGAAAACTAAAGTAGAGTGACTCTCCAAGATCACGCAGCTAGCCAATGACAGGACCCAGGTGTCCCAGACATCCCATCAGTGCTCTGTCTAGGCCTTCATTTGGTAGGTATGCTCCCATAAGGTCTGTATAGCATGCTGTACACAGCATATCAACCAACTAAACAAACTTCACTTTTGGGTTGATTATTTTGACCTTTATTAAAGTGGAACAAGTTTTCATTCCTCAAGTAGGAAAGGATCCTATCCCCCTGTCTTCCTCCCATTCAAAGACTAGTAACTTAAATCAACAGACCTTTAAGGACCTACTAAGTCTCGGTCCTTGTATTAGTTCATGGAAATAACAAAGACAAAAGTGAAAACAACTTCCCCTCAAAGAGCTTACATTCTAGGGAGTAGGAACCTAAACCAAACCACAAGCACTGGAAAATATGTTGGCTGCCATTCATAATGTCAATCTTACTTAGCCTCTGGTCATGGTTTTTGTGCCCTATGTTTGGATGTCATGTCCGTGGGTCTTTGTTGTCTCTGTATCCTTTGTCTACGTGTCTCTGTCATAGAATTATAGATTTGTAAGAGATTAAGATCAATTTCCCTGAGAGATAGAGGTCCTCTGGAATATCCCTGACAAGTCTCTGTTGAAGCACTTCCCATGACTGGGGAATTCACTATCAAAACAGGACTGGCCAATGAAGGCACATCTTAGAAGCATGTGCAGGAGACCCATTCGGTTATCTGGTAAACTTGCTTCTAGATATGTGTGACTAAATAGAATGGAGGTGTCTGGTTCTTTACTTCCAGAAGGACTGACTGATTGATTATTAAGCACTTATTATGCACCAGGAATTATAATAAGCCATGGGGGTACAAGGAAAAGTCAAAAACAATCTCTACCTTCCAGGAGCTCACAGTCTAGTGGGGAAGACAACATGTAAATAACTAGGTACATGCAGAATAGATGGAAGGAGATTGTGGTATTTAAAAATTTGTTTACTTTGTTGAATTTAAGAACATATTGTTCCTTTTGCTTTAAATTAATGCTAATTAAGGGATTTACTGAGTCATAATCTCATTTCTGGTATGGACATGGAGGAAGCTCCAAAATAGTGCTAGCTGCCAGGAACAAGATAAAAGTTGAAAGACACTTTTCCAACCCAGTCCAAATAGGAGGCAGGCCTGTAGCAATGGTTACTGAATAGGAAGCAAAGAATTTTAAAATATGGATTTGATTCGCACACTTTTGTATGATGGTTGGCTAACTGGCCACAATTTAAATCTGACTCACAAAAATGCTGAAATAGCCCTGGGCTATATATGAACTGTTTCACAAAAGAGCTCTAACCAGCTCCCTTTTAAGAAAGAAGTATTAGCAGCTGAAATTCAGCAGAGAACCAGAAAATGGCAGAAAAGAAGAAAAGGCAGATGTGACAGCAAGCACCCTAGCACACCCAGGATAGCCTACTAGCACAGGTTCTTTGATCTCCTTTTAAAGGAAGGACTGCTCAAAAAGGGGTTAACAATCCTACTTTTAATTACATTCACTCATTCATGGAATAGGTCAGCACCATGAACTTGGAGAAAATGCAAACTGAGAAAATACAAGCAGAGAAATTATCACAAAGACCAACAGCCAACTGTTTACTCCAACTGTCTGAGTAAAGCAGTACTGCTATACATTTTACGTACATCACTGGATCAAGGGAGAACAGACATCTAAGCAGTCAGAAGGATCTGAACATATAGCCACTCAGAGTCTCAACAAGGAAATCAAAAGATCCTTCTCATGAGCGAACCCCCCAAAAAATGCCAGCCTCCCAAGATATATAACAAAGATTCAGCATCTGATTGGCTCAGAGTCAGTAGGCATGAAAATACATGACTCAGCATAACTGTGAATTATCAGGGTTCAAAGGAGATCAATCCTTCAGATGTTCACAATTTAGCCTGAGCCTAGGAAACTGAACTGCAACAAGAAAAAGAAAAAAAATCCCACCTTGTTTGTCCTCCCAACAGCCCAGAAGGTGCTACCAGCAGCCTATAACTCAACAAAGAAAATGTGAGCAACAAGTGGCAGCTTTAGAGGAAGAGAAGTCTTCAGCTGTGATATAACTTTAAGAACACAAGTTACCCTTAGTATAATAGTTCCCTCTTCCATATGTCCTTTGGCTATGCAGATAGTCCACTATCAGGAATCTGTGGGGGAAATGTTTGCATGTGTATGAAGGAATTGTCCATGTTATTTGCCACACTCTTATGTTCCAATTAAATGTTTCTTTAATTGAATAATTGAATGAATGTGTCCTCTCATCTAGGAAAATAGAAACATTGGTAGAGTGTGGTTTTTAATCATCGTTATTTGTTCATTGTTTGTCCTTTCTTGAGGAGGATCATGACCTCAGGAAGGTGATGTCACAACTTGCAAGTGAATTGGATTTAAGTGAGGGAGGGCTGTGCAAAGTCACCAGCCTCACTCTTTCATCCAGAGTCATCTGGGTCCAGTGACAGATAATAGATCAAGACCACTGGAGATAGCCCCAAATGGTTTTTAATAGATACTAGAGAACTTGAACATGGGTGTAACTTTTAGGGACCAATGCATGAGCTATATATGAGGGCTTGTCTGGGTTCTCTCTTTAGGGGAGAGAATGCTCTAGTATTGAAGAAGTTCGTTGATTTTTCCCTTTTATATTATTTTCTAGGCTATTTTTGGACAGCAGGGTTTTCTGAAATGATTTTTGCAGGCCAGTTCAGTTAACTTAAAAATAAATATTATACTATTGCATGTCAAAGTGTTTTACAATTTTGTTGTTTGTTGCTGAATTGCTATTGTGAAACTGTTGATGTTATGGCATTGTTTTGAGTAACTATGAATGCTTAGTTGTTAGAGAAGAGGTATTGAATGGTGGGAATTAGTTCTCTTGGAGAATTATTGATTTTATGGAGAAATGAGTTTTGTGCATTCTCTGCATTTAGGGGAATGTCAAATGCAGGCTAAGGTAGACCAGGATAGGGGGTGGGGTGGGGGGAAGTAGCAGCTGCTACTTTAACTATTAACTTTTTGAAATATTAGTACCTCCCATTCTCCCCAAAGCTGATTGAGAACTAGTTATAGATCCCTTAACTGTTAACCAGAAAATAATGAGAAAGTTTAAAAACATCTGGGTGAGAGGATAGACTATAGAACACTTGTATGCAAATCAATGGAAACAGTATCATTCCTCAGCAATTTGTAATTCAGAAGCTGCACCAACCTTAACTGATTATTACTGAGAAGCGACCCCAGCTGCAGCAATTACATGGAATAGGGACTATCTTCAACAGTCTGTGATTTGATACCTGCATCATGACCAAGGGTAAATGATCCTAAGGGAGTGATTCTACAGGTCATCTGTTCTCAGACCCTCCAGCCTGCAATTACAAAGATGGTTCTTTGTGTCTGAGCAGTGTAGAATCTTCAAAGGGACACTGCAATTCCCCAAATACAAGCCAGTCTGCTCTTTTCTTTCTATTAAGTTCTCTCCCGACTAGGTTATGGTCTATCTGCAGCTTCTGTACAAGATATAGGTAATGGAGGGACTGACCCAATGACTGAGCATCTACTGGTCCCAATCTGTACTGAAAAATGCATTGAATAACAATCTCCACCGTATTTGTTGTTGTTGTTACTGTTGTTTTAAGCATTTTGCTTAGAGCAAAACAGAATCAAGGGGTCCTTCTCCAGAGCTCTCTCTTTGAAACTCTCCCAAGAAGTTCCTTAGATGATTTTTATCCCAGATCATCGACAGCTCTGGGGGCTTTGACTTCTCCAGAGATGGAGGCAGTTTCTCAATGAGCTGAGGCTAAATCACAAACAAACTCATTATACACTAAGATCCTTGAAAGATACAACCATCCCTTGGGCGACAACCACAACGACAATTTGTTCAACCATCTTCTTTGATTGTCAGCATCAAGCCAACCATAAAGCAAGTAGAGAATACTCATCAAAGATATTCACCGATGTCTTGAAGGATGCTCCGAGTTCAAACAGAAGTGGGATTTTCTGTAGAAAAACTGAACTCTGGATGTTTCTGTTTATGGGCGTCATTGGGCGGATTTCTTCAAGTTCCCGGATACTACAAGGCATTCTAAAAACTAACATGCTGGTTAATCTACAAAGGAAAAACCAAAGGGATGAAAAATGGCTATTGCTCAGACATTATAACGCACTTTAGTTCTTTGTTTTATTAAGCCTCTTCCCTTATTTCCTTTGGGTCTATTACCTAAAGATTTCCCTATGTTCTCAACCCAAATCTAATGGGGAGGCGTATCTCACCTTAAAAGTTCCCTCCAAATGTTCATTAACTTTTAAATTACTAGTCTCTCAAGGAAACATTTGAGATGGCCCAAGGGCAAAACTGTAGCTCTGGGTTTCCCAGCTCTGACAACTCAGAGAGGACAGGAGGGCTGTCTTTTCAAGGGCTCCAATTTCACGGCTTTGCTGCCCACACACTCACCACCTTTATGGTCGTGGGATAGCCCGAGTCTCCCAAAGCTTCTAGCCCGCACTTGTCAGCAGCAGCCAAGTATCTGCCCCACCTCATTCCAGCCCTAAGGTCTGGGTGTTGAGGGGTCTGGGAGGTTATGATAGGGGGGTGTAACCATTGGAACATAGCCACAACAAATCGCTGTACGACATCGGGGGCGGCGGGGTGCGAGCCAACGACGTGAGCAAACGCTCTTCTTCATTCATCCAATCAGAACTGCCCGCAGGGCGGAGCTGAGTTCTACCTGCGTGCAGGTGAGGAGGTCTCCCTCCTCTCGGTCTGCCGAAAGCCGGTAGTTCGAGATATGGTTCGGAACCAGGCGGCCGTAGGGGAGGAAATGGCTGGGTCCCAGTTCCCAATGGAACAGATCCAGAATCAGGCCCAGGAGCCGGAGAAGCTGGGCTCCCCAGAGCAGCAGGTCACCGGGGAACAGCAGTCGCCTCCGGAGCAACCGGAGTCCCAGGAGAAGCCTGTTGGGAATCCCCATGGGCCCAAGGAGCAGGCGGCTGCGGCAAGCCCGACTCGGACCCGGGATCCCCCGGGGGAAAAGACGGTCTCCTTGCGCCCCGCCTTCCTCCGGGTGCCTCAGCCAAGCTTGGGCTACGGCTCTTTCCGCTGTCGGGGATCTGCGAGCTCTGAGCAGCTCCAGGGCCGCGGGGATCGGGAGGGCACCCTGGCTCTGGTCCCTGTCCCGGCCCCGGCAGAAGCGCAGCCTCGGGAGGGCGAGACGTCCACCCCGGGCCCCGTGCGGGAGCCGGGCGAGGCAGGGTCGGGGGCCTGGGCGCCGGTGGAGCTGCAGGTGGATGTGCGAGTGAAGCCCGTGGGCGCGGCGGTTTCGGGGATCTCTCCATCTCCCGTGCCCACCACCCGCTTCTTCTCGGTGCCGGTGCCGGACTCCCCCGCCTTCTCGCGCCACTCCTCCTTCTCCCGCTCTGGGGTGCCCCGGACTCCTTCCCCTGGGAGCACATGGGGGGGAAGTCCGCACCCCCTTGCCGGCTGGGCCGATCGGTACCGGGAGCAGGAGGGACGGGCCAGCCCTGGACCCGTGCGTTTCGGGGAATCTCCGTCGGGGCTTCCCCGATGTAGGTGTCGGGAGCTGGGGCTGGAGGACAAGGAGTGGGAGAAGCTGCTGCCCGGGTGCGGGGCTGACGGAGACAAGCTGCACCAAGCGATCATACGCATAGGTAAGAGACCGCATCCTGCTACGCTCCCCCGACCAGGGAACCCTAGTCAGCCCGCACTTCCTGGCTGGGATGGGGAGGGAAAGCCCCAGTGTCCCATCAGGACACGCCTGCCTTTCCCAGTGTGGGAGAAGGGAACGAGGGAGGAATCCAGAGAGAGGGAAATCCAGCCCGTGCCCGCCACTGGACCCAGCTGGCCTGTTATGCAGGGGAATTAACTCTGGAAATGCTGGAGAACACTTCCTCCCTGAATGCCAGCCCCTGCATGTTCTTTCCTTCCAGCTCCCTACCTCAGTCATGTGACGCTTCCTGTTATTGTGAACGTTGATGTTTTGTACAAATTAATTCCATCTTATTATATACCTGACTCTTTGAAGATATAAATAAAAATAAAACTGCAATCGTGGATTTCAATTAGACTTTTTCAAGGCATCTTTCCCAACGCACTTATTCCCTGCACATGTGCTGGGGGGTAGACAGGGAACTCTCACCCCTGTTTTACTTGCACCAAGCCTTGTTTATACATCAGGGTTCTAACCAGTACCTGGACACTAGGCTCCCAGTCCAGCGCCTAATTTATTGACCCATGCTACCCTGTTCAAAGTCTGATTTCTCTTTGGGCTCATTTCTTTCACATACTCACATACTTTCTGCTAAATGAACTCTCTACCCCACATGGAATGTTCCTTTTCCAATAATTTGTGGGAGACTAGGGGAGGGGAAGGGAAGTGAGTAGTAAATGGAAATGCTGAAAATCAGACTAAATCTCCCCAGGAGATTGGGGCAAGATGCTCAGCCCTTGAGGTCCCAGTCGGAGAGATGGGGAATTGGTTGAACCCATCCTGAAAGGAGAGATAGAACTGAGCCTGTCCCTGCACTGTCTTTGTTATCTCTGCAGCCCTCCTTGGCACAGTATTTTGTATACAGCAGTCATTTAATAACTTTTGTAGAATGAATGTTGTTGTAGAATGTAGAATAATTGTTGATCCAACTTTGCTTGGCAGTGGTATTACTGGTCATCCATCTGGGCTAAAGCTCCCTTTTGGTCTCCCCAAGAATATGTTTCTGTCAGAACAAGAGAACAGGTACCCTGTATGCATGGATCAGTGGCTTTAAAGAAGGCAAGACCTAAGTCCAAGCCTTTCCACTAACTCACACTAGCTGTGTAGGTAAAATCATTTAACCTCTTAGAAATGGGCCAAAGCCAGTCTTTAAGAAGGGTGAGTTGAGTTCCCCATTTGCACAGGTGAAAATTTCCGACAAAACTCTCCACTGATGAAATAGTAGATCTTGATTTTTTTTCTCAAGAGAGGTACTAAGGTATAGAACAGCTCAGTTACACTCAAGATCACTGGAATCACCAAAATCCCATAGTGCCCCAATCCCTATATCCTTGTCTCTCAGTTCACTATTAGCCCTTTTTTTTGCTTTTTTTTTTTTTAGAGGGCAACTGGGGTTAAGTGACCTGCCCAAAGTCACACAGCTGGGATTTGAACTCAGGTCTTCCTGACTCCAGGGCCAGTGCTCTACTCACTGCACCATGCAGCTGCCGCTAATATGGTTTTAACCCTTCTTTAGGGATTGCTGCATATTAGAATAGGCTGCAATTAAGCTGAGCCTCCTTTTCTCCCTCCTCTGCTTCTAAAAGAAAGAAAGTTCCTGAAAGGGAAGAAACCACTGGGAGAGGTTCTCAAACTCACATCTTGCTTGGACTTTTTGCAATAGCCTCTTAATTGTTCTTTGGGATTCCTTTCTCCCCTCTCCAATACATCTTTTACACAGCTGCTGAACAGATTTTCCTAAAGTGTAGATTTCACCATGTCGATTCCCTATTGCCTCGAAGATCAAGTAAAAGCTCCTCTAGTTGGCTTTGAAAGCTCTTTACAGCATGGCTGCAATCTGCCTTTCCCACTTTGATTAGTCTTCTCACAGTCTACAGTTCAGCCAAATTAGCCCTCTTGCTGTTCCTCATACACCATAACACTCCTACCTCTCCCCTTCCTGTGAATTGACCCTGGCTAGCTCCCAGTTCTGGAATGTACTGCCTCTTCACCTCTGATTCTTAAAATTCCTACTTTTCATCAAAGCTCCTTTCAGTCTTTCCTGATTCCCCCTGAGCTATTTGTGCTTCCCCATACCAAACAGTTCAGTCTTTTTCAGTCCTGTCAAACGAGGTTAAGTGACTTGCCCAGGGTCCCACACTTAGTAAGTGTTTGACGTTGTATTTGAACTCGGGAAAATGAGTTTTCCTGACTCTGGACCCAGCACTCTCCACTGCGCCACCTAGTGGCTTCACAACAAATTACCTTGATATACTTTATACCTGTATGTATTTTCTCCCCCCAGCCTTTGGGGGCAATTATTGTCTAACTTTTGTCTTTGTATTTCCAGTAATTAGCATAGTGCCTAGCCTGTGATAGGTATTTAATAGATGCTTTTGGTTCGTTGATTGAACTAGAACGTAGTAGAGTGAGCAGAGAATTAATAGTAGTTTCTGAAATAAGGATATGCAAGCAAAGACCTAAGCTGAGGAGCATAAGGGGGTGAAGGGTAGGTGGTTTTCAGCAAGACCAGAGTCCACTGCATTTAAACATAGTCAAACTGAATCTATAAGATCCTTAGTCCTAGGATATGACCTGGAAGGGAAATTCTTGTTTTACTAACTAATCATTTATTATATACATAGCAATTTGCTAGGCTCTGAGAAGGAGCCAAAAGAAAGTTGATTCCTGCCCTTCAGAAACTTACAGTCTAATGGGGAGGGGGGAGAAATGTACATGGGAACCATTAAGTATTGCTGCTAAGTGTGCTGAGCGCCAAAATGAGAGACAGACACACAAGGACACAGAGACAGAAAAAGGGAAGGAGAGAGAGGAAGAGAGAAAGGGAGAGACAGACAGACACACAAGGACACAGAGACAGAAAAAGGGAAGGAGAGAGAGGAAGAGAGAAAGGGAGAGACAGACAGACAGAGAATATGAATGAATGTTATATGGACAGAAAGGATAAGTGCTATAGGAATTCAGAGGCAAAAAAAAAAGCCAGTATCTTGGAGTAGCCAAGGAAGGCAATGTAAGGAAGATCATACATTCTCATAACTCCTATAACAACATCTAAGCCAATGACTCCCACATTCCTATCTCCAACCTTCTAATTTTGTTCCTTCCCCCTGGCAATTCTACCCACTTTTCAAGGTCGGGCTCAATTTCAAAGTGGACGTGTAGGGGTCCCATATTTAGGTAGTGGCACCAGGAAGAGAGGCTTTGCAGAGGAAAGTAAACCAGTGAAAGCTAAGCTACCAGATGGCAGTGAGGTTAATGAAGAGGAGTCAGTAGAGCCAAGTACAGCTGGAAGGAGAAAAAGACAATTAATTGGATTTGACCAGAAGAGTTTATCATCAAGAAAAAAGCTTCAATAGATTCATAGAACAGGAAACAATAGGGGTTTAAAGCAGGATGAGTAATGAGGAAGCAAGTAGAGTGTAGCTCACACTTTGAGAAACTTGACAGTGAAAGGAAAGAAAGAAAAGTCTAGAACCTCAGACAGTTAGAGGGGCAAGAACCCCTACATGTGGTTCTTTAAGGATGAGAGAATCACAGAACTATAGAGCTACAAGTGACCTTCTAAGCCAAGGGTTCTTAACCTTTTTCACAGACCCCTCTAGCAGGCTCCTAAAGTCTATAGTCCCCATTCTCAGAATAATATTTTTATTTTTTAAAATCTTATTTAATATGTTATTTTTTCTTAATTACATGTAAAAACAATTTGAACATTCTTTTTTTCTTTCAAATTTCAAGTTCCAAATTCTATCCCTCTCTTCCATCTCCCCCTCATTGAGAAAGCAAGCAATTTGACATAGATTATACACGTGTGGTCATGCAAAACACATTTCCATGTAAGTCATTCTGTGAAAGAAAACACAAACAAGAAAAAACAAGAAAAATAAAGAAAAAGTCTCTTTGATCTGCATTTGGGCTCTACCAGTTCTTTCTCTAGAGATGGACAGCATCTTTCATCATAAATCCTTGAAAATTGTCTCAGATCATTGTATTGCTCAGAATAGCTAAGTTAGAATAATATTTTAAGTACATAAAATAAAACAAAGGATTACAAAGGAAACCAAGAGTACTCAAATACAGTTATCAAAATATCTTTAAAAATCAGGTCAAGGATCCCAGATTAAGAGTCTCCAAGAATCTAATTCAGCCCCCTGGTTTTACAGCTAAAGAAGCCAAAGCCCATAGAGTTTCATCAACTGGCATCATTGCATAGGTAATAAAATGACCCATGGAGGATTCATGCTCAGCTAGTCCTCAAGCTCCAAGTCCAGCACTTTCCACTCTGCCATGCTACCTCTCATATGGAACTCAGCTAAAATAAATGAATGTGTCAGCACCTGTATGTTGTCTGATCTCATTAACCTGTTTTATGCCCTCTGAACAATGAATGATGATCTAATCTTAAATTAGGCTCATTGGAGCTCATGCCTAACCAAAACACTGAGGCCCCACTGGGATCATGTCTTTGATCTCTATTTGTGGTGGTTGCCCCCAGTCAGCAACAATACCAGTCCCCCACCTACCCACCAAGGGCTGGTTAGCTATCAGGATTCTCCCCTCCTACCTCAGGCTCCTCACTGCCCTCCCTGGTAGTTAGCTAATAGTATCATGAATGTGCTAATGAGAGAAGGCTTCTGCTACCTGAGCTCTTCCAAGATCACTGCCTGGTTCTTAGATTACTACTGTACTTCCAAGACTTCCAAAAATCATAAAGCATGATTAGTCTTTCTGTTGCATTAAATTCACTTTTAAATTTTAAATTTAAAAAATTATATTTTATTTTTCCCAATTACACTTAAAAGCAATTTTTAATTTTCATTTTTTTAAAAAGTTGAATTCTAAATTCTCTCCCTCCTCTGAGAAAGCAAGAAATTTGATATAGATTGTATAAGTGCAATCAAATAAACCATATTTCCATATTAGCCATGTTGTGAAAGAAAGCAGACCACACACACACAAATAAAGTTTAAAATGTATGTTTCAGTCTGCATTTGGACTCTGTTGGTTCTTTCTGTGGAGGTGGATGCAATTTTTCTTCATAAGTCCTTCAGAACTGTCTCGGATTATTGTTTTGCTGAGAACAGCCAAGTCATTTATAATTGATCATACAATATTGCTATTATATAGTGTACCATGTTATTCTGGTTCTGCTCACTTCACTTTGTATCAATTCATATGTCTTTGCAGATTTTTCTGAAACCCTCTTGCTCATCATTTTTTATAGCACAATGGTATTTCACCATAATCATATACCACAACTTGTTCAGCCATTCCCCAATTAATGGGCATCACCTCAATTTCAAATTCTTTGCCACCACAGAGTTGCTATAAATATTTTTGTATATGTAGGTTCTTTTCCTTTTCCTTTAATTTCTTTGGGATGCAGACCTAATAATGGTATTTCTGGGTCAAAAGGTATGCACAGTTTTATAGCCCTTTGAGCCTAATTCCAAATTGCTCTCCTGAATGGTTGAATCAGTTCACAACTCTACCAACAGTGCATTAGTGTCCCAATTTTTTCCACATCCTCTCCAATATTTGTCATTTCTCTTTTCTGTCATATTATCCAATCTGATAGGTTTGGAGTGGTATCCCAGAGTTGTTTTGATTTGCATTTTTCTAATCACTAGTGATTTAGAGCATTTTTTTCACATGACTATAGATGGTTTTGATTGCTTCATCTGAGAACTGCCTGTTTATTATATCCTTTGACCATTTGTCAATTGGGGAATAACTCATACTCTTATAGATTTGACTCAGTTCTTTCTATATTTGAGAAATAAGAAATAAATACTATTGGAAAAATTTGCTATAAAAAATTTTTTCCCAGTCTTCTGATTTCCTTCTAATCTTGGCTACATTTGATTTGTTTCTGCAAACCCTTTTTAATTTAATGTAAGCAAAATTATCCATTTTACTTCCTGTGATTCTCTCTATCTTTGTTTTGTTATAAATTCTTCCCTTATCCATAGATAAGACAGATAAAATTTTCCATGATCCCTGAATTTGCTTATGATCTCACCCTTTAGTAAGTCATGTAGCCATTTTGACTTTATCTTGATATATGGTGTGAGATGTTGGGCTACACCTATTTTCTGCCAAACTGCTTTCCAGTTCTCCCAGAAATTTTTGTCAAGTAGTAATTACTATGGTCATCTACTACTATGTATTGGGTAATCTGTTCCACTGATCCACCACTCTATTTCTTAGCCAGTACCAGACTGTTTTGATGATTACCACTTTGTAATAGAGTTTGAGATCTAGTACTGCTAGACCAACTTTCTTCACACTTTTTTTTTCATTGATTCCCTTGATATTCTTGATATTTTGTTCTTCCAGATGAATTTTGTTATTGGGAAGGCTTCTAGCTTATCCCCATTAGAGATAATGCTTGCTGGTGGCTTTAGATAGAGACTCTTTATTATTTTAAGGAAAGCTCCATTTATTCCTTTGCTTTCCAGTGTTTTAAATGGAAATGAGTGTTGTATTTCAACAAAAACTTTTTCTGCCTCTATTGAGATAATCATATGATTTTGTTGTTGTTGTTATTGATGTGGTCAATTATGCTGATAGTTTTCCTAATATTGAACCAGTCCTGCATTCCTGGTATAAATTCTGCCTGGTCATAGTTCATAATCTTTGTGATATACTGCTATAATCTCCTTATTAGTACTTTATTTAAAATTTTTGCATCAATATTCATGAGGGAAATTGGTCTATAGTTTACTTTCTCTCTTTTGGTTCTTCCTGGTTTAGGTATCAGCACCATATTTGGATCATTAAAGGAATTTGGTAGAATTCCTTCTTTGCCTATTTTTCCAAATAGTTTATACAATATTAGAATTAATTGTTCTTTAAATGTTTGGTAGAATTCACTTGTGAATCCATCTGGTCCTGGGGATTTTTTCTTAGGAAGCTCATTTATGGTTTGTTCAGTTTCTTTTTCTGAGATAGAGTTATTTAAATATTCTATTTCCTCTTCTGTATATCTGGGCAGTTTATATTTTTGTTTGGGGGTTTGTTTGTTTTTTTGCTTTTTGGAAGGGCAATTGGGGTTAAGTGACTTGCTCAAGGTTACACAGCTAGTAAGTGTTAAGTGTCTGAGGACAGATTTGAACTCAGGTCCTCCTGACTCCAAGGCTGGTGCTCTATTCACTGAGCCACCTAGCTGCCCCGGCAGTTTATATTTTCATAAATATTAGTCCATTTAACATAGATTGTCAGATTTATTGGCATTTAATTGGGCAAAATAGTTCCTAATAATCACTTCCATTTCCTCTTCATTGGTGGTAAATTCACCCCTTTCATTTTTGATACTGATAATTTGATTTTCTTCTTTCTTTTTCAAATGAAATTAACTAATGATTTATTTATTTTATTGTGTGTTTTTTTCATAAAACCAACACTCTAGTTTTATTATTAGTTCAATGGTTTTCTTACTTTCAATTTTATTAATTTCCTTTGATTTTCAGGATTTCCAATTTGGTTTTAATTGGAGATTTTTAATTTGTTCTTTCAAAAACATTTTTAAGCTGCATGCCTAATTCATTGATCATCTCTTTCTCTATTTTATTGATGTAAGCATTTTAGATATATAAATTTTCCCCTAAACATTCCTTTGGTTGCATCTCATGAATTTTGGTCTGTTGTCTCATTGTTGTTCTCTTTAATGAAATTATCGATTGTTTCTGTGATTTATTCTTTTATCCACTCATTCTTGAGAATTAGATTATTTATTTAGTTTCCAATTAATATTTAATATGTTTTCACACTCCTTATTGTTATAATTGCATAATGATCTGAAAAAAAAAGATTCATTTAATAGTTATCCTTTTGTACCTTTGGTTGTAAGGATTTTATGTCCTAATATGTGGTCAACTTTTGTGTAGGTGCCATGTGTCACTGTGAAAGGTATATTCCCATCTCCTGAGGTGTATCATATCTAACTTTTCTAAAATTCTATTCCTCTCCTTAATTTCTTTCTTGTTTATTTTTTTTGTTAGATTTATCAAGCTCTGAGAGGAGAAAGTTGAGGTCCCCCACTAGCATAACTTTACTGTCCATTTTTCTCTTGTCAGTCATTTAAATTTTCCTTTAAGAATTTGAATGCTATACCATTGGTGCATATATAGTTAGTATTGCTAGCTCTTCATCATCCAGGGTACCTCTTTTGCTTTTGCTTTGTGGGAGATCATGATTGCTATCACTGCTGAGATGTGGTAGTGCTAGGCCAACTTCCTTCACATTTTTTTTTTATTGATTTCCTTGATATTCTTGACCTTTTGTTCCTCCAGATGAGTTTTGTTATTGGGAATTTTCTCTACCATAAGGGCAATATTAGTGAGCAAGTTAAACCTTTGCTACTCCAGAGTCTGACAAATATTCCATTTTATTTCCACAACTATCACACTAACCAGGAGGTGCTTTGGTGCATAAGGGAGTTGGTATTGTATACTTCTGGTGTCCCTTGAAATGAAATTACAAAGGTCTAGAAGAGGTGTTTTTTCCTTTTATTTCATACTTTGGTTTTAGAAAAGCAATTACATTCTAAAATATTCAGTTACCTTGAATAGATGATACATTCCAGGCTAATAATTATGTAAAACTAAAAATAGATGTGAATTAGCATTTCAGAGATCTTCCAAGGTCTCTGCTTATCACTAAGCATAAGAGCTGCTTATCATTAATATTTCTTTTGCCTAAGGATTCTACAAACTGTATAGTTTGTTTGGGGTAGAGAACAGAGGGAGCTATGGCAATGGTTTGAAAATAATCCTGCTGGAAAAAAAGAAAGAAAATCTAAGTCAGAGCAGTTAGGTGGCACAGTGAATAGAGCATCATCTCAGGTGTCAGGAGGACCGGAATTCAAATCGGGTCTCAGACACTTAACACTTATTGGGCAAGTCCACTTAACCCCAGTTGCCTTGCTTTCCCCCCTCAAAAAAAAATAATCCCACCACGAGTTATCATATGGTTAGAGTGATTTTAGTTTGACAAACCAAGAGTCGCAAAAACATTTCTCCAATCAATAAATATACATCTTTTAATCCCTTACAATACTCCAGGTGTTGTGATTAAGTTCTAGGCACACAAAAAGAGGCAAAAGACAGTCCCTGCCCTTAAAGAGTTCAAAATCAAATACTGGAGACAAGAAGCAAACGAATGTATGCAAAGTATATACATACCAGTTAACTAGGGAATAATTAACTGAGAGAAGGCACAGGAATTAAGAGGGTTGGAGAAAGGTTTCCTGTAAAAGATGAGATTATAGTTGGGGTTTAAAGGAAGCCAGGGAAATCAGGTGTAACTGAGGAGGGAGAGCATTCCAGGCATGGCCAAAAGCCAGAGAAAATACCAGGAGCCAAGACTTGTTTATAAATTTTAGCCTTTGATCTAGAAGAGACTTTATAAACAATCTAGTTCAACCCCCCTATTTTATAGAGGAGGAAAGCTGAAGCTGAGAGAGCAGAAATGATTTCAGGAGAACAGTTTTCAAAGTGTTCAAAGCATAGAGAGGAACCAATCCGTGGACTAAAGTTTGACTTGTGGAAGTCTGCCTAAAAGAGATGGTAAATTCTCAAGAGTAAAACTGAAGACACAAAGAAATAACTCCAATGAAGTGGGAAAAGGAAAGCTTTTTTTTTCAAATTACTATTTATTTTTAACATTCATTTTTTTAATTTAGAGTTCCAAAGTTTCTCCCGCCCTTCCACCCCTTCCCCATCCATTAAGAAGGCAAGAAATATGATAGCAATTATACTTGTGAAGTCATGCAAAAACAGATTTCCATATTAGCCATATTGCAAAAAACAAGAAAAATAAAGTGAAAAAATTATGCTTTAATCTGCATTCAGACTCCATCAATTTTTTCCCCTGGAGATGGCTAGCATTTTGTGTCATAAATCCTATGGAATAATCTTGAATCACTGCATCAATCATAATAGCTAAGTCTTTCATGTGTGATCATCCTACAATATTCCTGTGACTGCGCAGATTATTCTCCTAGTTCTCCTCAGTAAAGGGAAGTTTTCTAAATAAACTCATGAGTATGGAAAGGGAACTCACCAACTAACTTAAATTTGTTTAAAAGATGTGTGCTCATAAACCGTTTTAAAAAAAAAATTTAAGAAAAAGGAAGAGAAACCTAAAAAACCAAAGCCAGTGAGCTTGACTTTGATTCCTAGCAAAATTCTAGACCTCATTATAAGAGGTAAGCAGCATGTGCTAGTGAGTGGAGGTGGCCTTGGATGTAGGGAGAAGCCCCAGGGACACGCCCTGCCTTGGACATATCCTAGCTGCGTGGTCATGAGTAGATAGATCCTTTACTGTCTTGGTGGCCTAGCAACTCTAAGACTGCACGTTAAAGATGAGTGGTTGATCTGCATTGGTAGAGGGATGAAATCTAACAACAACAAAAAGCCCACTTCTAAAGGGATAATTAATGAACATGCATAAAAGGAAACTGATCTTGAGGCATGAATCCACCAAGAGCAATTCATGGCAGACTGACTGAAAACTCCATACATAGAGTTTACCTAGACTTCGGCAAAGCATTTGATACAATTTCTCATACTATTCTTATGGAGAGAATGTAGAAATAAAGGCTAGACTCTGGCACGTTTTTAGATATGGACAAGGTGGGTATTTGTCTTGTTGGACTCTGCATATTTTCCATGAGAGCTTTAACAGGTGGGCAGAGGGAGGGGGAAATAATAAATAACTGAGAAATTTTAAAAAGGTTTGTTTTTATTTTAAATAGGACATTGAGTGGATTCAGAAGATTTTTAATGAGGCAACTCATAGAGTAGTCATGAATGGTTAGACATGAGCTTGAAAGAGACAGAGATCTCTGGTCAGGGCCTCAAGGACCTGGGTAGTCTCATAGAGTTTAATACTTTTATCAATGACTTAGAAAAAGATTGGCATTTTTAACAAAAATGCAGATGATGCCAAGCTGGGAACCACCTTAAAAAGCAGCCTCCCAAGTACAAGATGGGGAGAGGCCTGGCTAGGCCGCAGTTCGAATAAAAAAGGTCTGGTGGCTTCAGTAGATTAGATAGTGGTATTGTCTGGCAGGAAGGAAGGCTAGTGTGACTGTGGGCTATCATAAGAGACGGCATCCAGGACTAGGGAGATGATGGTCCGTGTGGGCTTTATGTCCAGTTGTAGGTGCTACGTTTTAGGGAGGACTGATAGGCTGGGGAGTGCCCGGAGGAGAGCAGTCAGGATTTTGAAGGATCAAATTCACGTTGCAGTAGTATCTCCCTTGGAAAGGTCTGGTGATATTTAGCCTAGAGAAACAGACTTAGGAGGAAGATGGTAGCTATCTTTAAGTATCTGAAGGATCACTAAGTGGAAAAGAAATTAGATTTGTTTTAATTGGCCTCAGAATGTAGATTTGAAGCAGGAGGTCAACGCTGAAAAGTAAATTTGCAAACAAGATACAAGTGGAATAGGTTGCTTCAAGAGCTAGTGAGGTTCCCTTGACCGAAGGGCTTCAAGGAACGGTTGGTTGATTAACCTCTTGTTGGTATGTTGTAAGAGGGATTTTTCAGGTATAGGCAGACCTGATGACTGACCAAGTCCTTTCCGAAGCTGCAAGGCACCCAAAGAAGGGACAAGAGAAAGCAGGTGCCAGGCAAGTCTATAACCTCCCCTCAGACTTTAATGTAGACAGCCTAAGACCCTGGGCCCCAGCCCCAGGAAATGGCAGTTTCCCAACCCCATCCACACACATACACACATACATAGATGGATGGCTTGGCTTCCAACCCAGTTTCCACAGTGTTCATGCCAGGGGGCAATCCCTGTGGAAAAAGGACCAGTGTTCTCCACCAGCTGTCAGCCCACCACTACCCAAAGAGCAGATGAGCCTGCCTCGTCAAGGCACAAAGAGATGGGGGACCAGGAGAACCAGGTGAATCAAGGCACCACATAGCTGCTTAAAATCGGGAAAAGGAGATTCTAACCATCACCATCCTTTGTACTGTCAGTAATGGGTGTGGTTTTATCAGCAAAAATGACATTAAAATAGACGCATTATCATCATCAGTAAATAGTCATGCAGAGGACAGAGATCTGGGCCTGGAGTCAAAAAAAAGAACCGAGTTCGAATGTAACCTCAGACACTTACTGGCTGTGTGACCCTGAGCCTCTGCTTCAGGTTCCTCATCTGTAATATGGGGATAATTACAGCATTTCTCTTCAAAGGTGATTGTGAAGATCTCAGCAACAGTGCCTGGTACATAGGAGGTGCCATATTCCCTTTCCTCTCCCCACTCCCCACTCCCCACTTCCCCTTCCCCATTTGCTGCTACAAGGACCACAGGCTCTTTCCATCTGACTCAGAACTGAAACCTTCTATACAGGTTTTGTCCCCCATTAAAACTTGAGCTCCTTAAGGACTGAGACTACTTGCTTTCCTATTTACATTCTCAGTGCTTAGTACACAGTACCTTCTTTGCACAGAACTAATGCTTTTTTATTCATTCATTTATTTCTACTTGGTGATTTCTGAGCATCAGTGACTTGCCCAAGGTCACAAAGGTAAGCAGATAGAGGGAGAAACCGAATCCAAGCCTTCTGTCCCCAGATTCGATGTTCTCTTTCCAATGTACTGCAATTTTTTCCCCGTATCCTAGTAAAGAAAAATATATATACAAGACAAAAAAAATCTACCCAAGAGCAAAATGTAGCAGAGGATGAGTGAACCCATTTACTTATTCCTGAAGGGAATTCACCACTATTGTTTGGGGGAGACGGAATTTGGACTCCTAAGTAGGCCCCAAGGAAGGCAAAGCAAAATTTAAAAAACCTGATCCAGCCTAAAACAACTCCAAAAAATTTGTGATGGAAAATGCCATCCACATCCAGAGAAAGAAACATGGGGTCTGAATGCAGACAGAAGCAGACAATTTAGTCCCTTTTTTAGGTTTTGTTTCTTCTTTCTCCTGGTTCCTTGCATTCATTCTAGTTCTTCTATACAACGTGACTAATCCGAAAACATGTTTAATAAGAATGTATATGTCAAGCCTGTATCAGATTGTACGCTGTCTTGGGGAAGGGAAAGGGGAAGGAGGGAGAGAAAATTTAAAACTTATGGAAGTGAAAGTTGAAAACTAAAAATAGATAAATTGATTTATTTAAAAAAAAACAATCCAACTGAGCTAAAGGAAAATCGAAGGCTCAGCAATCTTTAAAAATGCTGTAAATGTTGTTCAGATTCTAATTGTGTGGCATGTTGTAATGAGGCCAGGGGGGCATTTCCAAAGAATAAAGAATGATTTTGTGTATCAAAGGGACTTTCAGACTTAGGCAATCATTTGAGATCTAAGGTTCAAAAGCAAAATTTCAAGGCTAAGCTCTTCCTTCCTAGCCATACAAAACCTTCAGAATTCCACAGGAAAACACATTAATGAAAGTAAAATACAAAACAGAAGCAGCTGCTTCTCAGAACCTCGATGTTGGGGGCCTTCCTTACTTTCTCTTGACATCTAGAGTCCACGGGCATCCTGTTGGTTATTCCTTGTTCTTTGATGGCACTCTTTATTCTGGCTTTTCTTTGGAGTTCCTTTTTTTGTTACATGATGCAGTATGTGCAGACCCATCACCCCCTCCTTTGCCCCCTCCCCCTTGGCTTCCTCTCTTCCTTCTTCCTCTCCCTCTCCCCCATTGTCCTCTAAGTGGCTGCCCAACTGTAGCCACTCAATACCATCATCAGGAGCAGGCTCACAACAAAGCCCACTGTACCTCTCCCTCTCCCTCAGGTGTCTCTCCATTTTTCTACTTCTCCTGCCTGTTCTTTTATCCCTTCCCCTGTTCTCTCTCCCTCCCTTCCCCTCTTCCTCCCCAGCTCCCCAGGTGCCCCCTTCGGATGGCTCTGTCTGCTGCCTGTTCTCTCCCCATTTCTCCCCTCTTAGTTCTTCCCCTTCTCCCAGTTCATCTCCTCCCATCTCCAGGCCAATTCCTTTTTCCTCTTCCTTCGGTGATTTCATGTGTATAGTGAACTCTGTTGGGAAATTCTTTACACTGATACAGATCAGCAATCCTTTCTTAGTCATAGCCCCAGACAGCTGCCTGGAACATTTAGAGACTGATGTGTTTCAGCCTTTTTCAGACCTGTCTGACTCTTCATGATCCCATTTGGGGTCTTCTGGTCAGAGACACTGTAGGGCTTTGCCATTTCCTTCTCCAGCTCATTTGACAGATGAGGAAATTGAAGCAAACAGGGTTAAAATGACTCGCCCAGAGTCACATAACTAAGTGTCTGAGGCTGCGTTTGAACTCACAAAGAGGAATCTTCACGAGAGGATCAGTGACTTGCAGTTCGATGGTAGAGGTCAGAAGCAACTCCGACCCAACGCACTGTAATCCATTGTTAACTTTTCAGTGTGAGCATTTACCACTCAGCATTTGGCAAATGCTACAAATCTGGGCTAGATTTAAGAAAGTGTTAATAATGCAGATTAAATGCAAGAGTGAGAGCCTGGTTGGCAAACATTTACCAGCACACCCCTGTATTCCTCTATAAATATTGCTTGACGTCATGAGGAGTACAGCTGAAGGCTCAGAGAATGGTGTCATCATCACCAGACTGGAGGCCTAGTGTCTATAGGCTGGTTATAATTATCATAATAACTGAAATTTATACAGTCCTTTGAAATTTGCACTGTACTTTACCATCTGCCTCTACCAGAAGCAGCTGGAGTCTGGAAGACCCGAGTTCAAATCCTGAATCAGACACTTACTAACTGTATGACCCCGGGCATGTCAATTAATCCAGTTTGCCTCAGTTTCCTCATCTGTCAAATGAGCTGGAGAAGTAAATGGCAAACCATTCCAGTAACCATTCCAATAAACATGGTCACAAACAAGGTCACAAAGGGTCAGACATGACTGAACAACAACAAAGCTCAGATCTGAGCACAGCAGCCAACTACTGCATTTAATAAACTCCCTATTATCTCTAGGACTAAACATAAAACTATGTGATTGTCATTCAAAGCCCTTTATAATATGGCCCTTTCCTACTTTTCCAGTCCAGTGATGTTTTGGCCTCCTTGCTCTTCCTTACACTTGACATTCACCTCCCAACTGCATTTTTACTGACTAGTAAATGCCCACACCTAGAATGTTCTCTCTTCTCCATTCCTCCTTCCTGGGTTTTCCTACCTTTCTTCAGGTCCCAGTTACCATCCTCTCTTCTACACAAGCCTTTCTGACCCCTCTTAATGCTAATGCCTTCCCTTTACTGATTGTCTCTGATTTATCTTATCCATATTTTGTACATAGCAGTGTGAAGGATGTATCCCTCCCCTCCCCTTCTTCCCCTTCCCGTTAGGTTGTGAGCCCCTCGAGGGCAGGGCCTGGGGTTTTTTGCAGTTTCTTTGTATCCTCATTGCTTTGCAAAATACAGTGCCTGAAACATAGAAAGCATGCCTTTTCTCACAAGCCAAAAAAGAGATAGATTATGGGATATTTGAGCTGGAAAAATGTGTAGACATCATCTAGTTCAACTCCCTCTTTTCAAACTAAGACTCAAATGGGGAAGTGACTTACCCACAGGTGCAGTGTGTGTGTGTGTGGGGGGGTTATCTGGTAAGTCCTTTCTAGTATTCCCCCATAGTCATTGCACACAGTAGGTACTCAATAAAAATTGATTATTCATTCTATTTCCCAAGTAGTTAATTTTATATTCCTTATTCCTAATTTTGAAAGCGGATGAACAGTACATTTTCTGTTGCTTTAAAAAAGGATTCTAAGTTAGAATGTCTGACCTGGAATCATGAAGATTCATCTTTCTGGTTCAAATCCAGCCTTAGACATTTACTAGCTGTGTGACCCTGGGTCAGGCACTTAACCCGGTTTGCCTCAGTTTCCGAATCTGTCAAATGAACGGAAAAAGGAACTGGCAAACCACTCCAGTATCTTTGCCAAGAAAATCCCAAATGCGGTCACAAAGAGTCAGACATGACTGAAATGACTGAACAGCAACAAAATTAATTTAAAAAAACAACACACAGAGCTCTCAGTCGATTGCTCTCCTTCCTCCCTCCCCCCATGGGTCACTGGGCCTTGCCCCTTCTGTAATCAACATGGGATAGCACAGATCAGGTGCTGTGCTGCTCCCATCTTTCCCATGAGTGACTCGGCTTTCTCCTTTTTTGCCTATTCTGTCTGTCTCCACCTTCTAGGCCTGCCAGCATACATGAAATCCCTACGCTGGTCTCTGGCCGTCCTGGCAGTGTTGCTGGCTGTGGCTGTGGTCACCATCGTGGCCCTGGCCTCTCGAGTAGGTAATGCCAACTCTTGAACGTTTCCTCCTCCACCCCTTCGGCACCTTCTGCTTCCCTTCTCCCCCTTCCTCACCCTCCCTCCATCCTCCATCCCTTCAGTCCCACCCCACCCCCATCACTCCCAACCAGAATTCCCCTCTTATTCTTCAAGATTTGCCCCAGTGGCCAAGCTGGTGATATTGTCCCTGTGTCCACAGGAGCAAAGTGCCGACCTTGTCCAGAAGGCTGGGTATGGTCAGAAGAACACTGTTACTATCTCTCCTTGGAGGTTCAGAGCTGGGAAGACAGCAAGGCTTTCTGCTCAGCCCACCAGGCATCTCTCCCAGTACTGAGCCACACACAGGTGAGAGGGAGGGAGCCTGGGACAAGGTAGCAAGAAAATCAGGCTTGATCAGGAGGCAACCCCACCCCCATGCAGCCCTCTATTGGCCAGGTTTATGGGGAGAGGTGGGTCCCCACTGGCACTGAGATTCTAATAGAGGTGAGGAGGCAGATCAGTTCTAGCAAATGCTGCAAAAAGGAGGGTGAGTTTCACCCATGTGCCTGACCCAGCCCTTGCCTCAGTCACTCCCACTTGTCAGGCAGGTACTAAAAACTAACATGCACAGTGAGAATAATAAGAATCACTAACATTTATTTAACACTATACACACTGTGCTAATTGGTTTACAATTATTGCCTCATTTGATCCTTGCAACAACCATAGGAGGTAGAGACTATTACCACCCCCATTTCATGTTTGAGGAAACTGAGGCAAACAGGGTTAAGTGACTTGCCCAGGGTCAAATAGCTAGTAAGTGTCTGAGGCCACATTTGAACTCAGGTCTTCCTGACTCCAGGCCCATATGTCTTTCCACTGCACCACTCAGGGCTGGTGGTAAATCATCTCCTTTAATGTCATTTCTGCTGATAAAACTATATCCATTTCTGATGGTGAACTGTTTGACAATACAAAGGGCTCATGCTTGGAATTTGCTTCTCCTGATCTTTGGGAGTTGTGTGGTACTTTGATTTGCCTGGCACAAACTGCTGAATTTGAACTCGAATCCTCCTGACTCCAGCCCCAGTGATGTTTTGAGGTCATGAGGAGTACCACCTAGTGCCTGTGGTTGTGAAAATGCCAGCTGATATGACGGAGGTATCAATTGCAAGATAGGAATGGGACTTATGGGAATAAATGGGCTACTCCACCTTAACTCTCTGCTGCAGGAAGGTGGGGCTTTTCCCTCACTGAAAATACAGAAAAGAGGGCTTCAAAATCTGTGCCTCCAAACAATCAGTAGGAATTAATCCTTTTGTTTTTTAAAATCAAGAAGAGTGTGCTGCGTATTCCTATCCTCTACTGCCAAATACAGTGATATCTGAAAATCAATTATACTTTTACCTCTCTGGATTTGGGTAAAAACCACAGTTGTGTTTTTCAGCAAGACAGCCCAAATAAAGCAAACTAGTTCCTCAGTTGTTGGGAGTTAGGGGAAGAGGATGCTGCCACCTGAGGAAGCAATCTTTCTGTGCAATTCTAAAGTCCCTTGAGATGAAATTCTAGGCAGGTTGTTTCTGTTCCTTGGAGAATTTGAATTCAGACTTGTGTTAAGCATGACTTAGGAGGCTAGAGTCTTAGCTTTGGAATGGACTTAGTCTGACTGCTTGTCTCCGGCAGGGATCTCCTCTCCACCATCCTTCCCAGGTGTTTCTTGAAGCTCTGCTTCAAGATTTCCAATGACGGGGAAATCACATCTGATCAGGCAGCCCCATCCCACTTTTAGACAGCTTTAATAGTTAGAAAGCTTTCCTACTGAGCTTCTGAAATCTGCCCCCTGCTAACTTCCTCCCACTAGTCCTAATTTTGCTTTTTGGCATTTACTTCCTCTTGTACCAGGACTTATAACCTTATTTTGTGCAAATCTTGGACCCTGTGGGAAGTCTGGCGAAGCCTGTGGAGCCTTTCTAAATATGTTTTAATTGTATAAAATTAAATACACAGGATTTCAGAGGAAACCAATTATATTGAAATACAGTTATCAAAATATATTTTTAAAAAATTCATAGACCCCAAACTAAGAACCCACACATCTTATACCTGATAGCTTTTCAAAGGGTAGCTAAAAGCTTTTGTGTCTGTCTCCCTGTTGGTCTTCTGTTCTCTAGGCTAAACATTCCTTCAACCTTTCTGGATAGGACCTACTTTCAAGACACTGTTCCCCACCCCATCCTGCTTGCCCTTCTGTTCCTGTGCTTAGTAACCCCCTTCAGTACCCGGAGCTGATCTGAGCATGGGAGTGCCCGTGCAGTACACAGCAGGACTGTTTCCTCTAAGAACAAACAGCAATAGTTCTGTTACTCTCTATTGTTTTACGTACTACTTTGAAGACCCCATCTCATCTCATAACATGACAATTCAGTTAGGTAATTAGTAGTTGCTTGTATTAGCCCAATTGTCCCTATGAGGGAACTTAAGCTCAGATATGTGCAATGACTTTGCCAAGGTCACAATCCAGGATGTGTAAACAAGTGCTCGGACTCCAGATCCACTGAGGTAAGTTAAGAGATCATTCGATATATATTTTGGCAGCCACATCACACTGTGGATTCACTGAGCTCCCAGTCAACAAAAATCTCTAAATCTTTTTTATATAAGCTGCTGTTAAAATAAGTCTTCCCTAAGCATGAACTTGTATAGTAGATTTTTCTAGTAAGTGTTAAGTGTCTGAGACTGGATTTGAACTGAGGTCCTCCTGACACCAGGGCTGGTGCTCTATTGACTGCACCACCTAGCCAGCCCTCATTTTTCCATTTTTTTCAGTCATTTTCAGTCATGTCCAACTCTTTATGATGACCCCATTAGGGAGTTTCTTGGCAAAGATGCTGGAGTACTTTGCCATGGAGTACTTTGCCATTTCCTTCTCCAGCTCATTTGACAAAAGAGGAAAACGGGACAAACAGGGTTAAATGACTTGCCCAGGGTCACACAGCTAGTAAGTGCCCAAGACCAGATTTGAACTCAAGAAGATGAGTCTGTCTGACTCCAGACCCAGCTCTCTTTTCACTGTGCAGTAGCCAGCTCTTAACAACTAATGGATTCTCAAATTTTTAGTGTGAGCATTTACAACTCAGAAACTGACAAATGCTGCAAATCAGGGTTTGACTTATTGTTTTACTGATTCCTAGACTTGAGAAAGTGAAGGAAAAATATTAACGAAGACTGAAGCTTAAAGTGTATTCTGTCTTTTTTTTTTCAAAGTGCTGGTTATTAAATATTTACTAGCAAACCACTGTAGACAAAATGTTTCTTGCCCTCAAAGAGCTTTTAATCTAGTAGCGAATGAAGATGCTACAAATTAGAATATGATAAATTCCTACCCCTTCCATTGCATCGCCTTGTAAGCCTTTGTCTTTGGCTTTTTGGACTTCGGTGTTCCAAGGTCTCTTCAGATTTTACAAGGAGCCTCCAGGGCTTTTCTGATCCTCACTGTAATTCTTTTGTTCCTGAACTGCTTCTTGCAGTGTGCTGGCAGGACTATTCCTTAATGTGGAAGTTCTGGATTAGGGCTGGGACATTCCTGGAACTATATTTCTTTTGGGGTTCTTTCCAGGAGAGAATCAGTAGATTCTTTATTTGCTTTATTATATGCTTCTAATAGATCTAAGTAGTTTCCATTTATCATTTCTTGAAATATACTATCCAGGTTTTTCTTTTTTTTAATCAGGTTTTTAAAGGAGTTCAATGATTCCTAAAAATTATACCTCTTTGAATTGTTTTCTTAGTCAGTTAAAAAAAATACCAGATCTTATATTTTCTTCTGTTTTCTTCAATATTTTGACTTTTGTTCTAATGTTTCTTGCTGTTACATGAAGTCACTTATTCCTGTTTTCTGAGATTCCATTTCTTAGCTGAGGTTTTCTTCTTTCAAGCTACTTTTTCTTCCTCCAGTGCTTTCTTCCAGAGATTTTATTTTGCTTAATTTCTTCTAGACTTGGTCTTTGTAGAAGCCCATTTTGTTTTCCTTTGAATTTCTGCTCCTTTTTTGGCAGGGCTGGGGGGGAGAACTGGGAGTCTCTAGATTTACAATAATTTCGTGTTTTCTATGATTTATTCAGCTCTCCAGGTTTACTTCCTGAATTAAGACTTTGGGCCAGGGGCAGGATCAGTGCCCAGTAGTGAGTAGTGACCCTTCCTAGTCTTGCCCGGGGTCTTCTGACCTCCATGTCTTGGGATTTATACCCTTCCCTGTGGATCTTGGTGGTTCAGAGTACTGGATCTTCAGGGCCCTCCATGGCATCCCAGGACAGAGTGCTAGGGACCTCAGAGTCTCTGGGCCTGGAATTCTGGTCTGAGGGCTGCAGCTGGTCCCTGCCTACTGCTGCTCTTCAGGAGCAAGGTCCCCAACCTACAGTCTTTCTGACCATTATGGGGCTTTCACAACAGACCTCTCTACTCTTGCTGACACAGTCTTACAGGCTACAGGTGTGCATCTCACTCACTGATGGAGCAGCCCCCTTGCTGAATACCTACCTGCTTGTGGGCTTCTGGCCGGCTTTTGATTTGAAAGATGTTACTAGGTTTTTTTGGTATTCTTGATGAGGGTTTTGTTGGAGTACATACGTGGGAGCTGAGTGGTCAGCTTGCCATTTATGCACCCATATTGTCTGCTAGTTGCTTTGTATTATCTGAAAATTGATAAAATGTTTATTACATTATCTTTATCCAAGTGGTTTATGAAAACATAGAACTGGACAGGTCTAAGAGCAGCAAGATTATCTCTATATTATATTACTAATTAATTACTAATTACTCTATATTACTAATCTAGAACCAATGAGACATTCCAGACTAATAACTATTCCTAATCACCAACAGCTATGAAGAAAGATTCAGAAACCTTCCTGAGTAGAAAAGCTTTTATTCTTTTGTCTGAAATCACTGTGAGACTATATAGTGAAAGAAGTTTGAGGTGCAATCTAGGAAGAGATGTACAGTGCTTCAGATAGCCCAGAACAGTATCCAAGGGTTGCTATTATTCCTAAAATGATTCTTTGCTGAGTTTTTACAACTGTGGCTCTTACCAACTATTAACTCAACTCACAATAGACTAGATTTTGTAAAAGATAAGCTCTCATAGAATTAGAGCTAGAAGGTCCCTTCGAAGTCCCCTCATCTGGTCACTTCATTTTACAGATGGAGAAACTGAGGCCCAGAGAACTCACATGACTTGTTAGTGGCAGAGTAAGGCCTAGAAGCCAAGTCTTTTGACCTTTTTCCACTTGACCAAACCACAGATCTGGTTCCCTTGGGCTGTCTTTGAGTCATCCCCCATATGACTTAGCTGTAAAATAGCACTTTAAGGTTTCCAAAGCACATTATTCATAAATTCTCATTCCATCCTCACAGCCCTGTAAGATCAGTATTATAAGTATTGCATTTCATTTTATGAATAAGAAAATTGAGTGTCAGAAAGGTTTAAGTGATTTGCCCAGGGACAGCTAGATGGCTCTATGAGATCTAGAGTGAGGGTCAGCGCATCTGGAGTCAGGAAGACCTGAGTTCAAATCTGGCTCCAGGTATTTAGCAGCTGTATGCCCCTGGGCAAGTCACTTAACCCTGTTTGTCTCAGATTCCTCCTCTGTCAAATGAGCTGGAGAAAGATATGGCAAAACACTCCAGTATCTTTGCCAAGAAAACCCCAAATGGGGTCACAAAGAGCTGGACGCTACTAAAAATGAGTATACAACAAAATGACCTAGAATTCAAACCCAGGCCTTCCTCACTTCCGGTCCAATGCCCTACCTACCACTCATGAGATGTTTTTCTTGGTAATCTTGTCTTGCCACAAACCATTCTCTTTACCTTGATTCTTTTTCACATCTTTGTATCAATTTGGGTCATTTGTTCTTCAAATTCAAGCTCAAAATTTGTACCTCTATACGAAACTTCTCCCTGGTTAACCCCATGCAACCATGTCCAATACTAATCTGTCTTCTCTCAGTATTTACTTGGTTTCCATGGCACTTATTCTTTTCATTTATACTTGTATGTTTATTTTTAGTGTCCTAGAATGACACTAAATTAGGAGGCCTTTTCTTCCTCTCAAGGTTCAGTAACTCCCCAACTCCTCAGGGGGAAAAAATCAATTCTGAGAACCACAAAAAGATTTTTTAAAAAAGTCTTGATTTAGTTTAGGTTGGGATTTTTGGGGGAAAGAGAAATACAAAATGTTCCACTTTTTAAATTAAGAAGTAGGGACATAAAATTCTACCCAGCATCTCAAATACTTAAAAGAAACTCCACAAACGTCAGTTCCACTAGATTGCCAGGTAAAGGAAAAAACAGACAAAGAAAGGAGATCAAAGGAAGGTCAAAAGACATAGATGAATCCTAAGTTAGACTACACCATCCCAGAAAGAGACAGAGACAAGGAAATTGAGAGAGAAAGGTAGGAAAGAGGAAGTGCTTTTTAAAATTCTATTTTTATGGATAGTTTTTGCTTTTACATTACATTCCTTCTCAAATCAGCATGCCATCCCTCCTGGTTATGGCCTCTAACAAATTGTACTTTTCTTTTTTTTTTGCCAATTCCTCCCCAAATGATTTCTGGGCTCTGTCCTATCCCCACCCTCACCCCCACTTTCCAATTTGCTTCCTGCAATTCCTAAATTCCCTTCTTGTCCTCGGGGAAAAGTTATGTTGTATGAGAGCAATTGCCAAGAGAGTTTTTAACAGCAACTCCAGGGACCCAGAGACTCCTGGGTAAGGTGATTATCAGCTTTAAGATTATCAGCTGCAGAAGGGTAGGGACAATGTTGTTTTGGTCTTTGCAGCCCCCAAAAGACCAAGTCAGGACCTTGCATGTAGTTGACCCTCAGTAAATATTTGGTGAATAAAATCTATCTTATTTGTGCATGTAAGACTGAGGGAGATTAGACTTAAAAAAAGAAAGGGTAATGGTTTTGCCCTTTACTGAGGTCACGAGTGGAAGGGAGAAGTTCACAGGCAAGCCAAGAAGAAGGATAGATGCTCCTCTGTCAATCTTTGAGGAACTCTTGGAAGGTGGGCCTAGTGATGCTTTCTTCTGAGATTTTAAAGGATTACTTGAAGGGCTGGAACCTTTGACCTTGAGGCCGGAGACGGCCTTCTAGGTCCTCCAGTGCAGCCCTTTGGCTGAATCAAAATATCAGACACCCCCTCTTGGGGGTGGCAGAATTAAGTGGCTGATCTGGATGAAGAACTGGGTTTCTTGGTGTCTTCCTGGTTTGCCATGTGGTTGTGGTTTGTCCTTTGTTCTTGAAGAGGACCAGTGACATCATGAAGGTGATGATGATATGTTGGCTTGAACATGAACTGGATTGAAGTGAAGCAGAACTGTCAGCCTTACTCTCTCTCCAGAGTCATCGAATGCCAGTGGCAGGACAAAAGTCAGGACAGCTGGTGATGCCCAAAGATGTAATAGGTGGCCTTGGTTTTTCTAAATTAAAGTCTTTCCCTATTCACAGTTTGACTGAGGCAACACCCATTCAATGACTTTGGGCTAGGTAAGAACTGAGAAAGAAGAAGGCCCAATTTACTATCACAAAAATATCAATCTGGGGATGGAGAAGACCCTTGGAGTTTCTGGCAAACAGAAAACAATTGCTATTTACACTCATTGTAAGTCATCAAAACCTAAACAATGAGTTGCAGAGGCTTGGGCTGTGGGCTGTTACTGGTCATTCAACAAAAGCCAGAGTGATTTGAGTTTAAAGGTATAGTCAAGTAACTCAATTTGAAACACAATGGACTTTTTAAAAGCCTGTTTTTTCAGAGCTTTATTTCAAGAAATCATAAACGAAACTAAAGAACAAAAAGTGAATTGTCCCAGCTTTTTGAAAATAAGCAAATGAATAAAGTTTTTTTTAATTTCCCAAATTCCAAAATACCTTACAAAATATAAGCGAGCAAAAATTGTATATTCCCACGGACAGGGCACCCACATGTTCACTTAGGTGTCTTGACACTGGACTTGGATGAACTCTGGAGGAGTGACTGAGGCTGATGACTTTTCTGAGCTCTGCCTCACCTTCCTGATGTCATTGGTCCTGTTGGAGAAAGAAGAACGAACAATACCAGGTCTCTACAGAGAGAAAAGCATTTCCAGAATGGGTGTTGTGAGTTAAACCTCTGTCTCACGTATTTCTTACACAATATACTTCCCTACTATCATGGTCTGAGTTTAAGTTTACTCTTCCCATGGATGTTGGGTGGGTTGCCAAAGGGGAAGAAGGGAGACAAAACAACGGAGCTAATTGCTCTCCTGGGAGATTTGTTAGAACCGGAAGAACCAGTTGGGTCTTTGGCATTGATGAGGAGATAGATAGTTTTCTGTTTCTTTTGGTAATCAGTTCTTGACCCATTCATTGTCTCCCAAGAACACACTGATCTCCCCAGGTTCTCAATGTTCTTTGTCCCTTGGCCACACCGAGTGCTCCCATCCAGAGTTTCCCACTTCCCTAGGACAATGCAATACAGAGGGGATATTAAAGACAGGTCAAAGGGAGCTTTTTTGGCTCCGTTTTTGGCTTTTGGTTCTGCTGTCTGACCTCTTTTAAGGACACCTTGAATATTCCAAGCTAAATTTATATACTTAAGAAGAGCAAGCTGGACTTAATAGAGACCCAAAGTTTCATGTACACTCCTCTTTTTTTCCCTTATACCCTACTATGTATATGGAAACATCTATTTTGTTTGGCATTTAAGTACAGAATAAAAATAATAATTTTTTTTTTAAATCCCAAATGTTTAGCTTCTTAGCTTTGTGTTGTTGCCAATCAACTGGCTACTGTCTATAGACTGTACCTCTGTTAACATTTCTGTCAACAGAAGTGCTAAGTTCTGTTCCTAATTAATGGTTACTGTAATTAATGATTATTAGTGGGTCACAGCTGTTCTGTTGAGCCTGGAAAAGTGACAGTTTGCTAGTTTAGTTCCAAGGTTAACTATTGGACAGCCAGGTGACACGTTGAATTCAACACCAGGCCAGGAGTCAGGAAGACTTATCTTCCCAAGTTCAAATCCTGCCTCAGACACTTACTAGCTGTGTAACCCTGGACAAGTCACTTAACCCTGTTTGTCTCAGTTTCTTCATCTTTAAAATGAATTGGAGAAGGAAACTGCAAACCACTCCAGTGGCTTTGCCAAGAAAGGTCATGAAGTGTCAGACACAAATGAACAATAACAACAAACTATCCAGAGTTTTGTTGTTGCTTTTTAACCATCCTATTTTAAAGTCGTGGATTCCAGAAGAAGGAAAAAAACTCAAAGTGACTGCAGACAAACCAAACATGTAAATACTTTGCTGTACTGACTGGATATTGTCACAGCACATAGGTCTAGCCATACAATCTTAAGTTCCATCAGTCCCCAGATTTGGAAAATAGACAATGGAGCGACTCAGAAGCCTCTCAGAAAGAGGAAGATAAACTATGGTAACATGGATGGCTGACATGTCTATGGTGTTTTAAGATTCCCAAAGCCCTTATCAAACATTGCTGGGCCTGGATCTCTTCTCTCGATATGAACCAGCCTCTTCTTTGGGGAGTGGCTCTATCAAAGCTTTGTAATAGTGGAAAGATGATCAGATGCCGTACCAGGAGTCCTAGTTCTGACACTTTACCAGCAGGAGGGCCGTGGTCAAGTCATATAACCTCATCTCTAAAACAAAGATAAGAGCATTTGTAGCCCCTACCTCAAAGGTCTGTTGTGAGGGAAAAGCTTTGTAAAGAACAATATAAATGTGACATTTTAATGTCTTGATGAAAGCCTCTCATGCCACTGCTGCTTAGACTCACCCATGGTTTCTGAGAGGCTGCACAGTATATTGGAAGGGACCAAGTCCAGTGTCAAGACACCCAGATGAACATGTGGGTGCCCTGTCTGTAGGAATATATCATTTTGTTCACTTATATTTTGTAAGATATTCTGGAGTTTGGGGGCTAGATTATTAATTTATTTAGTTTCTTGTTTATATCACTCATTTCCATGAGATTTTGAGTTACAAATTTTCTCCCTGTCTTTCCTCCCCCTCCCCAAAACAGCCATCCCACTGTATAGCCCCTCCCCCAATCTGCTCTCTCCTATGTCCTCCCCCATCACCCCTCTGACTTTCTGGTAGGGCAGGATGGGTCTCCCTACCCCAGTGCCTGTATATCTTAATTCCCAGTTGCATGTAGTTAATAGTAATAATAATATCTATACATATATTTTAACATTTGATTATAGATTAAATTCTAGATTCTAGATTAAATACATTAAATTCTAGATTCTTTCCCTTCCTCCCTCGTCACACACCCCCACTAGCAGGACAAACAACTCAGTACAAGCTCTACATGTGTAATTATGCAGAATATCTCCACAGTGGACATATTGTGAGAGACTGATTATATAGCCTTCCTTCCTATCCCCCGCCTTGTTCTGTTCTCTATCCTGTCCCTGTCCCTTCCAGCAGCCTTCCCCCCCCACCTGCATTTCCTTCCATCATCCCACATCTCATCCCCATCTTGGGGGCTAGATTAAAAAAATTGATTTATCTATTCATTTATTTATTTTCAAAAAGGCTGTCAAAAGACCTGTATTCTAATTCTGGCTTTGAGGCTCAGTACCTTACACAACTTTGGCCATATGATTTCATTTCTAGGGTTTTGTTTGCTCATCTGTAAAACAGCCAGGATGGTCTCCCCTGGGTCTGGCATTCTCTGTCTCTCATTTCCCACATGGGAACTTGAGCCCTGGAGAGGGAAAGTTTGAGGAGCAAATGGAGACATGGTCCTCCAAATATATGAAAGGTAGAAAAGGCCTGATAGCTAATTCTTAAAAATCAGTGCTTGCTTACAGGAGAAGCTGGGGAAAAGTGGCTTGTCATTAGTGTTGTCCCTCAATGATGTAAGATGAAAGAGAGGCCACTTTGGTGTAGATTTCAAGACTGAAGGGGGATACGTTGTCAGGGAAAGACTATGAATCAGAGGAAGTTTCCTGGAAGAATCTTCTTTGTGGGCATAGAAAGGCCCAGGAAGGTTCTTTTCTTGGTCCTCTCTCCTTTTCTCTTTAGATTACTTCCTTCAGAGACATCCTTTCCTCTCTTAATCCTGTGGCTTTCACTGGGATTCCCATGCCAAAGCATTCCAAGTCCATGCCCCTTTGGCTGACCCTCTGACCTTCAGTCCTGTCCTCACTCCCAAGATCCAGTCTTACATTTCAGCTTCCTGCTAGACATTTCCAGCTGAATATCTCTCCAGCATCATCACTCTCACTTTCTTATTAACAGTCTCTTTAGTTTGCCAGTCTCCCAGACTCTCCCTTTTCCTTCACTGCCCACGTCCAATCAGTTACTAAGTCCTATTGATTCTTCTCTCTCCAAGCTGTCTCTTTCTTTCCATTCACACTAATGAAAGCTTTGAAGTTAGAGGATTCAGGTTCAAAATCCCAACTCTGATGCCAACCATTTGTATCATGTTAAAGAAGACACTTAGCCTCCAAGTCTCAGTTTCGCATCTACAAAGGAAAAGATTGGCCTTGTGGTCTCTAGCATTCCTCCTAGCCTTTACTCTATGATCCTACTTTGGCCTATTTTGCTTCATGTTTTGACTTTTGCAATAGTTTCCTGGCTGGTCTCTCTGTCTACAATCATCCTCCTTCTCCAATCCATTTTACACTGGCCAGCAGAATAATCTTTGTAGAGCATTGCGCTCATCATTTCACTCCTTTTCTCAAAAACCTTAATGAGCTTTCATTTCTTGCTGAATGAAGTCCAAGCTTCTAAGGCCAAGACCCTGAAATTAACCCAGTTTGCTCTGTTTCCCCAATAAGCTCCCCCTGCTTTTCTCTGTTCCTGCCATCCCCTCCTGTGTGATGTGGTAGAGAGAGCACTGGACTTGGAACCAGAGAACCTAGGTTCGAATACTGGCTGTGTCACTTTAGGCAAGTCATTTATCTCTCTCAGCCTGAGCCTCTTCATCTGTAAAATAGAAGTGATATTGCCTGGACTCCAAGCCTCCTGGGATTGTTGTGAGAAATGTATTTTGTTTTTAAAAAATGATGTTGTATGGGAACTCTTGTTATTACTGTCAGTCTCTAGAACTGAGCTTTGAAGGGAAGTAAGGATTCTAAGAGGCCTGCGTGCATTCCAGGCCCGGGGGTGGGGAGAGCCTACAAAAGGCCGTGGAACCCTTATACAGAATATCATGGATGGAGAATAGCAAACGGTGCATTTTGGTTTGAATGGAGAGCATGTGTAGAAGAGTGAAATGTAAAAAAGTCTTGAAACGTAGGATTTATCGGGTTGCCAAGGGCCTGAATGACAAATAGAGAAGTCTTGTCTCTGTACACACCGCCGTATCTACCTGTCCAGACTCTTTGTTGTTGTTCAATCTTTTCAGTCACGTCGGACTCTTCTTGACCCCATTTGGGGTTTTCTTAGCAAAGATACTGGAGTGGTTTCACCATCTCATTCTCCGGGTTAGGGTACAGATGAGGAAACTGAGGCAAATCGAGTTAAGTGACTTGCCCAGGGTCACATAGCTAAGAGTCAAGTGTCTGAGGCCAGATTTGAAAGCAGGAAGACGAGAGTTCCTGACTCCAGGCCTGGCATTTTATCAGCTACTCTTTTGATACCTCCTTCAAATGCTGTCTCCTCCACAAAGACTTCCCGATCACCCGCCCCAGAAGTGCTCTCTCCTCCTGATTCCCTCTCACATCCCCGTGACAACCAGCATGTTTTACCTTGTATTATAATTACTCGAGTCTTCTCCACCTTAAGAGCCTCCATCTCTAAAATTCTAGGATTAAATTAGATCAGTAGCTTCATGAAGGCAGGGATCATATTTTAATCATCTTTATCTCCCTTCTCCCCCACCCCCACCCTCGCCCCAGCACCCAAAAGACTGCCTTGCACTTAGTCATGAAATGTTTGTTGAATGAATCAGTGAGGAAAAAAGATCTGGGGTCTTGGGAGAACCATGAACTTATTAGCTTGTTTTGGACTTTGAAGAATGTAGAGGAATGTTTAGATAAGAGATGCTGGACAGGGTGTCTCTCAGGCCACAGAGTGACATAACATTTGTGTTTTTTTCTCCCTTAGGACTTTCTAAGCAGATACCAGACCCGCATGTTATATTGGGTGGGTCTCCATCGAGGCTCTGAAGGCTGGCACTGGATCAATGGGGCTCCCTTGGCCCCCCAGCTGTGAGTGACTGCATTGATTCTGGATGGCCTGTGTGGGTGGGACAGTGCCTCTCTCCTCTCCCCTGGCTGTGGCCTCATTCATGGGAGGAAGGGTTATGGACACAGACTTGGTGCCTGTTCCTCTTCTCCATGGTGTTCAGGGTGCCCTGGGGTAGCCCTCTGTCCCCTGGCTGCATTACTATGTTGGGCTGATCCTATCGTCACCACTTCTAAACTGTCTGGGTGTTGGGAGGGGTCAGAAGAGCCCTTCACCCCCAGACTTTGCACTCACTTTCTACTCTGATGGAGTCTGTTGTGATCCCACAGCCCTGAAATAAGTCAATAATACTTAGCAAAAAACAGACCAGTCCTGTGTAAAAAGAGTACTTGGATACTAGGGGATGCACAGTAAATAAGAGACTGGATTTCAGTGGGGGTGGGATATTGGAAAAGGTGTCCTAGAAGAGTTAATACATCAAAGGGAAGGAAAGGAAGGGACATATACCTTCATCTCCTTATCTTTCTTTTTTCCCCCTTTTCCCAGGCTCCCAGAGGAAGATGACAACAGCCTTCAGAACCAGAACTGTGGAGCCTTAGAGGAAGGGAAGCTCAAAGCTTTAGAATGTGCCTCCTCTAGACCCTGGATCTGTGTCAGGGGGACCAAGTGATCTGCTCACTCTTCAAGTCCAAATTTACAAGAAGTGAGCCAGGAAGGCATCATGGTATTACATGGACCAAGGCAGATTGTGTACTGAGGAGGTTATGGTTTCTCAGTAAAAATATTTCCAATGAACCTCAGCCTTGAGCCCAGAGACAAAACCCTGAAAAACACAAATTTTTCATAGAAAACTCAGGTAGTGGACTTCTATCCTCAGCCAAGAGGACCCTATCTTGTGGGGGAAAGAAAATTGTTTTTGTAGCCTGTAGAATCTTAACCCTAATTTTAATCCAGCCTATGAATTTTGCTCAGTCAATGGCCAGTTAGCATTTCTGGGTCTGACTCCTGCTCCCCTCATCCCCAACATTATATACATACATATTCATTTTATTTTACCAAGGGATAAGGAGAATTAAGAAGTCAAGTTCCTATAGTGACTGAACTGCCAGTTTTCATTACAGTACACTGAACAATAGATGATGCCTAAATTGCTTTGTTACAGTGACCTCTAGTTACAATGGCTGGCTACATTGTTAGGCATTATATTTCAAGTCTGCAGGTGCTACAAATGAATTCTAAACTCAGTTGGGGAGAGTACAACCTCAGGTGGGCTATAGAAAAAGATGAAACTGTCAACACATAAAAGGGTGTTTGTTGGAAACCAAGGTAACTGGGAAGTTTTCCTTAGAGCAGATACAAAGGGTAAGGGCTGGAGGCAATGAGTCTCATCCTGGGGAAAATCTTATCATCTTATAAAACTTTTGCCATTGTCCTTACTTCTTAAAACCATTAAAGATATACTTCAAAAAGACTCCTTTCCCCTCTCTCTGCTTCCTACTCCTTTCACTAAAATGTGTCTTTTTTTTCTCTTCTAATTCTACATCTGAAAGCCAACTTGTAATTGAAGTTGCAGCGGCCTTAACATTAGGAGATTTGGGTTCAAGCCCTGGCCCTGGAATTTTATTAGCTGAGTGATTCTGGGCAAGTTGATTGACCTCTCTAGGACTCAGTTTCCTACTCTGTAAAAAAAATAAAAGGGTGGGGTAGGTGGGTAGAACTAGATGATATCTGAGGTCCCTTCCACCTCTGTAAATTTATGAATTAGGTGCTAACCCCAATTACTCTGACTAGAACTTTATTCCAGTGTCATGGGCTAACCAGTAGGTTAAGTTGCTTTGGGTTTTCTTTCAAGATCAGGCTCTCTATATAGCAACTTATATAGCATAGCCTCTAAACTTTAAGATGCTATAAAGAAGTGGGGCAGAGAAGACATAACACAAGAGGTAGCTGAATGACATGATGGGGAAATGAAAGATGCTTATGAGAGCTGAGAGAACTTTCTCCTTTCTGCTATGGGTACTCCTTCCATGGAGACCATAACTTCCAAGTCATCTGTAATTCCTTACTCCCTCTTACCACAGTGGAATGAGTGGCCAAGTCTTGTTTCTACCTCCACAATACCTCCTGACACTATCTGCTTCTTTGCACTCTTGTGGTCATTACCCTCTTTACATCTAATTGGTCTCCCTGCCTTCGGTTACACTCTTCTACAATCCATCTTCCACATAATGAGGGGTCTGATCATGTCACTCTCCTCAGAAAGCTCTAGGGGCTCCCTACCGCCTCAAGGATGAGGTTAAGCTTCTCTATTTGGTTCAAAGCCCCTTCACAATCTAATAAATGCTGTATTTCCAGATTTTTTTTTTTTACATTTCACTCTTCTACACACACACTCTCTGTTCAAGCCAAAATGGACTGTTTGCTATTCTCCATATGTGATAATCTATCCAAAGGTTCCATGTCTTTGCACAGGTTGTTCCTCATGCGTGGAACGCACTTTCTCCTCACTTAGGTCTCTGAGAATCCTTAGCTCCTCAAAGCTCAGCTAGTGCCATCTCCTACTTGAGGTCTTTCCTATCCCCTCTCAGCTGTTAAGTGTGCTGGGAATTATTTTGTTTACTGTATCTGTATATACATGTTTTGCATTTACGTGTATGTGTACATCTGGTTTTTCCCTAACAGACTATAAGTTCCTTGAGGGCAAGGGAGTGTTTCATTTTTGTCTTTGTATTTGCAGTGCCATCACATAGTTGGCACTTAATAAAATGCTTGTTGATTAATTGATTGATTGAAGGCTTTCTTCACTTCTTCACTTACTCTTCCACCCCTGCTCGAGCATTTTGAAGATCAGTATTTCCAAATTACAAATTTTCATTTCCCTGTAAAGCCTTTACTACTAAAGGTTCTTACTTTTTTTTTTACCTATATTTTTAAAAAGCAGACTCCTCCTTGTATCCTACTAATTTGACTCTCATTTCCCTACTTCAATTTTTGTTTAATCCTTGTTTATTGTCCTGAGCAACAACTAGATTCTCTCTGCTTTCATCATCCGACCCCCAACTCTTTACTAACGACCAAGACCCACCATGCTGGGTCTAGAGAACTGGTACAGGATTTACCGTCTCAGCAGTAGAGGAGCACAAGGCTCCTTTGTGACCTCAAATCCCTTCCATAATATACCCAACAAGTAGACACCTTCACTCAAAGACCTCCAAGGCAGCTCATTTCATCATTAAAAAACACTCATTGCCAGTAATTTTTTTTTCTTAGCATTGAGCCAAAATATACTTCCCTGCAACATCTATCTTCTGATATTTTGGTGCTTGGTGAAGTTTGGGTCCAGATGAAGACAAATCAATATTCCTGGGGCACCTGAGTTGGTGATAGGGGTGGCTTCAAAGTCCATGTGTTTTCAACCACAACGTAGAAGGGGTGTAGCTAGGATCAGTCAACAAAGGAAAAAAACCAAAAAGGGGATTAAAGGGATTAGCTCCACCTAGGATGGACTCAACCAGAAGAATCATAACTCTGGGCCTAGTGGCCCTGACTGACAATAAGGGAATTATTTAGGGCTTTTTAAGCCTTAGAAAATAGTAATGTGAGACTGTTTTTGTGACTTATTTCTAGTGGTAGAGGTGTGATGCTAAAGTAAGGAAGTGAGTTTCTACCAGGCACATGTGAAAATCTGATTCCTTATTCAAGAGGCACACCTCAATTTTTTACTCTGAAATTCCTATACACATATTTGGAAACGTTTGGTTTTGCAGTTGAACCTATTTTGTGGAATACTGCGGTGACTGGGTGGGAGAACGGAGCATGAGAATCTTTTCAAGGGGCAGAAATCCACCCTCTTTACTTTTAGGTGGTGGCAGCAAAGACCAGAAGGTAACAAATAAGACTTACAGCTAGAAATAACATCAGAAGTCATCAGCGTAGTCTAGAGCTGGACTTCTTAACCTGGGTTTCTTGGACTTATAAAAAAAATTTTTTTGGCAACTGCAATTTGATGTAATTGGTTTCCTTTGTAATTCCATGTATTTTATGTATCTAAAAACATGACCCTGAGGCATCCATTAGGCTTCCCCAGGCTATCAAAAGGTTTAGAACTCACAGCCTAGAGATGGTTATGGACTAAAAGAGCTAGAAGGAGCCTTGGAGACTGTTTAGTCCACCCACTTGATTTTACAAAAGAGGAAAATGGAAGTTCACACAGAAAAGCAGTTTACTTGTCCTAGTAGGTTACAAGGTTCAGTATCTATATCTATTCAGTGACTTCTCTGGGCCTCAGTTTGCTAAGGTGGTTGGACTGGATAGTGTTCAAGGCTCCTTTAGCTCTGTGGGTCTCCATTTCTCTCTCTGTCTCTCTGCTCATCTCTCCTTCTCTTCATCTTCTCTTCATCCCTTCTCTGTCTCTGTCTCTCCTCTCCTTTCTCTTTCTCACTGTCTCTCTGGTATCTGTTCCTCTGATGCCTAATATAGGAGCACTGGGTGGGTCTCCCTGGTCCCTGGCTGGATTGCACCTGGCTGTACCTTCTTTTTCTACATTGAGTTTTTCCTAACATCACTGCTTCCCGAGTAAAGGATACATTAAATCTTTGGACATGGCTGGCTGGAGCTGAGCCAGAGCTATGGACTGGGTCTTTGGCTTCTGCCTCATTCTTATCAACAACAGCAACAATAACAATACACACTAATAATAATCACCTCACGCTGAATGACAGGCAGAGGAGGGAAACTGGTTTCTTAGGGGGGCTCCCTGGTTCTTTAAGAATGCACAGTCCCCCAACATAGTGGTGTTAAACTCAAATTGAAAACACATCCTTGTAGATGGCATATTGACTTAGAAAACTACAAAGTGGGGCTGCCAGGTGGTGCAGTGAATAGAGCACTGGCCCTGGAGTCAGGAGGACCTGAGTTCAAATCCAACCTCAGACACCACACACACACACACACACACACCTAGCCGTGTGACCTTGGGTAAGACACCTAACCCCAACTGCCCTACCTTCCTCCCTCCAAAAAGCAAAAAAAAAAGAATTTAAGAAAAAAAACTACAAAGTAGCATTATCTATGTTGTATTTTTATTTATTTTGCTAAATAGGCAAAGGTTACCCACTGCATCCTAGGGCATCACCAGTCATCTAGACTTTCATCTTGCCACTGGATTAACATGACTGTGGAGGCAAGAATGAAGTTGATGACTTTTCAAAGCTCTGTCTCCCTTAAATTCAAATCAAGACATCACTCCAGGATGTCATTGGTCCTCTTTGAAAACAAAGGATGAACAACAACATTAACTTTTTGTTAACATTTCCCAATTATATTTTAATCTGGCTGGAGTCTGCACTAGGGAGTTGACTTTGACACCTCTGTCCAAATATTCCATTGGTACAGGGAGGCAGGGACTATTACCCATCTGTATGATATAATGGATTGACATCCCTTTTTGGATATGGATGCTTTAAAGTCTCTGTATCATTCCATTCATGTGGGCTTTTTCTTCATCACAGTAGATTACAACCCACATAGTTTTAGAGCATTGCTGTGGCTGAAACAATACAACAGTCAATTAAGTGACGAGCCACAGACACAATCTGTCAGTAAGGCCATATGCTAAGGCTTTCTGGTTTGATTGCACCTGCTAGAGCGTGAGCGTTACCCAGTGGTTTTGGAGTAGGCAGGGCTGTTTCCATGATACATGAAATATCCAGGAAGATTTCAATGTAGGCATGTTCTGAACATTCAGACTCCCCTAGTTTATTTTGTCCAGACCAATATCTTCCATTCTTTCCTCTGCAATGAGGTACAATGCAGCCCTACCTAGGAAAGTGTCATTATTGAGTTAAAAATAGTGAATTCCAAAATACTTTTTATTGAATTAGTGAGTTAAAGTCTGAAGTCAATTTGAAAATATCTGCATTAAACTAAAAAAGGAAAAGCAATGTTATTAACTTGTTTTTGAACTAAGTGTTTTGGGTTTTTTTTAAAGCCCCAATTTATACTTTTTTGTATCCTGGATCAAGTCCCTTCTAATTTGCACATGTATTTGCCTACTTGAAAATGAACAGCTCCTACACTGAGGGTTTGATATATATATATGGACGCTGATGGTTGGAAGGTAGGGAGGGAATTGGCATAGTTCTTTTCCAACCAATCCATTCCCCTCATCTTTTCTCTCAGTGATGTAAGTCATGGAATGGAACAGGGTGGGAAATATTGATACAACATTCAGATGAAAAGTGAAAACTTCAGCCCATTATTTGGTACACAAGACATCAAACCACCTCTTGATTGGTTTTTGTGCTGAATATATAGAATAATCAATTGTTTTGATCTCGTGTGGACATACAAATCTCTTTATCATCTCTCCTGGCCTCATCTTCTTAGTATGAAATTAGGGGGTTGGATCAGATGATCACCAAGGTTCCTTCAAACAATTTGGGAAGATGGTTGAGTCTCTTACTCAAGCTGCCTTTGGCATTTGGTGCACAGAAGTTCCCTTCTTGTTTGAGAGGTGTTTGCATTATTGCTAAACTAACCACCCTCAGAGCAAAAGATGGTATAGAGCAGGGATTCTCAACCTTCCTAATGCCACGACCCTTTAATACAGTTCTTGATGTCGTGGTGACCCCCAAAGTCATAAAATTATTTTCATTGCTACTTTATAACTGTAATTTTGCTACTGTTTTGAATCTATATGATACGCAAGATGTATTTTCACTGTTACAAACTGAACATAACCCACAGGTTGAGAACTGCTGGTATAGAGGGATAAATCAGTAGACAGATCTAGCTACTCAGCTCTCCTCAGAGACAGGGAAGACCAGGCTAAAATTATATCTATCCCATCTCCCCAAATGCTATTAGTCTGGAAGAGATAACACACACACAGCATATAGCAAATAAACTCATTTATTCAAGCCAATAGCAAATAGAAATCATAGAAGACACACAGATGAGAATATACCAGACAATATGCAGACTGAATAAGCTCTCCCACTGGGAGCCACTTATCTTAGCTCAACTGATGGGGTGGGCCCCCAATCTCACCCAAGAAGAAATTCCCCATGTCTCTAGGGCAGGTAAGTTGAGAACAGGTCTCTGATGAAGATGCCAGCTCCTCTAACATGTTGGTATCTTCCCAGAGTCTTTCTCTCCCTTTGAGGACCTGAAGAGAGTCTGGGACTCCATTATCTTCTTTCTTGAAGTTAGAAGCCAAAAGATCAGATCTCTTTGCTCTCTCAAGTTCCCATCCTTCACAGAAGCATAAAGCATGGCATAATCAGTCTCCACCAGTGAGGGAAGCCTTATGTAAATGGCTCTGAGCCTAGGATTATACTAATTACACAATCCTAGGCAGGTCAATTTATATTAGCCAAAAAAAAAAAAAAAAAAAGGAAATTGTCTTAGTTTCTTCATCTGTGAAAACCACACCATCAACCTCACAAGGCTGTTGTGATGGTCAAATGAGATAAGATACGCTAGCTATTTTAGTACCTCAAGCCAACATGAGGGCACTTTCCATGTGGCCACAGAGTGACAAAACAGGGAGGGTTGTCCTCTCCCTGCAGGGATTATGAATCTCAGGATGATTCATTAGAAAGGGTCTAGGGTTATTTGTGAAATGTAGAAGTCAAAAGTCATGAAGTCAGGTGACTAGGGTGTCACTGGGCCAGGTGAAGACAGAGTAATTCAGGGATCCTGGAAAGAGTCCTGGGAGAGAGAAGATGGAGGTGAGAGGAGTGTTCTCAACACGGACCAGGGGATGAAGGGTGTTCTCGAGGCCAAGAAGAGGAAGTGGAAGAGGAAGAAGATGGGGAAAGGAGGCTCAGATTACGAAAAGGAGAAAGAGAAGGGGTACAACACACAATGGATGACGGCACTATGGAAGGAGTGAAAGGCGGTGGGCTACAGCACAGTCAAGGAACGGTAGTGCCTGGGGGAAAACTCAGACACACAAAAGACCCAGAGGCTCTCTAGGATCCATTCAAGGAGAAAGGAGTAAGGATCAGAAAGTGCCAATAGTGTGAAGCATAGTTAACAGGAAAGTACAGTCACAAAGGACAAACACCTAAAGGTGGAGCTTTCAAACATCCCGATGAAAATGAAACATTGGCCTGGGGTCAAGTTATGCAGTCACTCAACAAGCATTTATTAAACATTTACTATGTGCCTGGCACTGTGCTAAGTTCCTGTGGATAAAAACGAAAGGCAAAAACTGTTCCCTGCCCTCAAGGAGCTTATATTCTAATGGAAGAGGCAAAAGATAAATAATCAGCTGTACACAACATATGCAGAGCAGGCGGAAGGTAATCTCCAAGGGGAAGACAGCAGCAGCCGGGAAATGGAGGTGGAACGTGGATCAGGACAAGTCTTCTGAGGAAGGGGACAGCTAGGAGGACAAGGGCTCCATTCCAGGCATGGATGACAGGGAGGGTAAAGGCATAAAGATATGAAATGGAGAATCTTGTGTGAAGGGCTTCAAGTAGATAAATGCAGCCGGATCATGTGGAGGAGGATAGAATACAGCGTAAGATGACTAGAAAGGGAAGAAGGGGCCGTGTTATGAAGAGCTTTAAATGCCAGTAGATCCTGACACTAATAGGGGGCTGGAGATCACTGAGTAGGTGAACATGAGACTGCATTACCTCGGCTGCTGAGTGGAGGGCGGCTTGGAATGGGAAGGGATGAGACAGGGAGATCAGTCAGAAAGCTGTGAGAGGCTCAAGTAGGGTGGGGGATATATAAGTAGAGAGGAGAGAAGCAAATGAGAGACCCTGTAATGGTAGAAACAAGATTTGGCAACAGACTGGATGCTTGGGGTGAGGCAGAATAGTTGAGGACGACACTGGTTGCATACTCAGGTGACTGAGAGGATAGTGGTGGCCTTAGCCATAGGATGTCAATTCAAAAGAGGGGAAGACGTAGGACTGGAGTTCTATTTGGATATTGAAGTTTGAGACGAGTATGGGGCAGCTGAAGAGGTGGGACTATGGCTCAGGAAACTACTCAGTCAGTGTCCAGTGGCGTCTGACCTTCATAACTCCATTTGTTATCTGGGCAAAGATACAGGAATAATTTGCCTTTTCCTTCTCCAGCTCATTTCACAGAGAAGGAAACTTAGGCAAACTGGGTTAAGTGACTTGCCCAAAGTCACACAACCAGATCTGAACTCACGAACATGTGTTGGCACTACCTACCTGCCCAGCACAGGGCTTCTCATCTCCTGTGGATTTAACATCTCGATTCCAGTTCTATATATCCAGCCGGGATGAGGACATCACTGAGAGAATATAGATAAGAAAATAGAACAGGTCCCAGAAAATTAGAAAGTTTGTTTTCAGCTTCCCTTTTCTGCTTCTTTTCCTTTCTGGGGATACCACTTTTTCAGGTGCCTAGCGCTTTCCGGTTTTCTAATTACTTCAAGAGAAGATGGTAAGGAATCATCTACACTTTGACTAAAACTCATGCATATCAACATGTCAAATATTTCAGACATTGTTTTAATTCAGACTTGACCTAAGGAAAACTTCCTAACAAAAAGTGCTATCGCAAGACAGAACAGTCGGCCTCTAGAAGCTGAGAGCTCCCCTCTCACTAGAGGTCTTCAAGCAAAAACAAGGTGATTAATTCAACACTTGTCATAACCTGACTGCTTGTCGGGTACAGACTGGCCGTTGATGTTTCTCCAACTCTTAACACTATGAAATGTCAAACTGGGACATTAAAAAACCTAGGTTTCTGTTCCAGCCCCACTTTTTAACTTAAGTGTGACCTCTTAGGCAATTTATTTAACTTATGTGGGGCTCCAATTTGTGCATTTGTAAGATAAGGGACAGTAAGGTTGGTGCCATAGTTTACTGAGTACTGGGCCTGGAGTCATGACTCATCTTCAAAATCTGGCCTCAGACACTAGAGGGGCCTTCTCCAGCTGTCCTGATCTATATTTGGCCACTGGACCATGATGGTTCCTGAGGTGAAAGTGAGGCTTGGTAACTTTGTACAGCCCTCTCTCGCTTAAATCCAATTCACTTGCACATCATGGCATCTCTTCCCTGTGGTAATGGGGGAAAGGACAAAAAGCAGGCACTAGCTGTGTGACCCTGGGCAAGTCACTTAACCCTGTTTCCTCATCTATTAAATGAGATGGAAAAGGAAACTACTCCAGCATCTTTGTCAAAAGAAAATCCCAAATGGGATCATGGAGAATTGGATATGAGTGAGTTAAGAGAAGGGTGTTGGATCCTAAAGTCTCTTCTGACTTCAATCTTTCATTCCTCATTGACCTTTTCATCTATAAAAGTTAAGCTTTAAGGGGATTCTTCTTGCCTGAAATACTATTGTGATTAAGGCTGGCCCTGAAAGTAAATCAGCTTTGGTTTTGTTAGACACATAACCTTCTTCAATTCTTCTTCTCTGTCTCTTGCTACCACTCACAAATGCCAGAAACAGAATGTCTATTTTATGTCCTCCTACCTTGCTGAGTGGATGAAATAACTGGGCAAAAAAGAGAGGTCATTAATGGTTCTATATCAACTTGCAAGGAGGTCAGTCCATAATAAGCATTTATTAAGCGCCTACTATGTGCCAGGCAATGTGCTAAACACTGGGGTTACAAAAAAGAAGGGGCAAAAGATAGTCTCTGCTCCCAAGGAGCTCAGAGTCTAATGGGGAGACAAGAAAACAAATAAGTATAATCCATATAAATAAATAAATAATAGCAGAAAGAAGGCACTGGAATTGAGAGGGGTTGGGAAAGATGCAGAAGGTAGAGTTTAGTCGAACAATGAGATGCGGAGACAAGGGGGAAGGTTAGGCAAGATGCCCAGAGCTGAGATGTGGAACAGCAAGGTCAGTGTCACTGGACTCAAGAATTCTTGGTGGAGAGTAAGGTGTAATTAGATTGCAAAGGTGGTAGGGTGGGGTCTAGGCTTTCAATGCCAGAAAGTTTATTTTGTATGTGAGAGTCAACTGGTCAGGCTGGGTGGGAGCATACGTCAGATCTGCACTTTAGGGAAACCACTTTGGCCACTAAAGGACGGCCTGGAGTGGTGACAAACCTGAGGCAGGCAGCCTTGTCTGAAGAGAAAAGGAGGCTTACTGGAGATACACTGCAAAGGCAAGATGGGCGGGCAGGCCAAGTGATAGAGAGTGAGAAAGGCAGGCTAACTCCTGGGTTGCGACCCTGAGGAGCTGGGAAGATGGGGATGCCCTTGACAGTACCTTGGCTCTATGCCATTTGACATTTCTAAATCAGTGATTGGGATAAAGGTATGGATAGTATACTTACATTGGCGAACTACCAAACTGGGGAAAAGAGAGGCATAGCTAGAAAGAAATTCTTAATAGTAGTAAAAAAACAAACCTTGGTGTTTTAGAGGACTGAAAACTCTGTAGGAGTCATTCAATGATAAGGTAACCAATAAAGTGAATGCAATTTTAGGTTTCATTTCAAAGCATGGCTTCCAGTAAAGAGTAATACTCTTTCTGTAATCTGACTTTGGAGACAGCTAGGTGGCTCAGTGGACAGAGAACCAAGTTCAAATTCTGCCTCAGACTTACTAGCTGTGTGACCCTGGGCAAGTCACTTAATTTCTGTTTGCCTTAATCCACTGGAGAAGAAAATGGCAAACCATTGTACTGTCTAAGAAAACCCCATGGTCAGAATCAATGTGATGTGTTCCATGGGATCACAAAGAGTTGGACACGACTGAACAACAAAATCTGCCTTCATTAGACCACCACATTCACATCTAGGAAGGCTTGGCAGTGAACAGGAGTGAGGTACGAATGCTCTTCAGGTACTTGAAAGGTATCATGCAAATGCTGGATTAGTCTTGTTTTTGCTTGATCCTAGAAGTCAAAACTTGGACCAGCAAAGCACTAAAATGTGTTGCATATTTAGGCAAAACCCTCTTACCAATTGGAGCTAGCCAAGAGTGGAATAAATGGCTTCAGGAAGCAGTGAATTCACCTTTACAAGAAGTCTTCAGGCAAAGCTGCTCAGATTCAAGTTGGAACGAAATAGCTTTATTCCCTTCAACTTCGGGATTTAGTGAAGTGCCACCGTTCTTGATCTAGACATCTCCACATCCCAGTCCAGAGTAAGAAGGATCATATTTTCAGTCTCCAACAGAGAATGCACAAATACATGGCCTCAGCTTCTCAGTGTAGCCAGTTCTACATGAGGGAGGAAGGCACTACTCAAAGACCCCTCAACGGAACACGAAATGTGGGGTAGAGAACTGGGATGCAAACTAATGGGCACAGGAAACCTCAGCCCTTGGGTGGAAAGCAAGGAAATCCTTGACAGGGGGAGTTATCTAATCTCTGACAAGAAGCTGAATCTCTTTGGGCCTTAAGCTTTCCTCATCTGTAAAATGGGGGGATTGAACTAGCTGACTTCTAAAGTCACCTTCCAGTCAATGAGATCCAGAACTGAAGGTGTTGGTGTGTAAGACAATATCATAGAGTAGCAAGAAAAGTGGTTCCTCATCTTTAAACTGAGGAGCTTGAATTAGTGTCTGAGGCCCCCATTGAGCTATGATGCCCATAAATAGGCCAGCACTAATAACCATTACAAAGAATTAACAAGATAAAAAGGAAAAAAAAAAACAAACTAAAAATCTGATTCAGCTGAATAAAAGTAATATCAATTGCAATGCTTATATGAACTATTTACTGTGCAACACCCATACACACATATATATAAAACATTATTGCTTAATGTCAGTTTATTGTAATTTTATTGGGTTTTAAAAGTAAATTCCATACATGGTATGGCTGATTTTCGGAGTTGATTATATAACATAACCTTCTATTCAAAAATTTAAAAAAATTAGTGGAATTTTAGTTCTAGCTCTGTCAGTCTATTACCCTGGGTAAGTCATCTACTTTTTTCTGGGCCTGTTTCCTCATCAAGATCTGTTTCTTCCAAATCTATTAATTTCTACAGCTGTAAAACAAGAAGATCATGGAACTTAGGACCAAAAAGAGTATTTAGTTTAATTCTCTCATAAAATGAGGAAACTGAGGCCCAGAGGATTGGTTTACACGATCTCTATAAAATTTTATGCTTTCCTTGAGCTTTGCCAAGAAGTCTGGCTATTGAGGGGAAAATGCCATTTCTTGCTCCAAAAATCAAATATGTATGAGAAGCTGAAGTCTCCTGCTGTGACTCAAGATCCCTACCTACTGTAGAATTCTGGGAAATATGGAAGCAATCACAAAATGGGAACTCGTGGAGTCAAAGAGTCCACTGCCCAGTCAAGTTGGGTTAACTATCCAAGAATACTAAACCTTTCTGAAACCTGGAAAAAAACGTGGTAAGCTTTAGATAGTAAGTGTCCTCTAGTCTGTTGTTCCAAGAGTGGTTCCTTTAAATCGCTGCAAAGGAGATAAGAGAATTATTTGCGGTCACAGAGACTGTTGGATTGGGACAAATGAGGAAGGTAGTCTCCCCCTTCACCAACTGTATCAAATCAATAGGCCCTTATAAACATGCCCCAGCTGGTGCCATCTATGTGGAAATCCCAAGTGAGCTGGGATGAGAGAAGCCAGAAAGACTCTTCCTGGACTGAGATCCATTCTAGCAGGTACCCAACACTTATATAAAAGGGAAATGAAAAGCCCCCAGAGTCCCCCTGCCCCCAACTTGGTAGAATTGCCCTAGGAAAGTGTTTTCTCTTCCCCTTTACACCAGGAAACATTGGCACACCCTTTTTAAAACTCCAACTAACACGCTGGAGGACAATAAGCTAAGAAAAGCTAGAAGTGGGGCTTTAGAGGAAATACATAAGAAAACAAGGCCCAGGGAAGTTGACATCCATGGTCATACAGGTATTAGAGACACATAGTTGGCATTTGAATTTAGGGTTCAAAGAGTCTTTCTATTCCACTCTCCCTCTTGTTATCAGGATATGGGAAGCCGAGGGAATATACTTGCTCCTGTAGTCTGAGCTTTGTTGATTGATGCTTGCACAGAAAGGAAACCTTTTTTCAGATAAGTAGTTGTATCCATGAACTGCTCATTTATGGGACTTTTAGTGACCAGCTCTAGCCAAACGATTTGGGATCCAAATCTCCCTTTCTCTTCAAACCAGGGAAAAGAAATGCTGTCACCTTAGACTTCTAGATAGTGGAGAAAGCCTGGATACCCTGCAAGACATTCATTCCTCTACTCAGCAGTTCCTTGCTTGAACCATGACCCAGCCTCTGAACTAGAAACATAGAACTGTTTAAACTAACTTCAGATTAAGTTAAAAATGGTCTTGCTGTTGGCCTTACCCATTCTTCCAATGATTATCTGTTCTCTTGGGGTCTGAACTCCTCTCTGCATTCTGCTCCCCTTTTATACCTATTACGTAGTATTGTGGGGTCAGTTTTCTGTATTAAGTTTCTACCAGAGTTTTGACCTGTAGTCATGGTAGCCTGTATTTGGATGTCAAATTGTGTGGCCCAATCAATCCCTTAGGGAGTTCACAGTTAAGTGGAAACCTAGGTTTCTACTGCTTAATATCTATCATATTCTGTGTTGATTACACTGCCCACTCCATCCTCAATTCCAAACTTGCCCCACTGGACACCAGCTATGTAACTGCTTTTTACTCCCTGAATTCTTAGACGCTGCTTCAGACCTGCTTACTGGAAACACACTTTGTCCTTTGGTGTCTACTCTTTCCAATCCAAGGCACTCCTACTTCACTGACTCAAAGGCAGTGCCCCTAATCTTATAGGGATCACTAATGTTCAGCAACCCCACCAGATTGCTCTGGCTGGTTACTTGAAATCCTGATGCTTCCTTGCTTTTCCCTTGATCTCTCTACAAATTCTAATACTGACAGCCAGTGTTACACCTTAGCTGAAGTCTCAGCATTGGCGATGTTTTCCTGAGATCTTCACTTGAGAAGACAAAGAAAAGAGCCTATTTTTTTCTTAAAACTCTGATGTCTTTCACATACAATCCTAATGCTAGGCAGGATAAATAATGTGTCTGATGTCAGAATCAGGACCCAAAAAAACATGACAGGCTGGAATGATGAAATTTAAGATTCAAAGTTAATTACACAACTATACCATAGGAAAGACCTAGATTTCACATACTGTTTAACCCAGGCCATGTTTTTGGTTTAATATAGTTAGTATAGATATTTTTAAATCCACATTATTCTCTAACCTAGACTGACTGTCCTTGCTATGAGTTAGAGACGGTCATATTATCTGCTAATTTGCTATTTGGTTTCCTAATGGCTTAAAAGAGTTAATACCCTTCTCAAAATGCCCAAAGTTACTGTGAATTGGTTAGCACTGTGGTCTATTGTTTTTAACCATATGGGTTCATACAAATCATTTTACGTTGCTCTTCTATGTTCACTGAGGTACTTAAAACAATGAATTTAAATCAATGTAGGTGAAATGTCAGTTTACATAATAAATACCAAATTATTTATTGTTGTTGGCTATAAAGTTTATAATAAATATATTTTTTTAAATGGTCAGAAATAAAATACTGGATTTTGCTACTAAGGAAGTTGCAGAGTCTTAGTAACAAAAGTTATCCAAGAAGAAATTAGTTGTTAAAAGATATGTTCTGGGTGGTTGAAGCATTCACCCACCTAAAAGGTAGGAACCACATTTATCTTCCAATCACTCACATATTAAAGGTTATTTGGATTCTGATTTCCAGGAAATAACTTCCTCACTGAAAGAGCATTCTCAGATGTTAATCTAGCTCCTATAAGATCACAAATTTAAAATCACTGTCTATTCTAAAATAGATGAAGCAGGGAGGCAGCAGAGAAAGAAGTATAAAAGGTCTTAGCCATCTGATTGATTCCCAAGAGTCTGATCTAAACTTACAATTACTGTGCCATATTTTTCAATTACCTGCCAATACTGGGCATATACTAGTCTTATCTTCTCTCTCAACTTGATGTTTTCTATATATCCTGTGTTCTGGATCTACATCTTGCATTATAACTGTCCCTATCCTTCTGCTTTCCAGATGATCATATAGTCAAGCACCAAATGCAAAAACATATTAACATATGATACTGCCAAACACAGGAGTAAGAAAACGAAAATTAATAGAGACCTTACAACAAATACGGCCATTATCTGTAAGACCGGGATTTGGATTTGGGTTCCTTTTAGATCTAAATTCATTGTTATTCAACTAAAATATTACTTTTTAGAATTATCTTTTCTATGGCACTTTTGCAACTCCATACTCATTTCCGAAAAACTGACATCTCAGCTGGTTACATGAAATACAAAACAACTTTCAGTGGATTAAAGTTTGTTATATATTTCTATACTCACGCACTGCTTCCATACCCTCTTTTAAGACCTTATTGGGTTTAAAATCAACTCTAACCAAATACTGCTCCTCTCATTGCTTTGTTTACACTGTGTTTTTATTTCATTTTGTGCTGTTGAATAAACACAAAAAATCAGAACACTTCCTTTTGCACATTCAAGTCCCTCCTTGTGGCAGAAATGATAAACTTAGACAGTTGAATACAAGCAGTATAGATGGCCTGGGTTAAACAGTTATGCCCAGAGTTCAGAATTTCTGCAAGTCTCCTTACACCTTTTTTGTCTTACATAGAAAGGAATTATCAATGAAAGAAAAAAGTGAGGAATGTCCACAGGAGAAAGTGCTAGGTGACAACTTACTGAACAATGCAGGTTGTTTAATGGTAATGGTGGTGGTGGAGGTGGTGGTGGTGGTGGTGGTGGTGGTGGTGATGATGATGATGATGACTGCTGCTTTCATTTTATTATTTTTTTAAACAATTAAGAGATGTAGCCTTTACACTCCACAAGAAAAAATAAAGGCAAGAAGTGCTTAAGAAAGAATCCCCCCAACAACCTGAACATAGTAATTCAATGTAACAGAAAAATCAAGACAAGGTTTGATTTCAAAATTTCGATAAAAATGCAAAAGGTGTAATGCAACAGCTGTTCAACTTCCAAATCTAAATAGGCACTGTTTAAAAAAAGGGAAAAAAGAAAGAAACATTTCCATTTTCTCCAGAACACATACCCCAGCAACAAATGCTCCAAAATGTTAACCAACTAGTAATCAATCAGTGGGAACACAAAAGTTTCTAACCCAAGTTATACGGCCCCTCCAATTCCTGCCCCACTTTGCAATGTGGGATGGCAGGTGGGAGGGTAGGACAGAAGGGTAGAAGAAGAAATCAAAACAAGACTCCCAAAGCTGCTGCTATTTGGACTAGAAAATAATTTTACAAATGTTCAAGAAAGCCCAAAGAAATTAACACAATTTGTTCACTCTAACTTCTACTGAAAATAAAACATATAGATCTGCATTTTACTACATAAAACTGCACTTGTGAACAGAGTAACCTTTCAGAATTGTATTAGGTTTCAACAGAAATTATGGATGCAATTTTAGACTTTATCCAAGAAAAGACATTCAGTTCAGATTGAATTATAGCCAAACTTTAGATACTGTACATCTAGCCTAGTTGGATCGGTGTCTGGAACGGCTGGGTTGTCTTGAACAGCTGTAAACTAAACAATAGTATGTAACTCCATAGGAAGCTTAAGGATTGAGGAAATGCAGAGCCTGTTAAATCTCCCCGGCTTCACGCTCTTCAGAGCTCCTCCGGTCTTCTGAGCGGCCATTAGCACTCTCATAGGAACGTTTCTTATCTTTTCTCTCTCTGTCACGAGGAGACCTCTCTCTTGAACTCCTATCTTTGTCACGAGATGTTAGGTCTTGGTCTCTTAATGACCGATCTTTATCTCCAGAAGACCTTTCTTTTGAGGATCTGAAAAACATTATTTGAGAACCCAAATTGGACATACTAAATAGAGGCAGCCTAGAATCACAAATGAAAGAATAAGGATCTGTACAAAGCAATTAGTAAAAGAATGAAAATAGAGGGAAAATAGCAATAAGAACACTTATCAGAAAGTACAGAATTCCACTGTGAATATAGTACAGGATGATCTAAAGATGGCCCAGGAAAACAATTATATATAAGTAAAGCTTGAATTTAATAAAAAATTTAGGTTGAACAATTCAACACCCACATTAGTTTTAGTGCCATATAATTTTTAAAATTAAGAAACAAAAAGAAATTTTAATTCTAGTTTCTAGACCAAACTCACTCCAGCACATTATAGCTAAAAACTCCACCAAATAATGTCACTAAATTAAAACAAACAATAAGGTAGGTCGACTCCAAAGAAGTGGACTGTTGACCTAGAAAATGAAGTACAAGGCCCAGAGAGTGAGACAGACTTTGGGGAAAGGAAAGAAGGTGGCTTCTTTAGTTGGTGAGTTTGAATAAAAAATGTTTATAGCAAGAAGAAAACTATTTTATTCTAACTTAGCTAGATGAGTAGCATTCTTAACAAGAACATGAATAAGACATATATGTTTTCAGAATCTCAAAGTTCAAAGGCACCTTAAAGGTCAATTCCCACCTGAAATATTTGAAAAGTGGTTTTCTAGTTTTTATTTGAATAACTCCAGAGGGAGAGAACCCTCTACTATCTAAGGTAGTACATTACACTTTTGGGAGGTTCTACCATTAAAGCGTTAGGTTCTACCATTAAAGCGTTAGTGATAACAATAATAATGATTATTATTGATTATTAGTAATCATTAATAATTCCTTATATCAAATCTAAATTTAAATTTGCCTCCTTTTTAACTTCTACCCCATACTGTTACTTTGACTCTCTGGGGGTAATTCTTCCACAGAAGTGTCTTTCAAATACTTAAAACTACATCATGATTCCCCCTAAATCTTTTCTTCTTCAAGATATATACCCCAGTTCTTTGACTTATTGTTATAATGTATGAATTCAAGGACTTTCACCATTTTAATTATTATCGTGGTTTCCCTCTTTTGGAAATTCTCTGGAAAAAAATCTAGCAATGATGTATCTCAGTTTAAAAAGAAACCTTAAAATAAAATTTTATCACCCCAATCACTTTGGCAATGAAACACTACTGCCATCTTGTCTTTAAAATTCAAGGGGAAAAGATAAGGAAAAAGATGCCAGAATTAAAATTCACTGAGATTTCAAGAAAAACAAAAACAAGACAAATACACACCCCCACACACTACTACCACCACCACCACCACCACCACCACCACCACCACCACCACCACCACCACCCATACAGTTAATAACATCTTCTTACTAAAGCATGAAATAACACTAGCGCATTTTTGAAAGGTGTTCACTGAATGGAGAAACAAAAAATATTTTAATTTTATCTAAAACAACACCCCTTAAGAAAGCCGGATAATCACAGACTAATCTATTTAATCCATAACAGACAGGAGAATTTAAACATTTTTAAACTAACTTATAATATTTGGGAGATTACACCAGAAAAATAGGTGACTTCTAAGAATTAATAATTATTAAATCAACAAATTCCAGAGGATTAGTATTTTTAAAATAAAAGTGAAACAGCAAATAGCACAGACATCCTGAGTTTTCATAAACCTAGAGTAACTATGGAAGACAGGAAAATGAACAGAACCTTTTAAGGCCCCCATGGTTTCTATGGCTTGACCTTACATATCAACTCTAAATTCTCACTACTCCTAACATGAGCCTTCCAAAAGGTGCCTGCCATATATACAAAACAAAATCATAGCACAACATATTACAGTAGCTAAGAACTTGAAATGTCTCTGAAAAATGTCAGAAGTTTGACAAATGGAGTGATTAATCATGTCTCTCAGAAGAACTGCCTCCCTCTCTCAGCAGAATGGAGTAGAGGTCAGGAGTCATCCAGATAGGCCTCACATACTGATCTGTGTTATCTGACTATAGGTTTATAAGGGCAGGGAAGAGTAGTTAGGGAGGTGAGAAAGGTCATGGATGACACTGACAATTTTTAAGCATTAATTTCTCACACACACACACACACACACACACACACACACACACACACACCCATCCCCCAACCACCACCACCAAAGAGACCATGAAAAATCCTTTACTTAATCAGCCATATCTATCTGTATATGGTCCTCTACAAAGGCCATGCCCATTTTCACTTGCTTTTTGCTCATGCAATTTTACCCACCCCCAAGAATGCCTTCTTCCTTCTCTGTACTTAAGCTTTCTTGTTTAACTCCAACTATTTGTAGAGATCTTATTTTGCAGATGATCATTTATTTCTTTCTCTTAAAGGTGGGGGTAGAAAGACAGAATTAATTTTGTATGATTCTCAATTATAAATTTCATGTGTTAGTCTTATTCCCTTAAGCATATATTAATTCTTTGAAGAGAATTATATTTCCTATTTCTCCTATATATCCGTAATACTTATGCATTCAAGACTTATAAAACAAATGTGTTAAATTGAGTAGAATAGATGAAAGTCAAAGTCAAATGGAAAAATTTCCAAAGTCTTGTTTGTATACAAAGACTATTTTGCAGAGCAGAAAGTACATACTACATATATGATAACCTGTTTCTTCTTTAGACAAGACAGACCTCACGTTAAGAGTAGTTGTAAAAGTATTGATTAGAGTATTTTTTATTTAGTGTTGGCTTCATGAAATAAAGTCTGATTTTGTTCCAGAATTCAGGTAGCAACTACATGGCCCCAGAAATCTTTGAGGACAGCTTGGCTAGTTTGAGCTAAGTATTTAAGTCCTACTCTGTAACACCTCACATCCTACACACTTAGTACTGGCACCCAAATACCCTTTTACAAGAACAAACATTAACTGATCTTTCCTATAATTTCTCCCTAAAGCAGAGATTCTTGAACAAGTTCATAGACACCATACTAAAAGCCTCTCCCCTAAAGCAATTTCCCTGATCTTCAGGTTTTCATGAATCTCTAGGGTCCTAATTCTATCCTGTCAGGTATGTCCCTAAAACCTCAAAAGTTCCTATCACACACTTCTTTAATAGTTCAAGAATCTATTATTTTAGCTATCTAGATCAGCGGTTCTCAACCTGTGGGTCACGACCCCTTTGGGGGTCAAATAGGGTCACCTAAGACCATCAGAAAACATGTTTCTGATGGTCTTAGGAACTGAGACACTGCTCCTCTATTCACCCCCAGGCAGGTCTGCCCACATGCAGATACACTCACATATAAGTATTAAAGGGTCACAGCATTAGAAAGATTGAGAACCACTGATCTAGATGATGACCATCTTGCTACAGGTGAAAGATTTACTAGTTTCCAGTCACACAGGCAAATTAAACTGATATACAATGAATGTATCACTGAGCCCCTATTCAAAGCAACCTCCAGTTTGGTAGGATTACAAGAGCTTTTCCTCCACTAGCATAACTTTCAAGAATCCAAATGTCAACTCAATGCCACCATGAAGCACCTACAGAGAATTTTTGGTTGATGCTGTTCTTAAAAAAAGGGGAGTGATAAAATCTAGTTTATATCATCACAATATACTTTTGACTTATAACCAAGAACTTACGTCATTTACTTATCACACTGAGTCTAAGAATTCTTTTTAGCTGGAAAGAATATAGCTACTATGCAGATAACTTATTTTTAGTTTTGTCCAAAATATTTTATTTTATCCTCATATCACTGCTTAGTTTCAATGACTTTTTGAAGGTGTAACCCCTAAATATGTATTTTTGGTTCAAATTCTTGCATTATTCCTGCTCATATTTTCTCTTGTCTTCATGGCATCTTATATAGATTGATATGCTGAAATTTGAGATCCTTATAGACTCCCTCTATCATCAACAGTTACCACCATGCTCATTTCCCAGGATCAAATGTTTCAACTTTTCTCAACCCCCTGCCACCCCCATACCCTCAATGGCTAATTCATATATTCCTTCCCTATATCCTATCAAATGTACTTTTATTTATTTCCTTTCTTTGCAGAGCCACATCCTGATCTAGGTCCTCATCCAAAATAGCTGCTTCCTACCTGGTTTTCTGTCCTCATCACTCACCACTCTAATCCATCTTAGTTATAGCTAAAAAATTGCCTTCCAATGTTCTGGTACATTGAGGAATACAACATAAACACACAAACACACAATATGTATGGTATGTTTATATGCATACATGCACGTATGAATAAATTAGATGGATGTCTGGGTGCTTTCTGCTTCTATTATAAACCAATTTCAAGATCCTCAGTCTGGACAACAATCACTTCCCCTTGTTTTATCATTTTCATTTCTTAATATACAAAGTAACAAGCTACTGAACTCAAATTAAGATTCACTTAATTTAGCCCCTTTTCCTTTTTGCTAATTCATTCCTTTTATCACTTTCAAAAGTGGTCTCAAAAATCAGTTCCTACAAGGAATCATTTTCTGATTAACCCCAACCCCTCTTTTTATGTCCCTTAAGCTGACATACAGTGCAAGTGACATTAACAATTTGTACCTATTGATGTTAACCTGATATTCCTCCCACTGTGCTGTCCTTCTCCTGGAGAACAGGGATTGTATCTTTTTTCTTTTGCATCCCTTACAGTGTTTTATATGGTAAGGTGCCTCCAGTAATAACAAAAATGGAAAGGTTATCATTCTAAATAATAATTAACAACTGTATATCCACTTAAAAGTAACATTTTATCCAAAAAATAAAGTATTTGTGATCACAAAATAACAGTAAATATTGCATTCTGTTTATATCAGGTGTGATTTTAGCTCAAATGATTTTATGATTTAAAGAAAAAAAAGTGACTATATTCGAAATGTATTCTTTAATATCCATTATTAACTAAACTAATAAAATGCTAACCTCACACAGTATAAAGCAGTGCTATGAACCGGTATTTCATTGTTAGACTAATACCTTCTTTTGGATCGCTCTCTGCTCCGGTCTCTGGAGCTATGCCGGCTTCTCTGGTGGCTGCGGCTACGGCTGCGGCTACTGGAGCGTGACCTGTGACGATGACGTTTCTCACGGGACTTGGATCTAGTCCTTCTTTTTCGTTCTCGTGAAGTAGAGCGAGATCGATGTCTACGACGCTCTCGGGACCTGGATCTGTAAATAAACAAGATGAGATTTGGAATATCCTTACGAAACCTTGTTATTGCTTCACTAAATCTGTTCATGGGTAGAGAAACCTGAAAATACTAATAACAGGTGAAATTCAAGTTTAATTTTCTATTTTTTCCTGAAAGGACAGTGACTTAAAAAATTCTCCTGTATCTCTGAGCAAGTGCTAGGAGAAACTGGGTTAAATAAGTAGTAGATAGATAGAAGAATACTGAGGAGCATAGCACACAGAATATAGGACTTGGGACTTAGTACAACCTTAATTCATATCGTTCCTCAGACACTTACTTACTAGCTGTATGACTCTCCCTGGGCAAGTCACTTAAGCTCTCTTAGACTCAGTTGCCTCATTTGTAAAATGGGAATAATAGAATCTACCTCACAGGGTTATTGTGAGTATTAAATGAGATGAATATATATAAAGCGCTTGGCAAGCTTTAAAATACTACATAATGTTAGCTCAACATTATTACTATTATCATTATTAATCTAAAAGGCAGAGATAAAGTAAAACAGATTCACAGAATATCATTAGAAGAACTTGAGAGACCATCTAATCTAATCCATACCTAAATAATCTTTTCCACCACACACCAAACTCATGGTCACCCTGAAGACCTCCAGTGAGAGAGAACTCAACCCATGTTAAGGTGGCCCCTTCCACTTTGAGACAGCTCTTACTCTTATCAGTCTTTTCTTATATCAAGCCTAAACTTGGTTCTTTGTAACTTCTCTCCATTGCTTCTAAGTCTGCCCTCTCGAGCCAATTAAAGCAAGCCTAACACTCCTTCCACATGACAGTCCATCAGCCACTAGAAAACAGCTACAATATGTGGCTGCCAATCTCCACCTTCGACCTCAGTCCTTTCAGACTTCTTTTTACAGGTTAAGCATTCCTTCTTCCTTCGACTCTCAAAGACATGAGCTCAAGACCTTCCATCATTCTAGCTACCCTTCTCCGAACACTCTCCAACTTTATCTATGTCTTCCTTAAAAGGTGGCACCCAGAACTGTGCAAAATCCTACAAGATACTGTCAGACCATGGAAGAGTATAGCAGGATCATTTCTTCCTAGTCCCAGATACCATTCCTTTTCTTAATGCAGCCAAGAGTGCCTTACTTTTCGCTGTACTATTATATTACACTGCTGGCTTACATTAAACTTGCAGTCCACTAAAATCTCCAGATCTCTTTTAGACAAACTTCTCTAACCACACCTCTATCATCCTGTGAGAATATAAGGTCTTTCAGAATAGGAATGGATTCATTCTTCAAATTTGCATCCCCACTACCTAGTATAGCAAAAGAAATACAGCAGTTACTTAATAAATACTTGTTGATTAACTATGCTCGGGATCACAACTTTCTGAACACAAAGTATATGATTTTATTTATCCCTATTAAATTTCATCTTATTCTGTTCAGTCAAACATTCTTAACTGTAAGCATCCTTTTGAATCTTGACCACTAACCAAAGTGTTATAGCTTTCAGCTTCGTGTCATCTACAAATGACAGTTTTTTAAAAAAAAAGGTCATTTGACCAAAAAAAATACAAAAACAGAAACAACAACAACAAAAAAAAACAACAGGGATGAGTATGGAGGCCTCTAAAATTAACCATTTACATTCTAATATAACTCATCAACGTAAAATCCAATAGAAGTTCAAATGCTAATTTCAAAACAGAAATTACTGGTCCATTATTAATTTATCCTTGAATGGTCAAAAATGCTCTGACAATAGAAAACTGATAAAAGTAAAAACTTCCATCCTTGTTTTTTACCATTTCCCAGAGGAGTTAAATAATGTACAACAATCACCAAAAAAAGCCAAAAGAACTACCTTATCTGACAAATACTTTTATCTCCTTGCAAATGAAAGGATATGAAAGACAAGGGCAATACAGGATCACATGCAGTATTTTACATACAGATGTAAAGTTATTAAAAACTATGACCCCACAAAAGAGTAAAAAATAGGCAAGAGAATTGAAATGCAAATAAATCAGGGTCATTTATAGATGGAGCATTTATAAATGAAACTGAAAAGAAATCTGCAAATAGATATACAGAAGTTTAAAGGCACGCAGGGAATTTTTTTCCTTTAAATTTCTTTTCTTCTTAATCTGAACTTAACAAAAACCAAATAAATACATTATCAGTAAATGGAAAAAAATTATATACAAAATTGTGAATTTTGTAAATAAATTTCAAGCTATACAAAAAAGGTGAAAATTTAAAAAGGAATAAAAAATAATAGGTGGCATTTATTTGGGGCTTTAAGATCAACAAAGCACTTCAACACCATTTGATGCTCACAACTTTGTAAGATAAATACTACTATAACCCGTATTTTGCAGTGAAGTCTTAGGGCAGTTTGGTTACCTGCCTATAAGCATAAAACTCAAAAGTGTACCAGAAAGGATATAAATCTGGGTCTTGCCAGACTTTCAAATCCAGCAGTCTTTCTACTATATCACAGACAATATTAGTACCAAAAAACTGACTAAGACATCAATGAATTCTTTGAAAATTCTCCATGTATGTATCTCTTCATAAAAAATGTGGGAAAAGAACAGGCAAGGTTTTTAGACAGTTCACCACATTTTTAGTCACAAAAACTAACAGGTGAACATAAAATCTCACTGTATTTATTATAATTTTTTTTAAAAATTGACATGGTAAACACAGCTTTAAAAGGGTTCTTTCAACATCCCATGCAAATTAAAATAATCCAGAATTATCTTGATTGATGCAATCACTACAAATGTCACTTTCTTTGAGAATCCTCTAATCACCATATTAAGTGGAGTATCAAAGAGAAACATGTTTGCCAGGTGTTTACCACCATCATGTAAATGTTCTGCTTAAAGTCCCACTGAAAAGATCAAATGAGATGATATTTTGCTCTTAATAAAAGCTTGTTTCCTTTCTTCCCTGAAAGGGTTATCCTTACAGAATGAGGTCCTTTATGCTCTGGATTCATAGAAAACAATGTCCCAATTATGTTCAGCCCCAGAATAACTAAAGAGATTCTCAATGAAATCCACAGCCATGCCAAAGAGATTGGCACAACAATCAACATAAGAAAATTCAAATCATAATGCCTAGAGTATGGCATAGAATTATATGGAAAATCTCTTGAGTTAGTCCATTACCATACATCTCTTAGTAGGTACTTCGGAGAGATAAAGAGCTAATGGGTACTTAATAAATGCTTACTGATTAACTGAAGATGACTTGGGTGACAGGAGTCTGGGAAGGACCATAAAGAAACAAGGGGGATTTATTTATGGAGAGAGGCAAAAGTACCTACAGGAACAAAATGATGATTTTCCCCTGAGAAAGAGTTAAGAACAGTACTGTGTGCAACAAAACATAAAATTATGGAGTTGGAAGGGATCTTAGAAGTTTAGGAACAGCAGGTACTTAACAAATGCTTGTTGAATTGGACTGAATTAACTAGGTGAGGGCAACCTGTATCACATTTGGGAAAATGCTGGGTATCTTCAATTAACCCAAGCTGACTTGTATCACACACACACACACACACACACACACACACACACACACACACAAAACCCAACCCCATTATCTTGCCAACATCAATAGTCTCCTGGTGATTTTACGACCCAGAAGGAAAAGTATATGGTAGCTATGAGCAGGATGCAAAATGTAAGCAATGAGAAACCCCAAAAGAAGAACCAGAGTAAAAGATGCCATCAAGGAACTGTATGACAGAAAGAGGCTGGTGAGGCTGGTCACACGGGGAGAGTAAAGAATAACAGGGAAAGACCTAGAGTGCTCCATTGGCAGGACTCTGATATTAAAAGAAAGTGAAACAGACTTCCTGCACTGCTGGGTCAAAAGATGGACCTGCTGAGAATTTTCAGGACATGGACAAGAATAGCAGAGGGTATGCAGGCATGGATGAGCTTCTATCAGCATCACAGGAGAGAACTCTCAAATCAATGATTCTCATAAGTCGGTAGGAGTAGGTTCTATGACAATAAATTGTGGGTCCCCATGCAGCCAACATAATTTGTATAGTAGCAAGTGGTTTAACACATGTTGCACTTAAGCGGACTTCAACATTATTACCAATGACGACTTGAGTATAAGAAGTGATAAAAAACCATCAAGGATGTGTATGACTACAAAATTAAAGAAATTTGGGTCTGGTCATGTAGTAGGAGTAAAAGACAACAGCTTTCATTTACTCTGCCAGCAGGGGATAAGGCAGCAGACGATGCTAAATTCAAAGCTTTTACACCTCCTATAAAACATCTTAACAGAGTAAGTCAACATTCTGGTGGAGGAACTGAATCATAAGAATGTTGGCATTTATGTTATGTGAATAAAACCAAAAAACAAAGAAGCTGAAAGTAAATGCAAGTACGGTTCACAGGCTCTCACTGTAGACACAAATAAGGGAGCTAATGGAACGAGTTCTACTAGGGTATTCAAACACAATTAACAATATTTCATGGGATATTTGGCTTTCTCACACTTCAGTACTCATAAAGAAAAATAAACAAAATGTCAACCATGAATCTGAACTGCAGAATATGAATCACAGATTCATAGAATCTCAGAATTGGAAGGGACCTGAAAGGCCATCTAATCCAACCTGAACCTGATCCCCTCTACAACATACCCAACAAGTAGACACCCAGCCTCTATATGAAGACTTCCAATGAGGAGAGAAACCCATTACCTCCGGAGGCAGCCTGAAAGTAGAAAGAATACCATTTTTGGAATGCTCTAATTATTAGGCAATTTTTCTTGAAATAAAGTTTAAATCTCCCTCTTTCCAACTTCCCACTTATTTCCAAATCTGTGTTCTTGGGACAAACAGAATAAATCCAATCCCACCTCCACATAAGAACCCTGTATATACTTCTATACAGCTGTCATAGATTTTTTCTTCATTGAGTTCCTTCATCCAATTCTCACATGACATAAACTTATGATACTTTTACCATTCTGGCTATCCTATGTCAAATGTTATTCAGCGTATCCACGGGATGTTCAGAAGTGAACACAGTAACGCAGATGTGGTCTGATTAAGTCAGGGTACAAAAGGTTTCAGCCTTTCTTATGCCTAGAAACTATGCTTCTCTTATAATGCAGGCCAGGACTGCATTAGCTTTTGTGGCTGCCACATCACATCAATGACCTATATTATGCTTTAAATCCCTAAAACTATATCTAGTTCAAACAGATAATGTCTAATCATGTCTCTTGTCATCCTGGAATGATGAGGCTGATATTTTGAACTCAAGTGTAAACTTTTACAACATTTATCTCAAATGAATTTCATTTTCTTAGATTCTACTTCAATGCTCTAGCTTGTCAAGCTCAATTTGGATTCTAATTCTGTCAATCAGTGCTTTAGCTACCCTTCACAGCTAGGGGTCAACTGTAACTTTGATAAGTATGCCCAAGGCATCAATAAAAATGTTAACAGAGATCTCCAAAGCATTCCATTGAAGACCTCTAGCAAAGATGATATTAATACTACTCTGAATCTAGCCATTTAATCACTTCTGAATTCATCCAATTATATAATTTTCTAGCCACCATCTCTCCCATGTTTTCTGCAAGAATATTATGAGATATTTTATCATGTGCTTTGTTAAACATCTTGGTAAACTTCACATAATAACAAGAATGATAATAACTAGCATTTCTGTATCACCTTAAGGTTTGCAAAGCCCTTTACATCACTTGATGTTCACAACAACCTTAATAAGGCAAGTACCTTATTTCCATTTTACAGATGAGGAAACTGAACCTGAGAGGTTAAGAAATTTGTTTAGGTTGTGAATGAGGCAGAATTTGAACTCAGGTCTTCCTGATTCCAAGTTCAGCCCTCTATCCACTATTCTCATGTAGAGGCTCAGCATTCTTCTATTCTACTAATTAATTAATGTTCATCAGAAGGGGAAATATGATTAGCCTAGTATGAATTAGTCTACATGAAGCTAGATGACTTTTTCTAGATGTTCATTAACCATCTCTTTAAAAAAGTGATGTGTTCCAAAATTTTCCTAGAAACTGAAGACAGGTTTACTGGCTTATTAATTTACAGACTTTATTCATTTCTTCTTTATTTGAAAATTTTATATTTTGCCCTTTTCTAGTCCTGTGGTATCTCTCCTGACCTTCACAATTTTTGAAATATTACTAACAATAATGGCTCAATGATCTCAACTACCAAGTTCTTCAGTACCCAAGGCTATTAATTCATCTGGACTGGGTAACCTGACTTCACCCAAGATACTATGTGAGCCCTTACCATATTCTTATTTATCTTGAACATCAACCCATGGCTAGCCACTTTTGTTTTGTCGTTTCTACTGTAAAGACCATCCATTCTCCTTGGCAGAAAAAAGAAAAGCAAAATCAGAACCAAGGTGCAACTCTACCCACTTTGTCCTGTTAAATCATCATCACCTCTATGGTGACAAAGATTCTCTTATCAGTGAGCAAAGGTGCATACATGAGAAACCAGTGAAAAATACACTGCAAAATGTGTCATCCTATCAAGAGATGAACAGAAAAAAGTCTCACATCTAAGCCATGTAAGTGTCTTTCAATAAATAAGAGAGCTAGCAAACTAGCAGGGACATGTTTCCTCTCTCATCAGAAAGAGAACAGAATACAGGGTTCTAAGAAATACACTACCAGCCATGCCCAAAGATCTGGTTCTTTTGCATACCTAGACATCCTTCTCACAGGGGAAGTTTCTACTGGGAAGGGAAGACAGTCATTTGGCAGTAACAGCAAAGTAAAAAAAAGGAGCATCAATAAAGCATTTAAAAAACAAATAAGAGATTGCATTAGAAGGCACTAGGCACAAAGAACACCAAATAATGTCATAATTAACAGGAAATTTGATATAAAATAAAGAATATCAATACAATATCAAAGAAATGTGTAATCAAAAAGTAGGTGGGCCAATCACTAGAAGGAAGGAGGGGCATAGGGCATATACCTGTGATATAATAAACACAGCATAAAGCATTGGGACACACACATACACACAGACCAAGAGGATTTATAGCACATAGGTAGTCTTCATGGAAGATGATGTGTGAATGAGTTGTACAAAGAGTTGCTATGCCAATGAAATCAGAGACTCAATGCATCAAAAAGTCAAGACTCAAGTATACAGTGCATAAATGGTGTAAGTGTACACAATTTCAACATTTATGTTAAAGAAGCCGCAAGAAGCAATATGAACCAAGGTAAGGATTTTCTCTTTCCATTCAAAAATTCTGTAACATTATACAATGGTCAGGCAAATCAATTAACAAGTATGTATAGAGTACCTCTTTTGTGAAAGATATAATGGAGGGTTATAAAGGATTTAATAGAGAAGAGAAAATACAAATAATCAAAAAATAGATATGATATAATGACTACATACAAAAGGTTGTAGGGAAACATCAATGATTTCAATGTTATGGGAGAAAACCTTCACTTGCCCCATTTCCTTCTGGGAAATTTTAGAAATGTTATAAGAAAAACCAAAATATATATGACATTATTTTCTTTAAAACTTGAAAGCAGAAGAAACCATCAACATTTTAAAATTATACCAAAATGATCAGGATATGTTTTCTAGATGAGTCAAACAGTTAAGAGAATGAAATTTTTGTTTTGTTTTGTTTCTGCTTTTTACTTTTAGGAGGGGAAAAGGAAGGGCAATTGAGATTAAGTGACCTGCCCAATGTCACACACCTAGTAAGTGGAATGCATTTATTTTTAAGAAAGAATCTGATGGAAAAAAAAAAACCCACCTCAAAAATAAATTTTGCCACATGGAAATCTGTTTCACTTATCCCAGTTAACTGAGCAATATGGTCTAGGATCAATTTTTGCATCAGATAATTAATTTTTCATTATTTAAGTGTTAAAGATTTTTTGAAAAGAGAAAAAGTTAAGCTTCTCTATTTCTTTACATCTTAGGTTATTTCCTAATTTAGTAAAGTTTCAAGAAGACCAACTTTTTCAAATACTGGTAAAGACAGAGGAATCTGAAGTAGGCAAGAAGCAAGGGTAAAGAGTTGAGTCATTAATGCAATGGCCTTGCCACCATGACTCAAAAAGGATTAATTTCAATCCAACAAGCATTTATTAAATGGTTACTCCTTAAACAGAATAAGCTTTGCAGACTCCTAAGCTGGGACCAAGTACTTGAAAATATTGTTTATTTTAATATATTTGCAATATCTTTCCCAAAATAGAGTCCTAAGTATGTAGCAGTAGCAATTATATTTCTGCAATGAACTTGGACCTAAGATTTTTAGCAATTTCAAATTATTTTAATCTTTTCCTTTATTTTCTTCTGTAATGGTAATTTAAGAAATAGTCTCAAAAAGTATAAAGAATGTCTGACAAAAGTATACTACTTTATTCAAACCTAGTGACTGATCCACAAAATGACTTTAAAATTTTCATGGAGCTCTATAGTAGAATTCAAGATAACCTCATCAAATATTCTTTAAACTTCTAGATTTTTAAGATACTCAACTTGTATCTTGAAGAGCTTTTTAAATTTTTTATTAGGTTCTCAAATAGGTTCTCATCTAATTGAATGAACGAATGAAGCAGTTATTAAGTACTTTTTATGTGCAAAGTACTATGCTAAGAGGTAGAGATACAAACAGAAAAATAAGACAATCCTTGTTCTCCAGGAGCTCACATTCTAATGGGGGAGACCACACAGAGAGAAAGGCTGTATCAGACAGAAAGATTTCATGGTATTTAGGGTAGCATATAGTAGCAAAGATGACATTCTTTAATGTTATTTTTGCTAATGGAAAGAACATGCCTCATGCCTCTTCATTAATATTATTTCCACTAATAAAATCATATCAGTTTCCACATCTAACAATGCCAAGGACTTTGGTGGCAAAATTTTTATTTATCTACTCAAACTAAATTTTCACTGTTGTTATTTTGTTTTTCTTCTGGTTTTCACATTTTTAGACCCAGAGGTTCCATCGAGTTTTATAGGTTTTTGGAGCTTAAAAATGATGACTGGGGCCTTGAAGAATGGGTACAATTTTAATATGAAGGAGAAAAGACATTCTAGATGAGTAACTACATAGGAATGAATATTATGTATTAAGTAGGGCACATTTCCTATCATTCTCTGGGACAAAAATGAATAGACCCAGAAAACAAGATTTAAAATGGTCTCTCTTTTAGAAAAGATATAAAAACACCCCAAAAATAACTAGAGCCTTTACACTGGACTAATGAGAAAAAGGTCACACAATGAAATATTACTATAACTGCAACAACAGTCTATGACTATGACTTACTAGCTAGCAGCAATGTAATTTACATTTTACAGCTTGCTAAATGTTTTAACAAATATCTCACTTGATCCTCAAAAAAATCCTGAGAGGGGGTGGTTTCCATCTCAAGACAATGAAGCAAGATAGAAAAGCACAGCAGTCTTAGTTGCTTTCCTCATTTATTCAATGCTTGTTATGTGCAATGACATTCCTGGAAAACAGGTTCCCCTGAAGACTTCCTTTAATAACAAACCTTCCAAAGATTCTTAGCTCCTTCTTTTCCTCTCTTTTATTTTCTTACCCATTCAGACCAAAAGAAATCTACTTATTGCAAGATAAAACTTCAGTCCGGAAATAGCATTTCCAAACCTACTATAAGACAGACAACTCCACCATGCCTAAAACTATCGCTCTCCTCATTTTCTTTTTTTTTTCGCTCTCCTCATTTTCTAGCACAATCTGAACCTTTCCTTTCACACAGAGCTCCACTCTTAAGAGCTGATCATTCCTTTGACCAAAACAGTATTATTCTGCTGCTACTGTCACTTACACACCTCTTATTCCTGAGATAGACTCTGCTGGCCTTAGACTTAATACTCAGAATACCCATCTCTGCAGTCCCTAAGAAATGTCTTATAGAACAATTCCTTTCCACCCCACATGCTAACTGCTATGCTGCGTTTTTTTTGTGTGTGTACACAATCAAGGAACAAAAGATAGTCAATACTGAGTATTGAAGCATGATGCATGGAACTACAAAACAGAAAATGACAAACTATAGAAGCAAAGGGAGAACTAAACCAAAGGGTAAAGGGAGAAGAAAAAAAAATCTAATGAATCTCAACTTTACTATTTAAGTATTTCTTCATTTGAAAATGAGCAACTGAAGTAGATAATCTCTAAGGTTTCTTCTGGTTCTAAATGTATAATCTCCTTTCTATTCCTCCTAGGCTAAGAATTCCAGTATCTACCAATAATCCAGCAAGATATTTACAATCTGAGAAACCAAAAGGGGAAGCAATGTGCTATTTCATAGAAATTTTATATAACCTCACCACCATTAAATTCCATTCAAGCATTAAACACTATGTGTAAGGTAATAATAATACAAAGGATACAAAGGTGAAAAGAATTCCAGACTCTACCCTCAAAGAGCTTACAATTTAGACAAAGGAATAAGAAATGTATACAAGTTAAAAAATGATTAAGATTTGAGGGATCAAATCAAATGGCAAGAGTGATTCTAAGATGAACTGACGCTGAATGAAGTGAGAATAAAGAAGACACTGTACACAGAAACAACAACAGTAACATTGTGCAAAGATCAACTTTGTTATTAGCTCTTCTCAGCAATACAAGGATCTAAGACAACTCCAAAAGATTCATGATGGAAAATACTATCCACATCCAGAGAAAGAACTCTGGAGTCTGAATGCAGAGCAAAACATACTATTTTCTTTCTCCCTCTCTTTTTTTTTTTCATGGGTTTTCCTTTTTTTTTTTGATTCTTCTTTTACAACATGAATAATGGGGAAATGTTTAATATTTTTTTAAAAGAGTGATTCCAAGACCCAGGAGTCACTCTCACTTGAGAGGATCAAAGCTTCACTGAAGAGATGATACCTGAGTTGGGTTTTGAAGATTAGGGTTTCAACAGGCAGAGGTAAGTACACAGAGTTTATATAGTGCTTTAAGGATATGTACACTTCCTATGAAAAGGAATAATGTAAAATAATACTGGGAAGATGTCTAGTGTTATAGTAAAGATTTAGTAAAGGCACTAAACCTCAAGATAAGGACTTTAGATGTTATTTGGTAGGCAACAGAAAGCCACTGATGTTTGGGTTTTTTTTTTTTTCAGTAGGAAAGGAACAAAAATCCTGCTGATACAACAGGAAGACCATAATTGAAAGTCAGAAAGAATAAACATTTTGAAGCACTTGAGCTGTAACTTCCTCCAAGAATGCAGTCAGATTCAATACAAGTTGCAGAGAAGTCAGATGGCAGAAATTATCAGCATTGGAATTAGCATAGCATGTCAAAGAGGCAAGAGATTCAAGAACAGATAATGAAAGACAATGAGAATAGCTATATAAAACTAAAGATTAGAAGTAAAGTCAGGACAAGGTTTTGAACTGCCAAACAGGGAGAGAGGTCCCTGATGACAGCAAAGACAAGTTTCAAAAAAGAGGGTATGGTAAAACTAGCAGCGCAGGAGGTTAGGATCAAAAGAAAGAAATCTCAAAGTTGATACTTTTGGAAGCTGAACTGTTGAAAGATAATGAGGCTAAATTATGACCATCTTTAACCTATCTCAGATGGGTAAGAAACTCAAGAGGAAAAAGTGTTAGAAGTGTCAGAAATATGGATACTTAACAGTCTCTTAGGATAATTAAAGAGAAAGGGGGTAGAAAAGACCACAATCCAAGTGCTAACATTACTGAATAAGGTGGGAGAGTGTCTTGAAGATCAGTAGATAGTCAAGATAAGGATAGAAGGAAGGTAATAGATTATCAATGACTTGAGTGAACTGAAAAGGGATGAGACTCCTGAGTGAGGTTGGCTTACCAAGGTCTTAGAAGTTACAGCTGAGACTGAAGAATATGTTGACTAATTTGTGTTTAAGCATCATCTATAAAAATTACCTTTAAAAATATGTGAATTCACAATTAACCTTAACTAACTATATGCTACACCTACCTTTTGGGATTCTTGCTATGTGATCGGGACCTGGGAGAAGAAGAAAACAGCTATTTTTAGGAGAAAGACCATAAATAAGAATAAATGGCAAAATATGACATTACAATGATTTTAACTATTTTTTTTCCTTTCCTATATATAAAAGTGACATTAATGCTCACCATATTAATGCTGAGCTTAACCTAGAAAATGGATCAGCTCAACCCACAATAGGTCTGAACTCCCAAGCTCAAAAGATACACCAGTCCCAGACACCGAAAGAGTTGGTATTATAGTAGTTCACTACCACACCCAACTCACATGCTTTACAGAAATGAAAAACTGAACTTAGTAATAACCCAAATTAAAATATTTAACTCTTCATGAAGGTTCTATACCTTCTCAACTTCTCCCTTTCTTCTCTCTCTCTTTCTTCTCTGCGCTTCAGGCGTTCCTGATTTCTTTTCTCTTGTTTCTCAGCCACAACTCTCTAGAAAAATAAATACTCCTTTAAGTAATGATGACTGTAAACTAATTTAAGTATGATGCAGTTTTTTCCAAAATAAATTTTATTGCTTTCTTATTTGTTTTTACTTCACCAACATTTTACTTCCTCCATCCCCTCCTGGAGAGTTATCTTCCATAATAAGAAAAGATAAGATTCAGCAAAACTAACGAATATATTTAAAATGTTTCACATCATATATAAAACAAGACCTGCTCCACTGAATTGTGTGTTTTATCTTTTATTTCCAAAGCGAGGCAAATCCTGTAAAAACGAATTATAACACTACCCAAATACTTTATATTAGAATTTGGTTCTAAAAGTATTATTTTTCATTTTTTGGACATGGCCAATGTGAGAATTTGAAATGCTTGACTGGAGATTTGCTAACAAATTTTGTTTATCTCTTTGTTTTTTGAAAGGGATAGGAAATGGAATGAAGAAAAAAATGCTTAATGAATGAAGCAAAATTTAATTTAAAAAATAATATTCTTTTAAATAAATATTACATAATAGCTAAAATTTATACATTAATTTAAAGTTTGCAAAATATTTTACAAATGTCATTCATTTTATCCTTACATCTATGGGAGGTGGTGCTATTATTATTCCTAGTTTATAGATAGAAGAAGTGAGGTTGACAAAGGTTAAGTCATTTGCCTACAGTTATACAGCTAATTAGTGTCTGAGGTGGGATTTGAACTGAAGTCTTCCTAACTAACACTATATACTATTCCACCTAAATGACTCTATGTATCATCTACTGAAGATTAGAAATCTTTTTCAAAGAAGCAATCATAAATAGAAGTCATTAAGAGGCCATCTACACTAAGCTCCCATTCAATTGCCTTCTATAATCCAAGTAACCAACTATATAAAAGACCAGTGTTAGGCACTGGACATCCAAAGATAGATATAACACAGATTCCACTCTCAAGGAGTTTACAGTCTAACAGTAAAGAGAATACATCGAAGCAAATAGCTATAAAACTAAGTAGAACTGGGGTGCAAGGATAGTACTATGAGAATCACCTTATCAAAATGAAGTTTCTAAAATTCTAGTTTCCCTGGCTTTCTTCAAGGCCTAGTTAAAATCCTACCTTATACAAGAAATCTTTATCGATTCCCTTTAATTCTAGCACCTTTCTTTTGTTGATTATCTTCAATTTATACTATATATAATTTGTTTGCATAAAGTTTTTTTTTTCCATTTTGTCTCCCATATTAAACCATGAGAACCCTGAAACCAAGGATTTTTTTTTGTCTTTTTAAAAAAATCTTTAATTAAAAATTAAACTGTTTAATACAGCTCCTGGCACATAGCTGGCACTTAATATATGTTTACTGACTGACATTCTATTGATTCAGATACTTTAGAAGAAAAATGAAAAGCTATATATAAAAGATTGTTATAACCAAAGTACCTTTAGCTCTTCAAGTTTCTCTCTTATTTCAATAAATCCCAAGTGTAGTTTCCCCCCAAAATGATCAGCTAGTCGCCTGTCATTGTCATGAAGACCCAAATAAGCAGAGCATACTTCACAGACTCGAAGTTTCTGTTGTTGGAAACTGGAGGCTGGCATAGAATTCCGGTAGACTTCCTGAACAATGAAATAAAATGAGCAGTCATGCAAATATCAATAGGAAAAAAAGAAATAAAAAATCAAATGTAACACTTTTCCAGATGCCTTAGAAATTAATCATGTTAACACCCATTATTATCAAGCAAAAATATTTTCACAAATGACATAAAAACGAACATTTCAGTCTTGAAAATATTTTGCCTCCTTGTAATACATACCTTCTTAACTTTGAGTAAATTTAAAATATCTCATATATCTTTTCCCACTTCCATGAAATGGCACTGTTAATAAGGACAAGGGAATAATAGTACTTTATATTTACATTTAAGAGAAATGAAGATAATAAAGCTTAAAGGACTTGCTTAAAGGACTTGTGTAATGTTAAGTTTTTGTGGTAGTTTTCTGCGTGGGCAAAAATTGTCTTTGGGGATTATTTATGTGAAAAATGAGAACAACAAAGAGCTTTAATATCTCTTCCAGCTTCAGGAGTTATTAAGTTCAATCAAGCAATCTGGAAAACCAGTTGCCAGTGACTCCATAGAGCAGTGGTTTTCAACCTTCCTAATGCCCTGACCCTTTAATGCTCATCTGTGGGGCGTATCTGCATGTGGGCGGACCCACCTGGGGATGGATAGAGGAGTGGTGTCTCAGTTCCTAAGACCATGGGAAATATGTGTTTTCCGATGGTTTAAGGAGACCCATTCGTCCCCCCCAAAGAGGTCGTGACCTACAGGTTGAGAACCACTACCATAAAGAACAGGCATAATTTTTAGGCAGGGGATTGGAGTACATGACCTCTGAAGTCTATTCCTAATCTAAGATTCTATGATTCTAATTAGATTGGGGTTCTTAACATAGGATCTGTGAATTACTTTTTTTAAAATAATATTTTATTTTTTTTCAATTACATGCACAAATCAATTTTTAACATTTTAAAAAAGTTTTAAGTTCCAAACTTTAACCCTCCTTCCCTGAGACATGTAAGCAATCTGACATAGGTTACACATGTGCAATCACATAAAATATTTCTATATTAGTCATTTTGTGGAATAAAACTCAAACTAAAAAGAGAGAAAAAGAAAGCAAGCTTCAGTCTGTATTCAGATACCATCAGTTCTTTCTTTAAGTTCTCTCAGGATTGTCTTAGATCATTGTATTGCTGAGAATAGCTAAGTCACTCATAGTTATTCATCATATGATACTACTGCTACAGTGTACAATGTTCTCCTGGTTCTGCTCACTTCATTCTGCATGTGAATTAGTTTTAAAGAATATTTTCATAATGGTATTTTAACAAAGTTGATTTCCTTTCTAATCCTATACATTCTGCTTTAGGCATTCAAAACCATTATTCTGATTAAAGGTCCATAAGTTTCACCAGACTGCCAAAGGGAGTCTACAAAAAAGGTGAAGCAATCCTGGACTGGATGACCTCTAAGTTCCCTTTAAGTTCCAAAAATTCAATTCCATTCTATTCATAGACAGTCTATGCTAGAGGTTCTCAAAATGTGGTCTTGTGTCCCTTGGAGCTCCCAAAAATCCTTTCATGGAGCTCACAACAGCAAAAGCTCTTATCATAGAAAAACTAAGATATTTTAACTTCTAATATAGTAATTGTCAATAGATATAATTCATATTTTAACCCTTTGCACTCCGCTATCCCCTCTCAGGGGACATCGGAATTCTGGCATATCACTCGGATGTCCCCTCTCAAGCACTAAAACAGTTGCATACAGAAAGAATAATACTATGCTTCTTGCGTGGAAAGATAAAAGAATTATTACCATGCTCACCAATTATTATAACACAAACCTACAATCTACCCAGAGAACATTACGCGGTGGACATATCGTAACAGTCAGTAAGCCTGAAATGGTGTCAGAATA
>CM053597.1:83967373-83985542 GCA_028646575.1 Pseudocheirus occidentalis
CCTATATGAACCAATGCAAAGCAAAGTGAGCAAAACCAGATCACTGTACACAGTAAAAAACAATATTGTAACAATGATCAAGTATGCAAGACCTTGATTAATACAATAACCCAAGACAATTCTGAAGGACTCACGATGAAAAATGCTATCTGCCTCCACAGAGAGAACTGATGAACTTTGAGTGCAAAAGTATAACTGTTTTACTTTCTTTTTCTTGCTCTTTTTGCAGTATGGCTAATATGGAAACATGTTTTCCATGATTTCACATGTATAAGTGATATCATATGGCTTGCCTTATCAATGGGTACGGAAGAGAGGATAGAAGGTGATAAAGAATTTGGAACTCAAAATAAGAAAAGAACTAAAAATAAAGTTTTTAAAGGTGGAGGGAGCTCTTAGGGGGAAAGGTGAAGAAATCCTCAATAATTTTTAAGTGTAAAGGGGTCCTAAGACCAAAAACTTTGAGAACCACTGGTCTATCCTATATATAGTTAAACATTAAGTATATTAATAAAGAAAGAGGTATGTACTAAATGAGTAGAGATGTGCAAGACATTTTTCTTTAAAAACACATTTTCTGAACACTGACATGTGTAACAATTATACTAAGTATATCAATAATAGTCACAATCGCATACTGAAGAGTTAGGAAACTATGTAATTGATAATGATCATGGCTTCTTGACAATCGATTTATTTGACCTTACAAAGATCCATTTATCAATTATCAAGCAGTAAAGGATTTTGGGGAGGCAGCTAGGTGGCTCAGTGGATAGAGCACTGGGCCTGGAGTCAGGAAGATCTGAATTCAAGTCTGGCCTCAGAAACTTACTAGCTGTGTGATCCTGGGCAAATCACTTAACCTGCTTGCACTAATCTACTAGAGATGGAAACAACAAATTATTCTACTATTTTTGCAAAGAAAATCCCACAAACAGTATTAACATGCTATAGTCCATGAGATCATGAAGAGTTGGACATGACTATATGACTGAACAACAAGAACAAAAGGATTTTGATTTAATTACTTGTCTAACTTCTAAGAGAATGAATTGAATGACTGTAAAATGAAGCATTTTGAATATCTGAATTTTTCTTCACAATATTTATCTTTCTGATAAAAATCAGAGCAAATTTTGATCTTTTTTTTTTGGCTTTTTGGAGGGCAGTTGGGGTTAAGTGACTTTCCAAAGTCACACAGCTAGTAAGTGTATCAAGTGTCTGAGGCCGGATTTGAAGTCAGGTCCTCCTGACTCCAGGGCTGGTGCTCTACTCACTGCGCCACCTAGAAGCCCATGAACTAATCTTTTTTTAAAAAATGCAGGGGTGACTAGAGCACCAACCCTGGAGTCAGAAGGACCTGAATTCAAATTTGCCTCAAACACTTAACACTTACTAGCCCTGTGACCTCGGGCAAGTCACTTAGCCCCAACTGCCCTGCTTTCCCCCCTCCAAAGCAAAAAAAAAAAAAAAAAAACGCTTCAGGGAGCTGAAATGGTCAATTTTGATTACCCAAAATTTAAAAGTGTATGTATTAACAAAACCAATGAATCTAAAATTAGAAGAGAAGCAGGTAAATGGGGTTGGGGGGGAAATCTTTGCAGCAGGTTTCTCTATAAAGGCCTAATTTTTAAGCAGTATTGGAGAACTGATAAAAATTTATAAGAATAAGAGACATTCCCCATTGATAAATGATCAAAGGCTATATAAATAGGTAGTTTTCAGTGGAAGAAATCTAAGTTATCAATGATAATATGAAAAAATGATCCAAATCACCAATAAGTAGAGAATATAAATTAAAATAATTCTGAAGTTCCACCTCACACAAGAAAGTCGACAAAAATGAAAAATGGCAAATGCTAGAGGAGCTGTGGGAAAACAGGTATATTAATGCCCTACTGGTGGAGCTATGACAGAAGCCAGCCATTCTGATAATCAATTTAGAAATATGCCCAAAAAGATGAGTTAAAAAGGTCTATCACTCAGATCAAAGAAACAAGAAAAGGATCCATTTGTGAAAAAATATTTATAGCAGCTCTTTTTGTGGTAGGAAAGAATTGGAAACTGAGGGGAGCCCATCAATGTGGGAATGGTTCAACAAGGTATGGTGTTTGTATGCATGTATGTGTGTATGTGTGTGTACATGCGTACGTATGTATGGTGTATGTATGTGCATATGACATATATACTATATACACACATACATGCATACATGCATACATATATATATATATGAGACAATACTATTGTGCTATAAGAAATGCTGGTTTCAGAGAAACATGGAAGACTTGTATGAACTGATGCAAAATGAGGTGAGGAGAACACGTTATTTATACAATAACAGAAGTATTATAAAGACAAACAACTTAGGCTTAGGAACAAAATGACCAAAACAATTCCAGAGGACTCAAAGATGAAATATGCTACTCATGTCATACTCACTCACCTGATAAAAAGTTGAGGGACTCAAAGTACAGACCAAGATATTAATCTGATTTCTCATAAAGTCATTAGCTTCCATTTGCTCCAATCTAATTTTGAAGGAATAATATTCTTAAGTGAGCTTTTGTACTTCCTTTTCCATCTGGCCAATTCTGCTTTCTAAGGCATTCTTCTCATGGGCATTTTGGACCTCCTTTTGCCATTTGAGTTAATCAAGGTATTATTAGTTAAGGTATTATTTTCTTCAGTACTTTTTTAGGTCTCCTTTAGTAAGTAGCTGGCTCATTTTTCATGATTTTCCTGTATCACTCTCATTTCTCTTCCCAATTTTCCTCTACTTCTTTTACTTGATTTTCAAAATCCTCCTTGAGCTCCTCCATAACCTGCAACCAGTTCATATTTTTCTTGGAGGCTTTTGATGCAAGAGTTTTAACTTTGCTGTCTTCTGGTTCTGTTTTGATAGTCTTTGTCACCAAAAAATGATTCTATAGTCTGATTTCTCTTCCTCTGTTTGGTCAGTCTGCCACCCAATTACTTGACTTTTGAGCTCTTTGCCACAGTAGAACTCTGCTTCCAGAGTGGAGAGTGCTGTGTCCGAAATTTCTGGGGTTTTGTGAAGCTGTTATCAGAGCTTCTTCTAAGCATCTGCCTCAAAACTGTGAGCCGGACACCCTCTCCACAGCTGCCACAAGCTCTGCCATGCCAGCGCTCCTCACTCCAGGACTGCCACCCAACCAGAACCACACAGGGCAAAACAAGAAAATCTTGCCTCAGCACCAGCAAAGAGATTCCTGCATTTGCCCCCTGATCAGTTGCTTGGTCCCCCCACCATCTGTGGGACTGGAGCTCCGGAAACAGTGGCTGCTGCAGTGGCACCACCCAGGGGGCAGGGATTAGACTGTGCTTTTCTTTCATCCAGGTCCAACAGAGTTTCTTTACTGACCACCTTCTACTTTCCCTTCGGCGTTTATGGATTGAAAAGTCTAGAAACCACCACAGCTGTCAGTGATTCAGTCCCCTGAGGTCTTCTCTGGCCAGTCTGTGCCACCAGTCTATGCCAGTGCAGCCCACATGGGACTGTGTTCTGCTCCCAGCCCACTGCAATAGACCCTTCCTTTTTAGTCTGCCAGGCTGACTTCAGCTGGAGATGTATTTCAACCTGTCATTTTGCGGGTTCTATAACTCTAAAATTTGTTTAAGAGTCATTTTTTACAGGTATTGGAGGTGGTTGGGGTGCGAGTTCAAACAAGTTCCTGTTTTTACTCTGCCATCTTGGTTCCACTCCCCTGACTGATAAAATTTTAAGTTCCTTTTAGCCTAGGGCTTTTCATCCCGAGTATATTTCATAGTGTTTGGCACAAAATAGGTGCTCAATAAATGCTTGTTGACTGACAAAAATGGTGTTCATATTGCTTAAGCTCATGCCTCTTAGGTACGTAGAGCTGGGCAACCTTTGTATAAAACTAACTGTTTAATAAAGATTCAAACAACATTCTCTTACATTGTCTCTTCACCTTCAAAAAAAGGTGTTATTACCTTTCTGGTCAGAGACCTTTCACTCCTTAGTAGTATCCATAACTTTATGATTTCAGAATCATAGACCTCCTTGTTGGTTCCAGTCCATTTTCTCACTGGCATTAATTTTCCTGCCTTGCTAATAAGTAGTTACATTTCATATATCCCATCAATACTATCCTCCTTCAAGAGAAATGCCTGCCATCTTGTTTGCTTTTAGGCTACTGCTAATAACAATCATTAAAGTATGACTGTATTTTCACCATGTTTCCAACAATTCTCATAGCTGCAATGGGGAAAAGGTATAGGTTTTCATATTCCCAAGTGCAATCATCCTCCTTTCTGGTTTGGGACTATATTCACTCACAGAAATAAACAGTATACAAAAGAAGGAGGGCGAGAAAATTTGAAACTCAAAATTTTATGGAAATGAATTTTGAAAACCAAAAATAAATAAATTAAATTAATAACAAAAAAAGAGTTAAAGAAAAAATATCTGAGTCAGTACTTACAGAAAGATATTAGGCATTCAACAGGAAATACAAATGCCAACATAAGTACTTTAAAAAATACTTGGATTGGGGGCGACTAGGTGGCACAACTGAATAGAGCACCAGCCCTGGAGTCAGGAGTACCTGAGTTCAAATCCGGTCTCAGACACTTAACATCATTTTAAGTTACCTCTGCCTCTCTTTTCTTTGCTCTGGCTTTCTCCACTTCATCCATTACTTTCTGGGACTCTTCCACATTACCTTCAGCTCCCAGTTGTTCCACTTTGGCTAGTAATTTACCAATTTCCTCATTCAATTCATGGACACGTTCTGCCTAGCAAGAAACAGACAAGAGAAAACAATGAATGAAACCATTCATAAATAAACATAAAAGTTACAAATTTCAAGCCTATTCTTGAAAAATCTGTAACATTATTTAAGTTGTCTAAATTTATACAGTCATACTTTGTTTTACTGTGATTTATAGAAATTGCATTTTTTACAAATCAAAGGTTTGTGGCAACCCTGGTCTATCAAGTTTACTGGCACCATTTTTTCAACAACACATTCAACATTGTCTCTGTGTCACATTTTAGTAATTCTCACAATATTTCAAAACTTTTTCAGTATCATTTTTATACCCATTATGCTGATATAACCAGTGATCTTTGATGTTACTATTGTAATTGTTTTGGGGGACCATGAACCATGCCCATATAAGATGGTGAATATAATAAATGTTCTATGTCTTCTGACTGTTCCACCAACCCAAACGTTTCCCAAAACCTTTCCCTCTTCTCAGGCCTCCCTACTAATTACCCGAGACAACAATATTGCAATTAGGCCAATTAATAACCCTACAATAATTCTTCAAGGGAATAGAAGAGTCAATGTGGCAAACTTCATTGCTTTCTTATTTTAAGAAGTTGCCACGGTCACTTCCCAACCTTCAGCCATCACCACTCTGATTAGTCAGAAGTCATCAACACTGAAGCAAGACCTTCTACCAGCAAAGAATAAGACTCTCTGAAGGCTCAGATGATGGTTAGTATTTTTTAAATAATAAAGTACTTTTACCTTCAGTTGCCTCCAAGCAATGGCTCATATACCCTATAATCTCAACCAGATTTCAGTTATAATCTCATCAGTTTATAATCTCATAAGGAACTTCTCAAATTGGTAGTTCACCTTACAATCTGTAAAATGGAGGTAGTAGTATTTTTGCCCTACCTCATAGTTTTGTTGTGAGGAAAATGCTTTTTCAACTTTAAAACACTATGGAAATATAAACTTTTTAATTAATTAATTTTATTTTTTAATTTATGGAATAAGCATTTCCATAACAGTGTAATTTTTTAAATTGCATGCAAAATTTTAAAAAATAATAAAGTACTTTTTAATCAAAGTATACACCTTTTTTTGACATAATACTATTATGCACTTAACAGAATACAGCATAGTATAAATATAAGTTTGATATGTACTGGGAAAACAAGTAACTCATGTGACTCACTTTAATGTGTCATTTACTTTACTATGGTGGTCTGGAACCAAACTTGCAATATTTCCAAGATATAGAGGTACTTTCAGAAATGGCAAATATGTTGATTTGGTTTGCTTAACTGTTCTTAAGTGTTTCAAGGAAGGGTAGGCAGAAAGGGCTACCTACTTGCTAACTGAGAAGCAGTTATACAATAACCATCAAGGTAAAAGGATTGCAAACTCACTCTGCCTATATTCAGTGAGGAAATATTGTTCCCCACCAGCAGGACTTTCCAAATGAATACCTTTTCTCAATAATAAATAAATAAATAAATGAATGAATGAATGAATAAATAAATAAATATAAAATAAATGGGAAATGTGTTATCTGAATTCTGATTCCCATGAAATTTTAAATTAAGATTACATTAACAAATGAACTAAGATTTATACCACCACCCAGTTGTGGAATATTTTAATTAAAAGCTATTTCATTCTCTGTCCAACCTTCTGCAGAGATAGGGAGAGACCTACAAGTGTTACACGTAATTTCAAAGACTTTTTTGATCTTTTGATCAGTTTTTCTGATTTCTTCCTGTTTTTCTTTTCTTTTTTGTGTCAGGGACACTAATTTTAGCTAAATCCCATGAGTTCCTATTAGGATTATCCAGCCTTAGGACATCTCCGGAAGAAAAAAAACTATTCCCATTAGCAGCAACCCTGGGGACTCAATATGGAGGCTATAAAATCTTCAGTTGTACATACCACCATGCTTCTAGTCATCGAGATTCAAATGTTGAGTTAAGTTATGATTCGTCATTAACTACTTCACTTCCTCCATCGCTAATCAGTTGCCAAGTCTTATCAATTCTGCTTCCAAAATATCTTTAGCCTCCCTAACTTATTCTCCACTCATATAAACATAACCCTTATCATTTCTTGCATGGACTACTCTATTCCATATCTAAAACGTTCTCCACACAGCTTAGAATGATATTCCTACAGCACAGATCTGACTATGTCAATACCCTGCTCAGAAAGCTCAACAAAATACAAATTATACTATCTGGCATTCAAAGTTACTCCTAATTGACTCAAGTTTATCTTTTCAGGTTTATGACATTTTAAAATTCTTTACACTCTCCTCATCCTAATAAAACTATTCCTCAGATAAAACATTCAATCTCTTATCTCCCAATACACATCGCCTCCTCACATCTGATTTGTAGAATTCCTAACTCCTTTCAAAGCTAAGTTGAAAAGGCACCTCCAAATTTGGGACCTTTCTGGATTCCTCCAGTTGCTAGTACTGTGACCTAATAAATTTGAATTTTCCCTTTTACACTTTACATCTACCTCTATGAGTATATGTTATTCCCCCCAAACACAATTTAAGTTCTTTTATTAGCTGTGTGACCATAGGCAAGTTAGAAAACTGCCTTAGATTTCCTGTCTGAAATAGGTATTAACAGCACCTATCTCAAAAGACTGTTGTAAAAATAAAATCCTATAATACACGTAAAGTGCTTTGAAAACTTAAGAGCACTATGTAAATATAAACTATATATTCCCTAAACTTCTACTTCATAAAATTTCATCACACCAAGACATCCTTTTCCCCAAATTTCCCCCATGTTCTGTCAATTAATCTGGTTAGAATTTCCTTATTAGCTGAAAAAAATGGTTAACTTTCTTTTAGGATTTCCATATTCCTCTATTTTATAAATAGAGCAATACCTGAAGGGGAGTTAAGTTCCTGTCTAAGACATCAGACATTATTCAACAAACATCAACAAAGTTCCTAAAAGGTACAAGGCATTGTGCTAGTTCCTGGGAAAACAATACAAAAAAAGACAGAATCCTTAGTCTCAAGGCAGTTATTATAATTTAATAGGGAGAATGTGGATGAAGTATCTATACAAATGAGTATTATACCAGGTAGACTATAACAAGGGCAAAGGAGAAGTCTTGACAAAGTGCTATTAAGAAAATCTAAAGAAAGATCGCTTTTGGCTGAAGGAAATCATATAAGGCTTCCTTGAAAGGTAGATGGGCCTCAAAGGAAATGGCAGCTATGTAGAAGAAAAGCACAGGCATTGAGAATCATGCGTATACAAATATGGAGGTAAAAAGAATAGAGTGACATCAAACAGTAGCCTAGTAGAACTGGATCTATAGAATACGCGAAAAGAACATGTGGTTACAAGTAAGCAGTGTAAAACGGAACTGGAAACACAGCCTGAGCCAGACCGTGTAGAGCCTTAAATGCTAGATTAGGAATTTATATTTCACACTACAAATGTTATGGGAAAAAATATAACAATTTGGCTAGAGGTAACCCTGTACCCTGAAAAGATTAGTGGGGGGTTGGAAGATTGGAAACAAAAGAGAATCGTCAAGAAGAAAATAGGATCATGATTCATCTCAGAAATCATCTAGTAAGTACATTAAGAAAGTAGGATGGGTGTGGCTAGGTGGTGCAGTGAATAGAGCACCAGCCCTGGAGTCTTAGGAGGACCTGAGTTCAAATCTGACCTCAGACATATAATACTTACTAGCAATGTGACCTTGGGCAAGTCACTTAACCCCAATTGCCCTCCTTTCTCCTCTCCAAAAAGCAAAAAAAAAAAAGTAGGATGATGCTTTTGTAGTAACATAGATTTATTCAAAAAAGCTCCTAAATACTTGGTAAACAAAATTCTCATCACCAAAGTCTACTTAGCACTATCAAATGGTTCAACTTCAGATACAAATAAAGTTTTATTAATAAAAATTACTCTTAAGAAGATGTTACTATCTGTTTTACTGCTATATCCTAAGGAAGAAGCAAAGTACCTTTCCATCTAAGTTATAGCCAAAATCTTCTATATTTGTTGCTTCCTCCTATTAGGTTGTGATCTCCTTGAAAGCAAAGATTATTTTGCTTCAGTATTTGTGTCCTTAGCCCTTAAATACAGTGATTTTTCATTTATTCATGCATTCAAAACATTCTCCCCAACCTAAAAAGAACTTTCCTTTCTAAAATAATGTTCTTTTTAAATTGCATTATTATATTCTTTCTTATTTTAAGAAGATTAAGAAGATTACTTAAGAAAATAAAATAAGAAAGAATGCAAGTTAAATAATGTTAACATCCACCTAACAACCCTTGAGTTTTTAATTCACATTCAGGACATCTCTTAAAACTTGCCAACTGCACACTTCAATCACAGCCACCCTATATCGCATGATGCTATTTTAATGGATTTGAACATACTGTCAAATGTCACAGTCAAAGACAAAAAACTAAATTTGTCATCTATCACTTTAAAACTTTTGAAATTCTTACTTTAGCTGCTACTTCGGCACTAATCTCTTCTTGAGTTTCTGCTAATCTTTTCTTTGCCATTTCTGTTCTCCGATCACAGTCTGCGATGAATGACTGCAGATGATCCATTGCCTAAGATATAAATGAAAATGCAATTAATCCTAGTAAGAGCAAATATTTTCTACCAGAAAGAACACTTTAATCACTCTTTAAGCAAGCAAACAAAAAAGAGTCAGTCTAAACCAAACTACTCAAAAAACAAGAATCAATTAAGAAGTGAAATTATCTAAGCATGTTCAAAATATAGCAATCACTAAAAAAAGATAATTTTCATAACAATATTAACTGAATGGTAACAGATACACTGTTACTAAATTAATTTTACATTGGTAATAATAAAACTAAAAAAACAAGAAATGCTAATCTACAATTGGCAATTGAATTCTCCTATTTATAATGTGCCAAAAATACAATTAATCTGAAATATAAGCATTTAATTTGAAGCATATTCTTTTAAAAGAATATTTCAGGTTCCCAAACTAGCTATTTACTTAAAAAAAAAACCACAAATAGCAGAAGATAAAAAAAATTAAAGCATAAACAAAATCATTTGCAGGTTTTTTCCCCTTGCAGTTAAGAGTCATTTGACATTTTCAGTTTGAAACTGCTTTAATCATACAGTATAAATTTATTATAATGTTGTTCTTTATAATATCGATTCATTAAGTATATAAAGAATGATTCCCTAGTATAAAGATTAAGTTAATAAATCAGGTCATTTTAAAGTAGTATTATGTCAGGATACTATCTAAGGACCAATTAACTACTGTAATACATAACACAAGAACAAGTATCTCTGATTTATAAAATAGTTGTGTTACTGTTCATTTCTAAATTACCAGGAGTAAAAAATTGGAAGTGAAGTGGGGAATGAGGGGAAAAGAGGTGAAGTAGCAAGAATTGTATCATGGAAAGGGTAAGGGAAGAAAAGGATATTCTATGAATAGCTAGGTGGTCATATATAAGGTATTTAAATAAAGTGAAATGTGCATAAACTGGGACTAAATATATTTGAAATCTCTTCTGGCTATTTTTTTTTAACCATAATTTTAAGTTTATTCCAGTTATAATGCAAGTTTTTCTGACTTTAAGGCAGCATTACATGGCCTACTTCTGAATCCACTCTCAAGATATTCTGTTGTACTTGTCTCTGTTTTATAGATCTGTGCAATCTCTGACACTAAGGGGTCATCTGGGTTTGGGTCACATAGCAGTGAACAAATGGATAAAATAACTTTAGAAATAGTTAAAAGCAGAAGACCACTGTGTCTTCTGAATATTAGGACAAATGCTATCATTACTGTTGATGTTTGGATGATAAATTCTTGTTGTAAATGCAACCTTAGGTGGTTTGAAGTAGTAGTCAGTAGGGAAATGAATTGTCAAAAAGAATACACTGCCTTGATATGGGCTGTCATTAGGTCCCATAATTGTTGCTTGTCGATGAAACATATATCCCCAACTGGACCTGCTTCTGCAGGTCTCCCTGTGCTGGAGGATCACAGGCCAAAGTCACTAGGTTCCTTATTAATCCATTTCAGTGCCACAATGTGCCTCTTTCTCTGTGACTCCTCTCTCTGTGGTCAGAAGGCTCCTATAAAAAAACCCTGAATATCCTGGGTAGTGGGGAGGTGGGTGGGGGGAAGGAATGTCTCTTCTCTCACAGGTACCACCCAATACAGGCGCAGAAGAGCCAGGGCCTCCCTCAAGCTACTGTCTCAACCTCCACCCCTTGCAGCAGCTGGTGCCTCCCTGGCCCTACGGGGTTCAGGCACACAACCCTGGCTAAATTTTAAAAGTTATACTATATCTTATTTTAATTTCTTCTACCTAGCATCAAAAATGTAAATCAAATTTCAAACTGAGAAAATTCTTCTATCTCCAGAAAAGTAAAAAATAAAGTAAATCCCCTCACCCTGAAACCAAATAAAAAGCTACCGCTGCAGTGATGATAAGCATGATGAAACCAACACAGGTTGATGCATTTTTGTTTGTTCTTAAGTCTACAAATAAGAAAATTATAATATGCATGTTTTACAATTTGTTACATAAAAGCTTTGAATAATTATAATAAACTCAAGTGCTAATCCTTAGAAATACCACCTTCAAAATCTCACAGTTGGAAGGTATTTATCATTTCCATAAGCTTCCATATAAAATACAACATTGATTTTATAATATAAATATGCATACCGGCATATATATATGCTTACAAATATTAATGATGAATTTGGGTTAACTGGAATCATTAGTTATGTTTATACTTTCCTCTTTAGCTGCTGATAATTTAATATTTAATACTTAACTTCAGTCAATTAACATCTGTTTAGTAAGAGACAACCCACATCAACTTCATAAGAATGTATGAATTGCACGGTTTAACATCTTCTTAAAATAGCTATGGAATAACAGTCCTGAAGAAAGTATAAGGATTTACTTTCAGCCAGGGGATCATAATCGGGGATCTATGGATAAGATGGGGGAGGGGGTGGGGGAATACACAAACTAAGATCGGAAAAAACTCTATTTCAATGTAATTAATTTCCTGTATAATCCTATATGTTTAAGGTTATGAATTTAAAAAATTGAGAAGAGACCCACATACACTTCACCAGACTGTCAAAGGGGTTCATGAAACAAACAAAAAAAAATCTAACAAATTACAAAAGTAATTCTAAATAACTTGATACCAGTTATTTTCTATTTAGAAAACACACTTGGGGCGGCTAGGTGGTACAGTGACTAGGGCACCAGCCCTGGAATCAGGAGGACCTGAGTTCAAATGTGGCCTCAGACACTTAACACTTATTAGCCATGTGACCTTGGGCAAGTCACTTAAGTCCAACTGCCCTGCCCTCCAAACAGCCCCTCCCCCCCAAAAAAAGAGTGAGAAGACACTGGCATAAACGCAAAATATATAAATCCATTCCAAAAGAAAAAAAGGCAATGTTGTGATTATTATTTTAATTTCCTTGAAAAGAGTCAATATGAAAAAACAAATTACATACATCAAGCTCAAAGAAAAAGTCTTGTTCTTTGGATGCGATTTCATAATCCGCTCTTAATGCCAGGTCATGGACCTTCAGACATTCTCCAAGATCCATCCTCTGAAAAAAAAAAATTATTGAATAATTAATGGTAAAAGCTATAAAATAAAATGTATTTTAATCCCTATCAAGCACAATTCCTGCACAAATGTATACATTCAATATCATTTTATTTTCATTCTATAATACCTAAACAGTCTTCTTAAAATTATTATATATTATACACTATATTATGAATTATTTACTAATTATTAATTAATAATTATATTATATACCCTATATTATGAAAACCTAAAGACTAATTTTTGAAATCCCTCCCAAAGGTGGCATTCTACTACTTTAAGAAAAGCAAAATTACAGCAAATATCATCACATTATGCTAAACAATTTGGAAAGCCCCAGAACCTGTTTTAGTATATCATGCTAAGCTGGTTCCAATAATATTCATAAGGCATGTGTATTTACTAATAACAATATGTAGGAAGGTAGTAGTATTACTAATAAATGAGACTGATAGAAATTTTCGTTGCTTGGTAATGGTTTCCTGTTTAGAAATCAAATGCACAATTTTTAAAAAAAAATTGTAACAGGAAATATGCAATAGAAATAAATGGTGAAAACAAACAGAGAACCATGGGATAACTGAACTTAAGAACTTCTGGTTGCACCAAAAATGAGAGGAGTTTGCATATACACATTCAGAGGACAGTAGCTTTTATAGGATTGTCTGCTTCCTTACCCTAACTCAAACTGTTCTATATATAGTGGATACTCAATAAAGACTGACTGCTAATTGGATAACCTTTCTACCTCAATACTCATCTTCCCTTCTTCCTTTCTTTTCTCCAATTCCAATAAGAAATTTAAAAGCATAAACTCTAACATCTTAAAAAAAAATTATTTTTCAAAAAGTTCCCACAGTTTAGTTTTATGAAAACAACTCAGTTTATGTTAGTTTCTATGTGATCAACAGTACGTATCTATGCAGACATAGGAATTCATCATTTGATTAATCTGATAAAAGAACTAAATTCCCAGAATAAATGCCTCTCCCAGCTGCTGGACACTTTTATGAAAAGCTGCCACGGAGGAGAAATTAATAATAAAACAGAAGGATTTCAGGCTTGTATCTCCTTTAAGAGTCACCTATACTTTGAAATGTGTAATATGCTAGGTCATGTTTTCCAATTTGTTACACTCTCCCCACCCAAAAAACTTTTAAGAGGAAATTGGAATAAGTACTTCTTTTAATTATAACGGGAAGATAAAATCATTAAACAAATAGAAGAAATTACTATAGTGGAAAGAATGTGTTGTCTGAGGACCTTTTTCTTCCTTTTTTCTCTGTGTAACTTTGGCCAAGTCACTTAATGTCCTTAAGCTTCAGTCACCTCATCTGTAAAATATAAGGAGGCTGAACTACGAAAACTTCTAAAGTCCCTCATAGATCTAAATCTATGACTTTATTAATTTGCTTACATAAAAATTTAAAAGTTTTTAAATAAAATAACAACAACAAAAAAGCAGATTTGGGAACACTTGGAACAAATATAAAAGATGAAGATGAAACCAAAGTCAGGTGACTTAGGATGAATACAAAAGGCTGGCACCATCTTTAAAGAATTGTGTTAGGAATACTAAAGTTTAAGAAAAACTAAAGTTGTCAATCAATGTTCAAGAGATGAACAGGATATTATTGTTTGGCTATGCTGGGCACACACAGGAGGAACATCAAACAAGGAATCATATACACAAGACAGGAAACAAGTCCACCATTATTTTGCATCTGTTTTATTTCTATCAAGAAGCATGAGATCTCTGGTGGGAAAAGAACAGAAAACTGTTTAGAGAGAAGTGAAACTTGAAAGAAATAAGGGTATAACTACACAGCTGCCCTAATGAATTCAAATAATGAATTATAACAGAGGGTATTGAAAAGAAACTCACTGAGGAAATCTTATGAACTGGAACTGACCCTTGAAATAATATAATTCAACTCCCTCATTTTACAGGTAAGGAAATTGAAGCCAAGAAAGGTGAGGGATTTGCCCAAACTCACAAAGGTAATATATAGCAGAGTCAGGATTCTAACTCATGTCATTTGGGTCCAAATCTCATACTCCTTCCATAACACCAAACTAGATGATCATGGAGGGTGGAAAGGACATAAGATACATAATATCTCAAGATGTAAGAAGACAGATTACTTTCATTTATAGGCTGCAGACCTTAATCCCATTAAAATATTGTTTGTGGAAAGGAGAATTAGTAAAAAGCTAGCATGATTCATAAAAAGTAAATATATTTTGTGTGAAACCAGTACAAATACTCAAAAGCAGCAATACATCCCTAAGTGATATTTTAAAATGTAAATAAATTACAAAAAAATAAATTATCATTAATCTCTCAAAAGGCTTCAACTTCACTAATATAAGCTAAAGAGACTTTTAAGTATTATTATGCAATCAAACTACAAAAAAATAATTAAGAGTGGTAAAACTTAAGTCTGGTAGGATTTAGAAGAAACAGATACTCTAATACAAAGCTGGTGGAATTGCAAATTGGTGTTATCTTTTTGGAAGGCAACTTGGCAAAGTTACAAAAATAATAATCCTCCTTGTATCTCAATAAATCCATTATTAACCATCATTAAAAGGGGGAGAAGATCTGTTCAAAGATATTAAACAACAGTATTACTACTAATTAGGAAAAACTGGAACCTAAATGTTCCAAGAACTAGCAACTATACAAATTGTGGTTTATTAGTGTAACTATACAGTAAGATAAATAAGAGGAATAAAAATATGGATAAGCATAAAATAATATAAAGAACCAGAAGAACATCATCAACAACTTTATTAAAGAGAAAATGTATACACAAGGATAGAAATGAATGTATAAGCTAGAAAAATGAAAGGGGATATATATATATATGGAATAACTAATAAATTGTTTTCAACATTTAATTGTTGAAATAAATATTATGAAATGTAAATAGCTACAAACTTGTTTAGTTGGCTTTATAGATGTGTAAAGTTAACCTTACAATACAATATTGAATTAAAAAACAGTAAAACCTATGCTATACCATTTGTTTTTTGCCACTTTTCATGTATTTTCTATACAAAGAATGTTCAACTTTAAAACAAAATTGAAAATTATCTGAAAAGCTACATATAACTGCTGAGTAGGCGAGGCTCTTATTTAAATATATTTATGAAATAAAATTAGAATATTACAATTACAAATAACCTGGGAGCAATTCTAACCAAAAGTTACTTTTTCTTTTAGATGGCAGCAAAAGAAATCAAATTCAAAATGCAAGTAGTTTACTGTACATTTAATTCCTTCTACAAGTTTTTCCTTGCCTAATAAATTGGCTTTCAAATTCAAACATTTATAGTTCTAAGCTGAAGAAACTGCTACATAGGAATTAAAATATCTTAAACTAAGAACTGTAAAAAAATTTTTTTTACCTTTATTCTTTGTAAATTATTTAAGTCAATTCTAAATTTCTTCTTCCCTTCTATTAAGTCAGATCTTTCACTCTACTTTCCAAACCAGACTTTCCTCACTAACCTCACTTAATTTTTAGTACTCCTTAACTATTTTACACTTGAAGATATTGCTTCCAGTTGTTTTCATCATTTTAATGTATGAATGTAGCACTCCCAAATGAACTCTAAGCTCTTTGAGGAAAAGATATCATTTCTTTTGTTTGAGCCTCCTGCACAGCACCTAGTAGAGTTTTCTGCACAAAGTAGGTGTACAACAAATGCTTCTGGAATTAATGAATTTAGGCTAATAGCAGGGAAATACAAGCAATGATTATTCCAGACCACAGATAATCCATGTTCTATGCAAATGATAAGTCACACTAAGCAAATGAGATTACTACAAAAAAAAATAACAACAAACATTTATTAACCACTTACAGTGTGTAGAGAACTGTGCTAGGCCCTGGAGAGATAAAGTTTAGATAAGAAAGTTTAGATAAAACAGGAATTACAGTAAATCAGTTGTCAAGTGCTAAATCACAATATTAAACTCTCTTCACATTTCTGAGGATAAGGGAATAACTGCTGGGAACAGAAGAGTAAATTAACCAGTTTAACAGGATATACAGGACACATCCTTCAGAAAGTGATAATGAAGCAAAGTATAAGAACTCCTAAATTTTATAGGAATATTGATCAATATGCAATCATATTAAGTGTCAACTACTATGAATAGTATTGTGGTTTTATCTAGGCAATATCTATGATAAAGTACAAGAGATAGCCCTGCACTGCAAGCATCTATCATTCACTGAGGACATAAGTAACATACAATATAAGATCTGACCTTAGTTTCTGATTCTAGCCCTACCAATTACTAGCTATTAACTTATATTGCTATAGCTGGTTTCCAAAATACTTTACATATATTATTTCATTTGATCCTCCCATAGTTTTATAAAGCAAGTACTATAGAATTATTACCATTTTACAGATGAGGAAACTGAGGTGAGATTGGTCACATAGTATCAGATGTGGGGTCTTTCCTGATTTCAAACTCAGCATTCTTTTCATGCAAGTAATTTAACCTCTGAGCTTCAGCTTTCTGAGCTATAAAGAGGGGAAAACACCAACGTTTTTCACTTAGCATGATAATACAGAATTCAAGAATCTTGGCGTTGCAAGTGACCACAGAGGCCAACTAGCATTACCTGACAAGAACCTCTTCTAAAACATAGTCAACAAGTTAGTCATCTAATCTTCTGAGTAAGAGGGAACCTATATCCTGAATTAACCCATTCTACTTCCAGACAGCCCTGTTAAGGTGTTTTTCCTTTCATGAAGCTTAAATATACTCATCTGCCCAAGTTTTGCCCTTTAGTACCAAGCAAAACAAATTTAACGTCTCATCCATAACAGCTTTTCAAATACTTGAAAACAAATAGACTTCCCACCTCTCTGTCCACCCATCCCACCCCATCTTCCCCTTAGTCTTCTCTAGGCTAAATATTCATGGTTCCTTCAATAACTGATTTTCATAAGGCAAGCTAGTCTAGGGGCCCTTCACCATCCTGAATGACTTCCTCTAGTCACTGTTCAGCTTACCAGTTTCTTTTCTAAAACACGGTTCTTAGAACTCAATACAATACTCTAATCCTGAGCATTATGCTTCTTTTAAATCAGCTAAGATTGCATTTGCTTTGCTGGCTGATGAATCACACTATTGACTAGAGATAAAATAATTTCAAAAATACTCTGAAAATAGTAACTATACTAAGTTACCAACAGTAAAATAATAATAAAAAGCAATGTATAATAAAATACAAAAATAAGTGGTACAATCTTTAAATGTTTATATATAAATCATTAGAGAAAACAGTATAGGCTAGAGTTGTCTCAAGATTTAATGGAAGAGATGAGACCTGAACCAGTCTTGAAGGATGCAAAGATCTGGACAAGTAGAGGTAAAAGAAAAAGCTTATTTCAAATAGAAAGAAAAGCATGAGTAAAGGTCTAATGGGAAGGATGAACATTGCATGTTGTGAGGATGGCAAGGAGGCTAAATCAAAGGCCTACTCTGTAAATATTTTATGAAGATTAAATAAAAGAGGACTAGTTTTGCAGAAAGATCCTGAAAAATAGGTAGGTAAGAAAAACTATAAGGAACACTAAGGCTTTTCTGAACATAGGAATGATATGATGGTAATAATTTGATAAGTTTTTTCTTAGCATAAGGATAGGTGAAGGGAATACAAATGTATATATATGTATACTTACACATAGGTCCATATAGGTGTCTATATATGTGTATGAATACATATCTGAGCA
>CM053597.1:83986042-84016199 GCA_028646575.1 Pseudocheirus occidentalis
CCCCAAATTAATTTTCAAAGCTTCATTTTCACTAACCTCTGACCGAAGCTCCCCTAAGGCTGGTGCTTTAGATTTTCTTTGAAGTAGACTCAAGCTTGGGAGGCTCCACTACTTCTCAGCTCCTCATGGCCACAAGCTGCCCCTCTCCCATCCCTTTCCTAGCCTTGGCATATGTGGAAGTGCTGAAGGCGGTAGAACCTCTGAAGACTGGCTGCGGGTCTTGGTTCAGCTCAGCCCAGCTCCTTCTCACAGTCCCAGGCCTGGCCACAGTCTCGGCTTCAGGCTGTTCCAGTCTCCGCTCCAGCGGCTGCGCTGAGCCCCTGCTACCGAGCTGCCTTCAGCGAGAGGTGTGTTCTCTGTATTTTTGTGAGTCTGAGAGTCCTAGACTTTCTCTGGGCTCATATTTTATGGGTGTTTAAGGTGGCAGTGTGGGAGCTGCTGGATCTTGCTGCTTCTACACAGCCATCTTGACTCTGCCCCCCTCGCCTTAAATTCTTAATTTGGGGTCCTGGAATTTGGTTTAAAATTTTCTTTTCATGTCTGCATTTTTATTTATTTTCCTTGTAGTGTACTTTATATAAAGTACTAATGTACTTTCCTTTCCTTATAAATGTACTTTATACATTTAAAAACATTATCCATAGGAGTCCATAGGTTTCACCACACTTCCATGATATAAAAAATGTTAAGAACCTTTAATTTAGAAACAAAATTATTATAAGGTATAGTCTCAGACTTCCAAAAAGCTTAAGATTCCAATCACAAAGACAAACATAATGTTTATCTAGATCAGCAGTTCTCAACCTGTGGGTTATGACCCCTTTGGGGGTCGAGTGACCCTTTCACATGGGTCACCTAAGACCATTGGAAACATTTCCGATGGTCTTAGGAACTGAGACACCGCTCCTCTGTCCATCTCCACAGACAGGTCCGCCCACATGCAGACATGCCCACATACTAGTATGAAAGGGTCAGAGCATTAGGAGGGTTGAAAACCACTGATCTAGATGCAGAAGGTAGAAGAAAAAAACGGGAGAAAACATCTGTTGTCTCTTAATTTGATTTTGGGGTTTTTGCCTGGTATTTGAAGTGTATTAGAAGTACTAAAGGGGTGTGTTGAAGACATTTTCCCTTTATAAAAATGGAGTGTGTGTTGTTTTTTTTAACATGTCTTTGAGGGATGATGCCTAAAGTGGTGAAAATCATCATTTGTCATTACTTTATAAATTCAACTTTGCCTGGTCCTAGAATCCTATGTAAATCATTCATTCTGAAGTCTGTTAATAACTTCTTTCCTGTTACATAGCTTGTAGCTTGAAGCTCAGACTTGGGTCCAGCAGATACCATTAATCTGGGATTATACCCACTGCCAAATAGCTAAAGGAAAGAGGAAACCATAGGGTGTGCTATTAGAGATGCCTCAGGGCCATTTTATAGTGCTCCTCTACACAAGGGTCTTCAGGTCAAAAGGCTTTGTTCTGTTGTACAAACCCAGAAAGAAGGAAGAAATAGTTTGAAGAGCCCGGTGACTTGCAAAAGCCGGGTCTTATTTTTACACTCTCTCTTTTCACATCTTTTGTTTTCTTCATTTCCTTTGTCATCTTTCTCCCTTCCCAGGTGGACAAGTGAGTGAGTTTTCTAGCCTTACTCTTCTCAATACCTGGGAAAAGTATACAGAGAGCATGCCAGCATTTATGAATATTCTCTCTTTAGATCGTGAGTAATATTTGCTTTTCCTCACCATGTAACCCATAAGTCCGCACTTTAATCACATAATCAAGAATTAATTGCACTTATGGTCATAGAACTATTTGATTCTCAGAAGCCTAGATTATTACCAGTGTGTGAACATGTGTCATGTAACCTGGAGATTCCAGGGTTCTAGCACTGGGTTCTTTAATCAACATGTTTCCAATAAGGTACATACTCAGGCCTTTGTGCGTTGCTTTTGTTTACTGTACATGGGTGGATGGTTTGAGGAAGTTAAGCTGATTCTATATATGAATATTCCCCAGTTTAAGAGGCACTAATGTATTTTTAAAAAGGCTGCTGATGTTTAAGTTGAAAGAACTGGATTCCTATGATTGTGGGATTCTGAGCTGGAAGAGCCCTCACAAGTCAGTTAAATTTAGCCTCTTTCATTTTACAGACGAAGGAACTGAGGTTCAGTGATATTAAGTATTTGGCTCAACTTAATACAAGCATAGATCTGGGATTAGAACACAGGTCCTTTAACTCCAAAGCCATGTAAAGTCTCAGCTCTTCTTGTAATATTGGATAAGACACTCCTCTTTAGTTTCAGATTTCTCATTTCTAAAATGGGAAAATTCGACAAGATTATATCTGAGAAAGGGGTGGCTAGGTGGCACAGTGAATAGAGAGCACTGGCCTTGGAGTCAGGAGGACCTGAATTCAAATGTGGCCTCAGACACAACACAAAAACTAGCCATGTGACCTCGGGTAAGTCACAACTCCAATTGCCCTCCAAAAAGCAAAAAGAAAAAAACCCAACCACAAAGATTATATCTGAGTCCCCTTTTTATTCTTTCTGTGCTTTTTGACCCATGTTCACGAGGGGTTTACCATTGCTCTTATCTGCCCCCAATTTAGGAAACTCTCCACTGCCTATCATCAAGGGGAAAAAAATGAAGCTTTTAAAGAATCTGGTTTCTAAAGAAGAGAAAGGGAAACTTTGAAAACCAAGAGCATTTTAGGGAAGTTGACCCCAGTTTGAGCTCTGCTGCCTTTATGATGTCTCTTCTTTCCTCACTACTTCAAGATGTGCTATTTCTCCGCTCACACCTGCCCTCAAATTTTAGCCCATGATGTACCGAGTTCACTTTGCTTTATCATATTGTCTGAAGTTTCACTCTTTATTAACTAGAATCCTCTTTAAAGAATAATAGTAGAGGGGCAGCTAGGTGGCACAGTGAATAGAGCACTGGCCCTGGAGTCAGGAGGACCAGAGTTCAAATCTAACTTCAGACCCTTGACACAAAAACTAGCTGTGTGACTTTGGGCAAGTCACTTAACCCCAATTGGCCTCTAAAAAGAAAAAAAAGAAAAAAAAAAGAATAGTAGTAGAGAGAATTTCTAGATTGCTTTAAGGTTTGCAAAGCACTGTATGAGGTAGGTGCTATTAGCCCTGTTTTACAGGTGATGAAAATAAGGCTTGAGAGAGGTAATCTGTTAAGATTCAAACTTGTCTTCCCAGCGCTGAATCCAATGCTTGTAACCATCGAATCACCTAGCTGCAAATTTCTCCAGAATCTATCACTTAGTCATGTACTAGTATTAATAAGTCTAATTAGATAACTAACACTTAATGGAGATCACCCTACTTACTATGATATCAAGAGTTTTTAATTTCAGGAAGAGGAAAGTAATTTTGGAACATAAAATACTTTGAAAACACAGACGATGCTGTGATGATTAGTTGAGGATTTAAGACAACATAATGGCATTCTACATCTGGGTAAGAGATAGAGACAGAGGGTAGAAGGATGCCAAAAGCAAACATCTATTTCAAAATTTTGCCTAGGATTAGCCCTATCAGGGAACTTCCTTTTCCTGTAACTTTCTGTAATGCATGGTCCCTTGTTCAAAAGGCCCCAATCATTTCATGGGTTTTTTAAAATTAAAATTTAATTTTTAAAAATTTGGTTTTTTTTTCCTTTCCACCTTCCACTGGGGGAGGGGAAGAATCAAAAGAAAACCTTTAAAATTCAAAGCATATGTAAAGCGAAACAACATCCTTCATTAAACATATCCAAAATATGTTTGTTTTTCAATTTTTTAAAACTGCATTCTCAATTTATGGAGTTGGGTGTAATCCTTTACTTTAGGCAAGGCATCATATCACCTTGATATGGTAATAGGCCTTTTTTCCTAATTGTGTAGAAAGAAAATTATGAAATGGGCTTCCGGAGTCAGAAAAACAGACCATTGTTGTTCAGAGGGTTAGGATGAAAGCTTTGAGGGCCTGGATTTTTACTTTTGTCTTTGTATCCCCCGTTCCTGGCACACAGTGAGCACTTAAAAGTTTGTTGACTGAATTAAAGGGGAGAAAGAAAACTAAAATGTTAAGAACTAAGTGCTAATAGTCTGAGGTCCTTTAGAAGAAGTACAAATAACTTTACATGGTCCCTCAGGATGAGCCAAGGGCATTACCTTTAGAGCTGAGTACAGAAACTGATGTTCATATTGATGACCTTAAATAATTATGAAATGACTAAATTATGTTCAATATATTATTGAAGGCTGGGAAACATGTACATTTTAGAGGATTTGTCTGAAATGATTTTTTTTTCCCTTTTTGGAGGGGGGAAGGTAGGGCAATTGGGGTTAAGTGACTTGCCTAAGGTCACATGGCTAGCTTTGTGCTAAGTGTCTGAAGGCAGATTTGAACTCAGGCCCTCCTGACTCCAGGGCTGGTGCTTTATTCACTGTGCCACCTAGCTGCCCCTGAAATGATTTTTAACACTTAAAAGGGCAAGCTGTAGCTCTCTGGAAAATAAATACTGGATGATATGGTTCTTTGTCTCAGTGAGGAAAAGTTTAGTCAAGAGAAGAAATTAACACATGTACTGGCAATACGCAGTAGTTAAATAGAAAAAAGAAACTGATCCACTGTTAAGATAATTGGAGAAATCATTGTGGAGAAGGTGAGATTTAAACTGGGCCTTAAAATTGCGAAGGATAAAATTTGCCTAAGTGAAAGAAAGAAGGAAGCTGGGTATACCAGGTAAAATGGACAACCTAAATACAGTGCTTTCTCTGTGTAAGGACACTGTTTTGAATGTATTTAAAGATGCATATTGGAAAGTAATGACAGATAAAAATGAATAGGTATAAGAGAGGCCAAATTCTATGTTTAAGAAAGATCAGTCTCAGTGGAGAGGAGGAGGAAGAGCTGAAAAGCAAGGAAATCATATGGGAGTGAAGGGGGTGAACTTGAGCTCAGATGGTGGCTATAAGAGCAAAAAAAAGAACAACCAAATTTAGTAGCAGATGAGATATAGAGAAGATGAAAGACAGCAGGAAGTAAAGGAAAACTCTAAGGTTTCTGGATTGAAAGCCTGGAGGAATGGTTTTTACTGCTCGCTGGAATGGAGACAAAATTTGTAGGCAAAGATAATGAGTTCAGTTTTGCACATGGGATCATAAAAGTAGAGCTGAACTGTAAATAGTTTGAAATAGATTAAAGAGATGAGATGTAGTCTTGGGAGTCACGATAGAAATAAAAATGGTTATGACAAAAAGCAGAATATAGAACCAAAGAATCCTGGGAAATCTACAATTAAGGGGTTGAAGGAGGAAGAGGAATCAGAAAGGTAAAGGGGGAATTTCATGGATATAGTCAGAACATAGGGTGCTACAAGCCCTGGATAGATTTGAGGGACAAAATCAGACAATTTCCTTCTGTGAAATGGAAATGTTTAAATATTAACTGTATGAAATTATTATTTTTTAAAATTTTGGACTTTATTTAAAATAGCATTCCTCCCCTCCCCCAACTACATATCTTTAAATGTACAACTTTATACAATTTTTTAAGCATTTTTTGGAAACTTTGAGTTCCAAATTTTTTCCCACCCTCCCTAAAATGTGCAATCACGTAAAACATATTACCATATTAGTCATGTTACAAAAGAAGAAACAGACCAAAAGGGAAAAAAACACACACAAAAAAAGTGAAAATAGTATGCTTCGATCTTCATTCCAACACTGTCATCTCTTTATCAGTTCATGTAAGTCCAGGTTTTTTTGAAAGCCACGTATTCATCATTTCTTATTGCATAATAGTATTTCATTACATTCATGTACCACAACTTGTTCAGTCATTCACCAAATGATGGGTATCCCCTCAATTTCCAATTTTTTGCCACCACAAAAAGAACTGCTATAAAACATTGTTTGTACATGTAGGCCCTTTTCCCTTTTTTAATGATCTCTTTGGAATATAGTAATCATATTGCTGGATCAAAGGATATGCAGTTTGATTGCCCTTTGGGCATAGTTCCAGATTTTTCTCCAGAATGGTTGGATCAGTTCACAACTCTGCCAACAATGCATTAGTGTCCCAATATTCCCACATCCTCTCCAACATTTACCATTTTCCTTTTCTGTCATATTAGCCAATCTGAACAGTCTAAAACATGAGATTATTTTTCTAGGAAGTAATCTACCACATTAGATAATTTTAAAATATGTTGCTGAGACTAAAGTACCTTCCTCAGATGTCTTCAGAAAGACATGAATCAATAATGCAAGATAAAATACAATAATCTAAAATCCAATGAATTATAACCTGTTTTCATGTGCTAATATGACCATCATAGGATCTAGAAAAGGGATAGTTGAAGAGTAAGAACTCGTCCTTGTGTTTGAAGTGATAATTCAGAGGAGAGTATATGCTGATTATAGTCAACAGCATGTTTCTTTAGACAGATTTATATTTAATTCAGAAACATCCCTACAATAATGAATGGCAATTCATTATAAACCTGCTAATAATTTATATTTGTATATGTATGACAAATGTATATTTGCATATGTATGACAAGTTATTTTCACATATATTACCTTACTTCTCATGCCACTCTATTAAGTAGGCAAAGTATAATATAATTCTCTTTCCACAGATTAGAAAAAAGTTGAGGTCCACATAAGTAACTTTTTTAGTTACATAGCTAGTAAGTGAGGGAGTTAGGATTTGAACCTAAATCTCCAGTGTGCTTTCTAGTATATGCCATTAAGTATAATGTAAGCAATTTTAGCTTATCTATAAAGAACATCAAACTCTTTTGTTATAACTCTTTGTTCATCAAAGAGTTTTCTACTATATAATTTTCTCTAATGGGTGTACCTCCCATTAGAAGGGGAGTGCACATGATTAGTTCTGGTTCTTATGAGCAAGTATTTTTTTTTAAATTTTATCCAAGTGCTTGTGAATTATAAATAGTTTCATCAACCCCATGGAAACAGATAAAAGTTTTTGAACTTGCAGAGTAATGGATAGTAGACACATGGGTGTTTCCAACAGATGGAGACACAACTTAGTGAAATTCAAATGAACAATATTTCTAATTGTCTTAACTGCAACATTGATGACCTTTGACTCCAAGAATGGTAAGTCCTTTTAGAGGGGAAAATGAACTATACTGGAATGATCTAAGGGTCTTAAAATAATATAGTGCAGCCTATGTGAAAAAATAAAATATTTAAGGTTTTTATATTGATATCATTTGTTTTTACGTCATCTTTACATTCCTCCTCAGCCTCAAAAAGCCATCCCTTATAACAAAGATTTTTTTTTAATGGGGTGACTTTTGCACCAAAGATTTTTTAAATATTCAATTGATTTATTGTTCTTTGCATTTACTGTAGTAAATTGTGTCATTGTGTCTACTACTGTAGTCATTGTGTCTATTGTTTTCATGGCTCTGCTGCTAACTTCAGTCTGCATCAGTTCACAGAAGTCTTTTCAGGCTTCTTTGTAGCTATTATATTTGCCATTTCTTTGAGCACAGTAAAATTACACTGTATTCATGTATCACAATTTGTTTAGCCATCTTCCAAATGATGGACATCTACTTTGTTTCCATTTGTGGGTTTTGTTTTTTGCTACCACAATAAAATGCTGCTATAAATATTTTGGTATGAAGGTGAAGCCTTTTTTTTTTTTTGTAAATGACCTAAAGGGATAGCTTTTTCAGAAAGCAGTATATAGATTTCTGTCATCTTTGTCTGTATATATCAGGAGTTATATATTTAGTCAACAGAGGAGAAAAATTTTACAAAATTAAATCCATGGCTACTATCATTTTATAAAAGACATGCAAACTCACTCCTAACTCCTATCCTCTTTCCCCACATGTTTCTACATGTATTAGGAAGAATACTTGCCTTGTACTGAGGGAAGAATATTTATTGTAAATGATACAACCTAAGAGTGTAGCACTTCCCTGTAATGGTATTTCTTGTGAATATTAAAATCATCTCCATCTTTTTAGAAACTAAGCTATGAGGAACTGCAGAGGGTGAAAAACTAGACATAAATACTATAAAATTTTAAAAATCAGGCATAATTGTTAGTTCCTAAAGGTCAAAAGAAAAACTGGACCCAGAAATGTTTTATAAAACTACAATCTTTGTTTCCATATCACAATTGTGATTTCCATACCACAGTTCCTGTATTTGCTGTAGTTCACCAGCTTACACATATTTATAGTTTAATAGTTAAGTACTTAAATTTAGATTTCTAATTTATTAGAATTTTGTTTATTTACAAAAATCACACAACTTCATTTTACAATTGATTTTCCTTTAAGTTCACTATAAATCTCAGAATTCTATTTTTAAAGATATCTATTTAAAAGGCAGAAAGTCTGTATTACTTTTTCTGTCTTCTAAAACTTCAATCCCTAATTGTCAGATTAACTTCAAACACCTATCTCTATTTTAACAATAGCTTCCCCTGAATTTGCAGTAGTGTGAACCAAAAACCAGAGTAAAGAATAACAAATATAGACAACAAAAAATTGTTCTATAAAAATTTTTTTAAAAACTTAAGAGATCTGGGTCATTTCTACAAATGAATGCTAATTAGCAAATGAAACATCTGTTTATTCTACTTAATAGCTTTTTTCTCATTATTTCAGAAGACTGTTCAGTTGAAATATTCAAGAGGGGCTAGCTTTCACATAATAAAAGAATTTAATCTGCCAGGACAATTAGCTTTAGTTTTGTAGTTTTATAAAACATTTCACAAGAAATACCATTACAGGGAAGTGCTACACTCTTAGGTTGTATCATTTACAATGAATATTCTTCTCTCAGGACAAGGCAAGTATCCTTCCTAATATATGCAGAAACATGTGGGGAAAGAGTAATAGTCGGCTACTGAAATTCATTTTAACATATTTGAGAATATGTACCCTATTGAATCAAGGATTGAGGTTTTGCTGTTGGTTTAGTTTTTTTTCTTTCATTTTTACAACATAACTGATAGGATTGAGAAAATCATTTTTGCATAATTATATAGGGGGAAAATGTATTTTGAACTGAAGTCAAGCTAATTAATGCGATTTATTTGTCATAAGGCAAATTTCTACTCCTTGTTATTCCAGTAAAAATAAAATTTGTATGTCACTGGAATAGAGAAATCTATATTTGTAATGGTGATGGGAATTTGAAGATCTTCTGGGCCCTTTAATAAGCCTAAGGAAATTTGAAGACCTTCCCTGCTTTGAAAATATACCCTGATTCTAATAGGCTGAATGTAATCACATGGAGCCTGTGGTGGGGGGAGTTTGCTGAAGGGTGGGGCAGAGCACACAGGAAGCTGGGCGTCAGAACAGCTAGACAGGAAGAGAGGATGCCTCAGTGGGAGACAGGCTTGTGAGTAAATGTTGGTTTGTGGCAAGGTTAAAGGACGCTGTGGCTCTCTGTGCTGTTATGACTTAACTTCTTTGCTACCATGATGGAATCAGCTTACTGGTTTGGGGATTTGGTTTTCTGGTGTCCAAATAAGTGTTTTGCTTCTGTTTTCTAGGTAGAGTCTGTTATATTCAGGCACTATACTGGCATATTTATAGTGATCATTGATGCTGTGAATATTGCATTGGTGCTACAATATTTTGAACCTGTATTAATAGGATATAATTTTATGTAGTTCCCTGAAAGGTTAAATTATTTAATGGTAAAATAACTAGCAAGTTTTAGATACAGGATGTGAATTCAGCTCAGTGTTTCTGACTACAATGTTGGTTCTCTAACCACTCTGGCACACTAGTATCCTGAGAATTTGGATGATATGTTATGAGGTGTTTCCCCCCTCAATTTTTACTATACAATATTTATATAATTGACAGTGGACTTTTTTGAATAATGATGATAAAGATGAAATAACCATTTATTTATCTTGAACACTTTGCCAAGAAAACTCTTCCTATTCCATTTTTTTTCATTTTTTAGGGCTTATGGAGAAGTAACTAATGCAAGATCCTGTTTGTCTATGAGTTTCAGAACCTGAGCAAGGATGGATATGAGATGTGAAAATAAAAATTTTCATGTTTTATTGTAAATAAATTCCTATGGTAACATTTTAGTAAATGGAATTGTTAATCATTTGAAGTGGCTGAAAAACCTAGGGGATTCTTGGGTTTTAAAAGCTGTATCAAAATTTTATTATTCTTAAATTCATTTAAATTGATTTCAAGTATATTCCTACCAACACTGTAACTATTATCTGACTTTAATGTAGCACTGATACATGATTGTAAAAATTACATATGATATCAAGTTGCAATTCAGTACCTCTGAAACTGTAATTAATTATGATACTTGTATTTCCTTTGGAAGTACTTAAAAAGTATGTGCTCTTGAGGGACCAGAAAATCTGAAGGACAGTACAATCAGTTTGGGAACCTAGTCTAATATTCATATCCAGTCATAATTGGACAAAGCACCATGGAATCATTTTGTTTGGGGATAACAAAACTCTGAAGTGGTAAATTACATAATTCTCAATTGGAAAAGATATAATAATTTTCTTTTATATTCAAGATGTATATATATTCTCATAGAAAAATTATCAAATTTTAATATATGAATATTAAGATTAGACCCACAAAGCCTTACCTAGATCATGGGATGATACTACTACTTGCCTTGGAATTGGACTTGTTGCTTTCTATTGACAATATATTTGATCTTCCGCCTGTGCCTTAACCACTTTGGGCCTTAGTTTTCTCATCCTCAAATAAGTGAGTTAGACTAAATAATCTCTAAGATCCCTTTTAATTCTAAATTCTGTGAATCTGAGAATCATCTCAGCCCACTACTTCGAAACAATATTTTCTTACCTTTTCTTGGTGTACACTATTTTCAAGGACTGTTTTAATATAGTCATTTGGGAGCTGTATTTTTAACTGATTGTATGAAACTGGTAACATTTACCTATGTCCATACTAGGTGCTAGGATTTATAAATCTCTTTATGAGAAAAGTATAGTACAAATGTAGTTTGTTTTAACTAAACCTGTAGAATGGATGTGATAATCTCTAAGAATCTTTACAGTTCTGAATTTCTTCACATACATGTGTCTGGACAGTAATAACAGAATTGTACTATTAATTTGCAGCATTATTTGGCCTTTATGATGATGTGGCTTAAATTATCAATTTAAATTCCACTCATCAGGATTGTATAAAAATTAGTGCCTATGATACAGTACCTTTTTATGACTGGAATAGCTAGATCAAATTTTGTTTGATACATAGGTATCACTTTAAAGGATGATTCTAATTCTGTATTTTCCAGTTTGGAATCTGAAGTAGCAGCTATGTCTATTATTCTGAGTCTTTGTAATCTGGCAGAGTATTTTCCACTATGCATGAATTGTAGGGAGGTTGACGTCCCTGTTTTCCTGTATTGATTTTGATGGACACAGATTAATAAGAGAACACAGAATAAGATATTGTCAGAGGCATCATGTGGTGTTAACATAAGTTCCTTGGGAGCAGGAATTGTTTTCGCTTTTTCCCCTGTATCCCTAGTTAGCAAAGTGCCTGGTATGTTAAATCCAGGGAAAATAGTATGTCATACATGCATCACTAGCTAGATACATGAACATAGAATAAACATCATCAGTAAAACTTTACTTGTGGATTTCCTCCCCCACTACCTAATAACCATTCTTGATTAAATACAAAGTTGCCATCACAAGAATTAAAATTTAAACATCATGAATATACCTAGCATGTATCAGAATTGGTAGTTTAACTCAGGTCTGAAGCCTCAGTTTTCTATTCACTATAACATATCATCTCTCAAACTATGTTATCTCCCAGGTCTCTTGAAAAAAGCAACTAAAATGTAATCAGTGTGATAATATAAATGTAGCATGTCTTTCATCATGAGATATAATAAAAACTGATTTACCTGTAGTTTAGAAAAAAGGGAGCTGGAAAGTAAAAATTTGTGAGTGTCTAGGGAAAATTAGGGTAACCTAATTATAAAACAGACACTAGGTTATTTAGATAGACATCTTCTGAGAATGAAGAAGAGAAATACCTCTACTTGTAACTTGAACATCCAACTCCTTTCATTCTAATTCTGTACTTCCCAAAAGAGCCTTCTGATTGGTAATTTGGTTTCCTAAGGAGTCCCCTGTAAATATGACTTGTTCTAGTTCTCAGGGTAAATCTCTATTAGTGAAATAGTTGTCATTCTGCATTTTTTTGTATTTGCTTTTTGGAGGGGGAAAGTCAGGGCAGTTGGGGTTAAGTGACTTGCCCAAGGTCACATGGCTAGTAAGTGTTAAGTGTCTTGAAGCCAAATTTGAACTCAGGTCCTCCCAACTCCAGGGCCTGTGCTCTATTCGCTGCGCCACCTAGCCACCCCCATTTTGCATTTTTAATCACTCTCTTGTGCATTTAGTAGGAAGGATTTGCTCCTTTGAACCTAATCATTGATAAATAATAAAATTTATAGAATTAGATTAAATGATAAATAATAAAGTTGAGTTTCTCAGCTTCCCAAGTTAAAATGGGCTGTCTGAATCCCTACCCAAGTTCAACTACCTGAAAAAAGCAGAAAGACTTTTTGTTACAAATGCAACAATGAGAAAGATATATCATAGAGAAGCAAATAAAAAGGAATGGGTGATTAACAATGCCAAATATTATGGAAGGCAGCTAAGTGGTGCAATGGATAGCTAGCCCTGCAGTCAGGAAATCAAGTTCATATACAAGCTCAGACACTACTAACTGTATGACCCTGGACAAGTCATTTTACTATTTTGCCTCAGTTTCCCCATCTGTAAAATGAAGATAATAGTATTTGACTCCCAGTGTTGTGAGGAGCAAAGGAAATACTGTTTGTAAAGTGCTTAGCACAGTGCCTGGCACTTAGTGAGCACTAGATAAATGCAGGCTATTATTACTATCAGAGTGTAAGGAAAACAAGGAATGAGCAGATTCTACTGCATTTAACAATGGAAAGGTTTCTGAGATCTTCAGGAGTACAGTTTCTGTATAATTGTAGCGGCAGTACTCAGTTGGTTATAGAAATCTATCTTACCCTACAAGAAAGTAGGAGCAGAAGGTAATAAGAGGAAGCGGGGGTGGGGTGATAGAACAGAGGGCAGATTGGGGGACTGTTCAGTCAGAAATAAAACAGTTTTCAAGTGGGAAGGAGGGACAGGGTGAAAAGAGAGAAAGAATAAATGTGGGATAGAATAGAGAGAAAGTGGGTGTGAAAAAAATTGAAGCAAGTTTCTGTGATAAAGGTCTCATCTCTCAAACATATAGAGAACTGAGTCAAATTTATAAAAATAAATGCCATTCCCTTATTTAAAAATAATCAAAAGATACACTCAGTTTCAGGTGAAGTAATCAACGCTATCTATAACCACATGAAAAAAAAATTCTAGCTCCCTATTATTAGAAGAAATGCACATAAAAACAATTCTGATGTACTTTATATCCATTAGATATAAAGATATCCATAGATAACAGGACAAAAATGGTAAATAACAAATGTTGGAAGGAATGTGAGAAAATGAGACTTTAATACACTGTTGGTGTAAACTGATTCAAACATTCTGTAGAACAATGTGGAACTATGCCCAAAGGGCTATAAAACCATGCATACCCTTTGACCTGACAACAATACCACTACTAAGTCTATCCCAAAAGAGATTGTGAAAAAGGAAAAGGACCTGTGTGTACAAAAACATTTATTTATAGCAGCTCTTTTCTGGGGACAAAGAATAAGAAACTGAGGGTATTCCCAGTAACTGGGGAATGTCTGAATAAATCATGGTGTGGGATAATGGTGGAAGACTATTGTACAATAAGAAATGAACAGGATGCCCTCAGAAAAACCTGGCCAGACTTGCATAGAGTGATACAAAATGAAATGTACTGTGTACAAAGTAACAGCAATATTATAAGATGATCAGCTGTGAAGGCCTTAGCTATTCTCAGCAATACAACGATCCAAGACATCTCTGAAGGACTTATGATGAAAAATGCTATCCATCCCCAGAGAAAGAACTAATTGTTTCTGAATTTAGACCGAAGCATACTTTTCAAAAACTTTATTTTTCTTGAAAGTTTTTGCTTTTGTCTATGTTTTATTATATAACATGACTATTATGGAACTGTTTTGCGTAACTACACATGTATAGCCTATATTAAGCTGCTTGCTTTCTCAATGTGGGGGGAGGGGGTATTGGAGGGAGGAAAGGAGAGAATTTGGACCTCAAAATTTTAAAAACAAATGTTAAAAACTGGTTTTGCATGTAACTGGGGAAAAATAAAAATTAAATACTTAAAGATTAAGAAATAAATAAAAAAATATTGTGGTGGCAAAGGCCAGATTGCAAGAAATTAAGAAAATAACAAGGGACAGAACATTTGAGGATTTTAGCAACAAACAGGAACTGGAAAGCACAGAAAGGGGGAACTGCCTCTAAGGGAAAGTTGTGTTTGTGGTTTTTTTTTTGTTTGTTTGTTTGTTTTTAAGATGGGGGAGATCTGGGTTTGTTTGAAGGATGGAAGAAAAAGTGTTTGTACAGAGGGAAAGTGTTACTAGGGTTCTTCAAGAATTGTTAACTTTGGGAATGAGACCATAGAGGTGGTGAAAGATGTGCTCCAGAATATAAATGATAGGGTTAGTGTTGAGAGAAGAGAGAAATCTTTTATTTTTGAAGCTGGCCAGAAGAATCAGAAGATAAAATAGAGGGAGAAGTAATGCTAGGATGGAGAAAGTAGAAGAGATGCCAAAATTGGTTGCATTGTAATTAAACTTCGCCCTCTAGGAGCTTACATTCAGATGTAAAATAAAAGAATAATGGCATAACCTAACCTTAAAATAGAGGTTCTGGAAGGAATTCTCCAATGAGAACCAGAGGCTGCAGGGACTATAGATACTTCCAGGGTGCACTTAGAAGTCATAAGATGAGGGAGAAAGGAAGGAAAAGCATATAATTCAAGGTTTAGAAGAGAAGCAAATATTCATTTTGTGGCATGAACTCTGGATTTGATGCCAAAGGACCTGTGTTCAAATCGTAGCTCTGCCACATGGTATCTGTGACCTTGGGCAAGTCTCTGGGTCTCAGTTTCTTTATTTCTAATACAAAGTGTTTAGACCAGTGATCTTTAAAGTTTCTTCCAGCTATAAATCCTGTAAGTACTAAATAGCTATGAGACTGCACGTTTAAAAAAGAGCCAGCAGTGTGATATGGAAGCTAATTGTTGGTTGCACTAATACTTCTGTATAATGCCCAGAACGAGGGAGGCCTTAGTCACTGCTATTCTCAGAACAAAATGTCTCTAACCTTGGACCAACGCTGTCACCTAGCCCCTGGTCGGGGTCACTTTTGAGTACTCTATTGACAAAGTTTCAAAAGCAGCAGGGAATTTAAATGCTCTTAACACAGACAAGGATATATTTTGTTATAAGGACTCTAGCTTTCATAGAATTGTTAAGTGTAATATGCCAGAGTAGTGACTTCACAGCAGAGCTATAATAACACTGGTGGCAAGTCCATCTTAAAGGAAAAATTTGAACTTCATCCTTAAGTGCACAGGTTTATTCACTTTGTCCCAACACAAATGGCTCAGCAGCTTCTCTTTTTTACTGCTAAAATGGGATGGTAAACATGTGGTCTTTGTTCAGGTGAAAGAAAGCATAAAAGTGGTGCCTCGGGATAACAAAACCAGCAAGATAACCAGTGCTGACTAAGAACTCTCATAAATTTTTTGTTTGTTTTACAATCACATCTTTTTGGAAAGTGTACTATTCTCTCCCCTCTCCCCCCAACGTGCTCTCATTTGCAATTCTTTTTGAGTTTCGTTTCCCTTTTTCTCTAAAAAGTAAGGCTGCAGTGATGAATTAATTATAAAAGCCAGATCTTATAGCAATGGGTCCAATTTTGGGTACTATATTTTGGGAATTAAATTGATAATCTTGTTCAGAGCAAGGAGGTGGTGAGGAGACTTAAAACCATTTAAGGATTATCTTAAGAAATTGGGTAGGTATAGCTGGAAGAAAAGAAGGGTTGGGAGGCAGAGACATAATTACTATATTCAAATACTTTATTTGAAATGCTTCAAAGGGAAGACTCATTTTGTTCAATCTGAGAAGCCAGAAGAAGGACCAACGTTGGAAATAAGAGATTTTGATTCATTATAAAGACTTTTCAACAATTAGAACTGTTAAAAAATGGAATGGTTGGCCCCTTAAGGCAATCAATTTTTCATTACAAGGAGAGACTAATGACTTGTTGGGAATATTAAAGACGGGATTCCTGCTTCTGTTTGGACTTAAACTAGATGACCTTTCAAGTGCCTTCCAATTCTAAAGTTCTACAATTTTTTTGTTCTCTCTACTGACTGGGTGCAATGAGAGGGTATATAAGATTAAAAAATTCTACCTTCCCAGAGCTTTTGGCCTTTTTAAAGAGAAAAAACCCCCAACATATAAAATAATTAGATAACTACAACAATTAGAATACATGACAGAGGGGCAGCTAGGTGGCGCAGTGAGTAGAGCACCGGCCCTGGAGTCAGGAGTACCTGAGTTCAAATCCGGCCTCAGACACTTAACACACAAAAAAAACTAGCTGTGTGATCTTGGGCAAGTCACTTAACCCCAACTGCCCTCCAAAAAGCAAAAAAAAAAAAAAAAAAAGAATACATGACAGAAAATAAGGTTCTAGAATGAACATCACATTAATACAATTTACAGTTTTCAGAGTTCTTTTATATACAATATTTCATTTGATCTTTAAACCAGTTCTGTGAGGCAGATAGTAGAGTTATTATTATCCTCATTTGACAAAATGAAGAAATGGAATTACAGATATTGTAGACTACCCAACTTTCTACAGTTAAGTGAAAAGCCAAGACAAAGTTCTCTGTCTCCATACATTGTCTTGCACTTGTAGTGCTTGCTGAATAAGTGTTCAATGATGTATTATCTGCTAATTGAACTCTGACTCCTAGTATAGTATGTATTTTCATACATACTGCTATTTCAACCAAATGCTAAACTGTATGATATAAACCACGAGTATCATAAGAAACGGAGAAAAATACTGTCAAAAATGCCACAATAGTATAAAGCACTCTTATCAGTATAGTGAAAACCACAATGACATATATGACATGATTCTTGACTTTAAGGGGCTTACTATTGACTTGGGGAGATAAAAGAGGTATACATAATAAAACCATAACAATATATAGCAGACATTGTTGGGTTTAGTTTAGCTGTAATGGGAGATAGTCTGCTGGTAAATACTAAATTATTTAAGATTTTCTACTAATTCTTAATTTACATATCAGGTTTGGGGCATGTAAATTCCACACTAAGGCACATGGGTTTAGAAAAAGCAGCAAGATAGAGGTGTTCTCTAACACTCCCTCACTCCTCCTAAGTTTTAAACTTGCTGTGATGGTTTCGGTTATTATGGAAACCAGAAGAGGTGTGGCTGGAAGCAGAGGGGGTGGAAAGAGGAACTGCAGTCAAAGTTCTCACATCATCTTCAAAACCAAAATTATATTCTCATCCACTCCATGATTCTCAGCTTGAATAATCCATTTGCCAGTGCCCAATGCAAATGTTATTAATACAAAAATCTGGAATTGATATGATGCACAAATCTTAATATTATTAAATTTTTTTGTAGCATCTCTTTAAAATGTTCCATATGGATTAGTGTGGCTGGTTTACATATGAAATTTCTTAAAAGGGCACATATTTAACATGTTTTGCATAGGGTGTAGCATATCACACCAGTATACTTAATATAATTTCACACAGGCACTTAATGTCTGATAATGATGAATAACAGACACCTACAGTACTGAGCTGATCTGAAAATACTTTTTTCAGTTAAAAAAAAAAAGGTGAACTTGATGTTTCTGTTCTTAGAGAAGGCCTATGTTCTCCATTTCTGGGTAAAGGTAGATATACAAATCATTCCTTTTCCACAAAACCCAGCCCTATTTCTACTATATACTTCATACTTCCACTCACCCAGATGTGCAATTCATGAGTGATCTTGTTGACTCTTAACACTTCCCATATTCATCCCTTTCTCTTCATTTATAGGACCCACCCACCCATTGTGGCATTTATAAAGCATACCACATACTTTATAATGGGAAAAGGAGCAAAAGAACTTACCAAATGTATTATTATAGTTGTGCCAAATCATTCAGAAAAAGTAATGATTCAAACTGAGGCCTATTTGACTTTCAAAATTTATGTAAGTTCCCTCCCCTCATGTTTTCATTCACACTTCTCCTTTTCCAATCTCAGGACTGACTACACATTCCCTTTCACCATAGCACTCTTCTTCAAAAAGCTTCACTTGTAGGGGTGGCTAGGTGGCACAGTGAGTAGAGCACTGGCCCTGGAGTCAGGAGAACCTGAGCTCAAATCTGGCCCCCTATACGTAATACTAGTCACCTTGGGCAAGTCACTTAACACCAATTGCCCTGCCTTCCCCCCTCCAAAAAAACAACAAAACAAACAAACAAAAGGCTTCACTTGTCCCTTTCTTCAAGGGTCAAACTTTCCACCTTCACCTTTCCCTACTATCAGGAGTACTTGTGTAGTCAGGAGGGTCTACTACTTAATGTAATCAATCCACAGGTGATATGTACATTCCTCCTAGTGTGTGGGGTACGGGGAATCCGGAGGGTGGTCCTCTCTATGGTGGGGATCAAGGAGAAGAGGTGGGTTACAAAAGACAGAACAAGAATTTATACCCTAATGCAGTCAATTCTCCCTCCCCCTGGCTGTCCCTTCTCCCACAGCTAGGAGAAGGGCTCTCAGTCTGGGTAAAAAATGTAACCCAATGGCAAATAACAAAGAAGCCCACCTATTGGCAGGGAGGTGGGACAGGAACCCAAGGTTTCATCCATAGCCTTATTTGGTAAAGGCCAAAGCAAGGGATGGGAAAAGGTCACAAGCAAGGGTAGAAGTAAAAAACTCCTGAAAAAGGGCCTGATGCTTTTAAAGGTATGGTATACAAGGGTAGAAGTCTAAAACTCCTGAAAGGGGCCTAATGCTGATGACAAGGGAAGGGGGGAAGGGTCCTAGGTGGTGTAAACCCAGGATTCAGGTCTGTAAAGTCTTACAAAAGTCTGTCTCTGGTTTCCAGATAGTTTCTCTCCCTTCTCATTCTGAGAAGTCTTCACAGAGGGTGCAGAGAGTTTACCCCACTCACTAGGGTACTGTACTCTGCCTGAGTTTTTAATTACACTTAGAGGCATCAGCAAACTATACCTCATAAAAGCTAACATTTATAGAACAAAGTGCTTTACAAGTATTTCACTTAATTTTACATAGGAGGAAACTGAAGCAGATAAATCACATGGGTAGTATCAGAGGCTGCATTTGAACTCAAGGTCTTCCTGACTGGAGATCCAGAGATCCAGAGCTCTATCCAGCTAGCATATCTAGTTGCCTCTGATAAATGCTATTGTTCTTACTGTTTCAATTAAATATAACAAACATTTAAGTGTCTGCTATGTGCACAATCCTGTGGTAGGCACAGGAATTTATAAGACATTGGGAAAACCTCCTTTTTCTCAAAGAACTTCTTCTGACATGATGTATGTTAATCTTCCCTTAAATTTGTAAACTCATTAATGATATTTTTTTCTATATTCCACAGTTCTGGGACATAGGTGAATAATGTTAATAATACCAAGAATAAATTAGAGCGAACTGAGCACAGGAGAGCAGCCAGGAGCTGGGTCACAGCTGAAAAGGAAGCAGAGAATGGAGCTATTGTGTAGCATATGGGATCAGATACTAGCCACCCTTCCCAAGTCTGACTAGGAGAACAAGTGATGAAGATAAAAAGAGCAGTGCTGATTAAAAAAAAAAAAGAAAAATTTGGTTTTTTTAAAATTTTTTGTATTTATTTTCAATGTATATACTTGAATATATTCACATATGTATATATTTTAATTTTAACAAGATTTTCTTTTAGTTCAACCTATATATATTTCAACCAATACAAAATGCCATGTAAAAGTTTACCATTTTTAAGACATCATTCATCCTATTTTCACTATTTCTTACCACTAACTGTATCCCTTCTGCTACATTTGAGTTAACCTCTATCACTTTCCCACAGATTGGGTGTTAACTGGTTACATGATATCCATGATGCTCAGTGGGAGCAGGAAATAGTTTGCTTTTTGTTGGCCTCTCTCCGGGCTCCCATGTCAGCACAATGCCTGCCACATGGCAGGACCTGATTAATAAATGCTAGTTGACTGAAATGACTGACTTTACAATACGCAAAGCCCCTCTTCCGGAGGGCTCGAGCGGCCTCCCACGGTCACCCCGAACCCCCACTAGAAGCTGGGTCTTCTGGCCCCAGCTCGGCCCCGCTATGCCAGGCCTGACTGAATCTCAATTACAGAATTCAAATGACTCCAACCCACGGCGCAGCTAGTTGCCTTAGGTTGGCTAGGGAAGCGCTGCAGACCCTTCAGCCTACGCCTGGGTTAAGGAAAACCCCGCTGCCTCCGGATGAGACGGAGCCTGAGGCATCAGGAAGGAGTCTTGGGGAAGCCTTCAACATTCCTGTCTCCGCGAGTACCGGGAGGAGGAGGAGGCGAATGCAGTACGCCAGAAGCACGTACTAAACCCAAGCCAAGCCATTGGGGTTTTCTTTACTTACTTTCTACTCAGGATAAGCCCTGGGACGCACTACTTTGTTAAGAAAAGGGCTGACTGGCAGCGCCAGCAAGAGCTCTCCGCCAGAAAGCCACAGAGTTCTACAGAGAAGCATAACATACGAGCCCTGAGGGCAGTTCCTGCACAAGTCATCGAAAACAGGAAGCCTCGCGAGAGTTCCAGAGGGGAAGGCCACGAGCACGAGCCCAGGAGCCGTTAGGGTGGAACACCTCCCCGGCGGGGGCGGGCGGAGGTACTGCGGTTGAATGCCAGTTGGTGGAGTCCCCGCGGGAAACCAGTGAGCGCGAGGAGCGTGCGCGCTCATGTAGGCGGCGACGGTGGCGGCGAGCGGCGGCGTCAGCTTCTGGAGGGGGAGGGAGGGTTGACGGCTTTTGTAGGGTGGCGGCAGCGGCGGTGGCGCCTTCCCGTTTGGTCCGTACCGTTTCTCTTGCGGGAGCTGGACTGAGTGTGACAGAACGAGGGTCGGGAGAAGGGGTCGCTGCATTCTCCAGTATATCGAACTGAGGAGAAGCCGCCGCCCGGACTCTTTTCCTTTACCCCGGTCCCCCGCCCCCTCACCGCCGGCCCGAAGGAAGCGGCTGCGGCGGCGACGTCATCTCACCTCACCCTGCCCTCTCCCCTCCCTCACCCCCTAGCCCTGAGAGGGCCGGCTTACTCCCCAATTCTCCCCTCACTCCACCCGATCGCTAGCTCACTACGCCGCCGCTGCTGCCGCCGCCGCCATGTCGGCGCAGGCCCAGATGCGTGCTATGCTGGACCAGCTGATGGGCACTTCTCGGGACGGTAAGCCACAGCCAGAGCCCCGGGGACGGGGATAAGGGCCTGGGACGGAGGTGGGAAGTGTGTGGGGGAGAAGAAGGGGGAGGGGAGAGGAGCGAGTGAGCGGTATCTCGCCCTCGAGCTGCCTAGTCTGCTAGAACTGCGGAAGGGGAGCCGGAGATTGGTAGCACGAGGTCCCACGCTCTCCCCCACCAATCTGAGGCCGGTGGGAGGGCCTGAGGGCGGTGTTTCCGACGATTGGCGGGAGCGGCTACCAATGGGACGAGGCGGGGTCGGGCCCGGCAGGTAGAAAGAGGAGAGCTCGGGCATTTTTGTTGATTTACACTAGACGAGGAACTTTTGAGTTTTTTAAGCTTAACCCGAGGGACCTTTGCTTTGCCGCCGAAGTCCCCCAGTGGTTCGGCGTACTGCTGTGAAGCCCACTAGCTGCCTCATTCGCACAGGTTCTGGCTCCTGTGCTGAAAAACTAGTTCCGCAAGAGGGAATTTGGTGATTCTTCACCGCCTCTTTCCTGGATACTGACTGGAAGAGAAACTCTATTCCTCCCTACTCCCAAGGAAAGCGACTCTTTACTTAGATGTAGGGCGAAACCCCTAATCAGAGCTTTGGCCAGGCACTTCTCTGCCCAACACGGCCAAGATCAATTTTTGGAGAAAATCTGACCCAAACCATGGTTTCTTGAAGTGGGTGGGTTTGGTCCCATTTTATGACATATCGAGGTCAGTATTTCAAAGGGACCTCCATTTTGTTGCCAGACCAGTCACTGACAAAAGTAGCTGCCTAACTTTATCCAGTTGATATTAACATATTTTGCGCTTGCCCCAAATTGAAGCACTTTGAAAATTTGGTGCCAGAGTGACAGAACTCGGTGAGAGGGGGAAGAGGGGTAACTTTTAGTTAGAAAAACATTTGTACAAAGACCAGCTAATGCTGAAACCTATTTTATGAAATGAATTTATAACCAAAAATATGATGTACGGTAGTTTGTTCGAATGTGATCATTTATCATTTGTTTATGTGTACTGAATTCATATTCAACTTCTTTAATCAAATCCAAGTGAAAGTAAGTATAGTGTGTGATCTTACCCTACTTCATTTTCATTTCTCAATACCAAAACATAAAGTTCCATTAGATAAGTATTTGATTTGAAATTCAATAATGCTTTATCTTTTCATTCTCTACAGCAAAATAACCTTGGGTTGGATAAAAAAAGCTATTTTTTATAACAGTTTTATAGAATAGCCTTTTCTTTCATTTTATTTTATTAGTATTTTAAAAGAACACCACCCAGTTTTGCAAGCTGTGTTCCTTTTTTTTAAATTTCAAGATCCATAGCTTTGCAAATTATATTTAAATAAAGGCATTGAAAGACTTAGAGGCCTTACATAACAGAAATTTGTCAGATTGTTTTTGGAGGAGTGTGCCACGGAGAGGGGGAATTGGAGAAGGAAATGAGTTTTATTTGTCTTATATACTAAGTTTTTTTCATTGTCAAGTTTTTGTATGTGAAAAAAGTTCAAGATGCTTTTTTTAGTTGCTAGCTGCAACCTTGTTGATAGTTCATGGAAATAGAGGGATACTGTTTTGTAACTGTTGCTTTTCAGTTGAAAGACCAGGAAGGATCTTACTTTATTGAACAATCTTATTTTAAAGTAAATATATAAAGGAAGTAATATTCAGTAGTCCCACTTACAGAAATACATGAAGTGTTAAGTTCACTTAAGCACAGCAGGTTTTTTTTTTTTTTAAGCACAGCAAGTTTTAATCGGAATTCAGTTTAGCAAACATTCATTAGGCGTTTGCCATGTACAAGGTATTGCATTTTTTGGATCCCTTATGTGGTTTTAATTTCCCTACTGTACATTCCTAAATTAAGGAGAAGAAGAGGAACAAAGTCACTGCCTCAGTCTTACAGAAGTTACTGTGACAAGCCAGGCATATAGATAGATGGATAGATAGATGGATGGATAGATAGATAACATAGATAACATAGATAGATAGATAGATAGATAAAACCAAAAAACCCAACACATTCTTTATCCCCAAGTTTAATACAACTAATTTAATGGTACTGTGGTTTGTTCTGTAGAAGTGTTGCTGCCTACTTCAATCTGTGTATTTTCCTTTTTTGCTTTCCTTTCCTTTCCTTTTTTTTTTTTTTTTTTGGCTCTATATTTGTAGATTTTTACTTTGTTCGTGTCTTTAAAAATCTGGTATGCAGGCCATAATCAAGAACATACACCTTTCAGAAAAGTAAAGTTTAATTTTCATTTTGAAGAGTTTTTTTTGTTTGTTTATGCAAATGCACGTTTTGGATTAAAACAGCTATTCTCCTTTTCTCATTATGGGGTGTCCTTTGTATGGAGATTTTTTGTGTTTTGATAGTTGCATGATTCAAACCTTAAAGTAATTGGGATTGTTCTTTTATATCAGTTCACCTGAAGTTATACCAGTTACATTCCTGAAAAACATCATGTAACTTGAAACCATATACTAGAAGGCTTTAAATTTATGAACTTAATTGCTAGTGGAGGAAGTGGGGAGGAGAGAAACAAAAGTACCAAAGGGAAGTACAAAACAAGAACAAAAGTACAAAAGGGAAAGGGCTGCAGAACAGGATACCTAAGGTAAGGTGTACTCCCTTTATACATAGAAACTAGCCATGCAGTATTTTGTACTTTGGGGAAAGGGGGCCCAAGATGGAGAACTCTACCATATTGTTCTACCATGGTGAACCAGTCTCCTAATAAGGTCTGGACAGTAGGAGCTCAAATTGAGTCACGGGCATTGTAAAGTGTACTTTGTTTTTTTCCATGATCTATTAAATTTAATTCGGGAGATTAGTTAACTAGCTCCTTAAAGCACACACTATCTTGGGTGTATATAAACATATTGGTCCTTCAAACTTTACTCTGAAATCATTAAATATGGTTTTCAGATTCCAAAAAATCTATTTTGAGCTCTTCTAGGAGAAAGGATTTTGATTTGTGAGGAAGAAGGTATAGATACTTTGGTGTCTGGATCACTTCTGGAAAGCAGGTCTAATTTTTGTGGTCAGCAGGAACACATTGGGTATCTGGGGGAGAGAAAAGGAAGGGAGAAAAATTGTAAAGGGATTTCTAACCAACAAATAAGAGGACTAAAGACAAAACTACCTTTTTTGCAATTTTGTCTAGGGCCCTAGGTGGCCACTGCCTGTGTGCCACTGAAAGTCATCTTGGTTCCTAGGTTACAATGCCTGGCTTACTGCATAAATGAAAGCAGGATACCAAGTGAGTTGAAACATCAGTCACTATATAAAGTGGTTTATACCAGTGTAACTGGGAGTCCAACTGTATTTGGACTTTTTTTTTTCGATAAGGCATTGTGGACTAGTGAAAAGAGCACTGGAATGAGAATTAGAAGACCTGATTTTCTGGTCCAGGCTTGACTCCTTATTGTGACCTTAGGAAAGTTTAACCTTTCTGCCTCTAGTTTAAAAAATCTTAAATGGGAAAAAAAATGCACTTTTTTTCTTGCACTGAGTATTGAATAATACATGCAGCATGTGTATTCAGTGTTCTTTGGAAGGCAGGTACTATAAATATATATATATATATATTATTGTTATTTTTTTTCTTCAGTACAAAACATGACTTTTGCAAGTCCTTGTTTTAAGATTTTGTTATTTTTGTGCGAGTCTGTTTGTACTAGTGGAAGGAAGGCATTGTCTGTAACATTCCAAAACCAAATGAAATAGGTTAATTATGATTTTTGCCCCAGTAGATTTGCTTTCTAATTACATTCTCCTTGCATTCATATTTAAAATACTTGTATTCCCAGTTGATGGTGGGAAGTCTGTGGGTAACAATAGAAAGACAGGATATGAAAATATTTGTATAGACTAAAAAAATGCAAATATTGTGCAATTGTCTGTATAGTAATTGAGTGTTCTCTGGGGATTCTAGTATCTGTGCATCTATATTAACAGGCAGTATGGTATAAGGGAAAGAGCACTAAACTTACAAGATTAGAGTTTGTTTTACCTCTTCTGCTTACTAGCTTTGCAACCTTTAGCAAGTCTACTCTGAGCCATGGTTTTCCTCATCTGTAATATAAAGATTCCCTACTTTGCAAGTAGGGGGTAGGTAACACAGGGGATAGAGTGCTGGCCCTGGAGTCAGGAAGACTTAAGTTCAAATGTGGCCTCAGATATTTACTAGCAGTGAAATCCTGGGCAAGTCACTTAACCCTGTTTACTCCACTTTCCTCACCTGTAAAATAAGCTGGAGAAGGAAATGATAAACTACTCCAGTATCCTTTGCTAAGAAAATCCCAAATGGGGTTACAGAATTGGACACTACTGAATAACAACAACAGTTAACAAGGTTGTGAGTATTAAATGAGGTAATAGATATGAAAGCTTGAAGCACTTTTCAACTATTCCATAAACAATAGTTTCTAGATAGCTGTCTAGAGAGATTTCACCTGGTCAAAGCACTTATGCCAAAGAGAAGAAATTGAGATGTCCTTGATTCTTAATCCAGAGGTCTAGGAAAGACGAATGAATAACACAGGTTGTTTATACTGAAATGTCCTCTGGAGGGTTTGCCAAGAGGTTTGTGCCTAGCTCTCACTAACCTTAATAAAAATTAAGTAAATATTGTTGAGAAGAGAGCAGGTTATTCTTAGTGGACCTCACTGATGGTTCTAATTTCTTTTGATGATTCTTTTTGTAACCTTTGTAAACATTGAAGCCTACCATAACAGAAAGTTAGCATCTGTAACAATAGTGCAATATTCACAACACCCACTGTGGTTATGAATATGCTGGAATAGTTGTGAATCACAAAATGTAACAGGCTCTCCACATGGAGGATAGAACCAAAGCCTTTATTCAAATACCAGAAAACCAGGTCCCAGAACCAGAAAATCAAAGCCATTGCAGTAACCACGAAGTTGGTACACATGGTTAATGCAGTGCACATACCCACATTCCCAAGCCTTCACAACAGAACAGGTTCCCTCAAGCATGGATACTCTTCTTTCACTTGCAGTAGCTCCTCAGCCTGGTTCTCGGAAGCTCTCTGCAGAAGTTCCCAGAAGAAAAGCCTCAGCAGAAGCTCCATTCTCAAAATCAAAATTGCTTTCTCCTGTTCTCAAAATCAAAATCACTTTCTCCAGCCTCCATGCAGCTTGCTCTAAGAAGTTCTGACTATCCAGCTTGTGCTCTTCCTTATATACCATATTAGTTTCTCGCTGTTCCACTCCTTCCTGTTACATCAGCAATAAGGGTTCATACCTTCTGTTTCTTTAACAGAGACTTGATATAATTAACTCAAAACTAAATGCTAAACTTAAAACTAAAATGCTGTTTACTTGCCCTTTAGATAGATAGATAGATATGCTATAGATAGAAATGTAGGTGGCAGGTCTTCTGGTAAAATAAAATGTTGATAATTTGACCTTGTTTTTAGTTACTTGCATAATTTTTAAAATGTGTAGTTTCATAATGTCCATTTTTCTTTGTGTGTTCGCTTTTTGGAAGGGGAAGGCAGGGCAATTAGGGTTAAGTGACTTGCCCAAGGTCACACAGCTAGTAAGTATTAAGTGCCTAAGGCCACATTTGAACTCAGGTCCTCCTGACTCCAGGGCTGGTGTTCTATTCACTGTGCCACCTTGCCACCCCTATAATGCCTATTTTTGTATAACATGGCTGCCTTTATACAAATTCACTTATTACATCATTGTTTTCAATATCAATCTCTCTAACTTCTTAGGATTCGAAACATGATCTGTTGTTGAATTTTTTTGTGTTTTTTTAAAATCACTAACACAGTTACCTCTGTTAGCCTCTTTTTATCAGTTTCAGCCTTCTCTTATGTCCTCCTTGGATCAGGGATTTGTCCTAGTTTCTTTAGGGGGTGTTTCACGAATAGACGTACATTTTTAAAAATTAGAAGATATTTCCATAAACATGGCACTAGACCATAACTTTTTTCTAACCTCTTCTTTAATGTCTTGACATTTAGAATTCCAGGCTTATGCCATATTTCTGATGTTATGAATTTGAAACCTCCATATAACCTGTATTATGATCAATTTTCACATAAACCTCCATATAACCTGTATTATGATCAATTTTCACATAAAACTAGTCATAATATTTCATATTCCAAATGACACCCTCGTCCTTATGTTGAATTAATGAACAGAAGAAAAAATTCTTTTTTAGTGGATACCAAAAGATGATCGAGCCCATCAGAAGACATTTCTTTGTCTTCACTAGTTTGCATAGTATAAACAGTGGACAAATGTGCAATGAGTTTTTTTTAGCCCCAGGAGGATCATCAATATTTATTCTAATTAGTAATACTCTTCTAGGAATTATAATGCTCTGTGATATAAGTGATAGCAGACAGTAAACATGGGCTGGGTAGGTAGGTAGCTTTATGAAGGGATAGGCAGGTTAGGAGGAATAGGCATATCAAAACAACACATGGGTCAATACTATTGAAGGATTAAGTGAATAGAAGAGTTTTGAAATGTAGTAGAAGATTCACAACTTGGCATGTCAACAAACATGAACAGAACAAGAAAAAGAAAATAGCAGTTGGCTGGAGCCACACCAGTAGTTCCAGGAATTGGGGGAAACAGAAGTGGGCCTTAGAGTGATGTACTGAACCAGAGAAAATCCTTAAAATTTCAGGGATTTTATGTAGTTCCTGTAGAGTCAGGAACAAATTCCACCATGGTCAGCTCAGGCTGAGTAGTTAGAAGTACCTAGCTAGAGTGAGGGCATTTCTATGACTATTGTTGACTGGACCCTGTAAAACTAACACAGGCAAGGTTGAGTCATTCTGTTTGTAGTCTACTTAAACCTAGGAACAAATGGAATATTACTCTTCTCAAAAGAAAGACAGATAAGAAGAATTCAGAGAAACAGTAGGAAGAATTGCATGAACTGTTGCAAAATGGGAAATAAAAACTGTACACAATGATTATAGCAGTGTAAGTGAAGAGAATGCTAAAAGTCAAAAAAATATAGGTCAGATGCAGCAGTGTTTTTTGCAAATTATTCAAGTTAAAATGTCCTTTCCCAAAATGGGAAAGCAACATGAATTGTCCATTGAAATAACTGGCAGGTTAATTTTTTAATGGGGAATAAATACTTTGGGGACATTTGCTTTAACAACGCCTGGTAGGGTTAAATTTTGTACACATTAGATTTTTTTTTTATCAGTAGCATAAAACTGTACAAAAATGAGTTCTCTGTAAAATGTACAAAACTGACACAGAACTTCATTTGCTGTTTTTATGTTTCATTTGGAAAATACAAGAGCTTTATTAGACTGACCTAGACTATTTAGAAGTATCTATGAGTGAAGAGGTGGAAGAAAGTCAATCTCCTTAACACACTTCCTCATTCCCCTCCCCCTTCAAAAAATGGAAATACCAAAGAGAATAAATATGACTAAAACCACACAGGAAAATAACTTAATGGATAAAGCAGGGTGCCAGTTATAGTAAACTAAAACATTTTGTGGAGCACTTGAATCAGCAAATATATTTAAAGTAATAGAAATAGAATAAGAAAGCATATAACATATCCCCAAATGCTTTCTCAATGAGTAAGAATGGGTGCTAGCAAGAAAATCGAATTGATCAAAAAATATTTATGTAGCCCTTGCTGAGTCCCAAGCATAGTACTAATTGCTGAGGATACACCCTCCCCTTTTCCCCTCTCCCCCCCAAAAAAGAAGAAATAGTACTCTCAAGGACTTTATATTGTGGGGAAACAACATGTACATTCTTAAACTTATGTGAAATAAATACAAGGTAGTTGACAGTTAAGGAAGGCACTAGCATTTGTTGTCATATCAGGAAAGGCTTTCTGTAGAAGGTGGTGCTTGAGCTTCATCTTTTTTATTATTATGGACTTAATCATCAAGAAACACAAACATTTCAAAATGCAAAGAAAAATAGGGAAGAGGATTATAGGAAAAATTATGCAGTTAAAAAAAAGAAATATATACAGCTTAATGAGGTCATAACAACATTATTCTGTCTTCCCTTCTGTACTTTTTTCTTCTGGGCATTTAAAAAAATGTCTTTTACTCATCCCACCACCTCAGCCTTCCCTTTTAAGTCAAACAAAAGAAATCAACTCATTGGCCATCTCAGAGAAATTGTGTCAGATTGACTACCTCTTGTCCCTCATCTCTGCGAAGAAATGGGAGTTATGTTTCAGCACTGGGCTTTTATAATCATGATTGGTTACTGCTTTAGTCTTTCAGTGTTATTTCCCTTTACATTAATTGTGTAAATTATTCTCTTGGTTCTCTTCTTTTCACTCATATCATCAGTTCATCTATTCCTTCCATATTTTGTTGAATCCATATTCATTATTTCTCATGGTACAAAACCATTACATTTATATATACCACAGTTTGTTTGGCTGTTCTCTAATTAATAGGCACCTATTTTGTTTCTACTTCTTTGCTACAACAAAAAGTGCTGCTATAAATATTCTTGTACATGTAAGTCCTTTCCCTCAGTCCTTATCCTTGTTGGGGGTGTCTGTCTAATAATATTTTGACAGGTCAAAGGGCATATAGTTTTTAGAGTATATAGTTTCTAAGATACAGTTCCTAGTTG
>CM053597.1:84016699-84035205 GCA_028646575.1 Pseudocheirus occidentalis
TAGCCTGTATTGATCTGAGTGTCCTTCTAGTAGGGGTGGGTGACAAGGGAGGAATAGATAGAATCTAGAATTTAAAGTTCTGCAATACCTGCAACTAGGAATTAAGATATACAGGGGCTGGGATAGGGAGACCCCTCCTGCCCTACCAGAAAATAGGAGAGCAGAGCAGGGGAGGGACTTTACAGTATGATTGCTGTTATGGGGTTGGGGCAGGAGCAAGACGCGGAGAAAATGTGTAATTCAAAAAATGTAATGAAAATGAATAATGTAAACAAGAAAAAAAAAACTAAATTAAAAAAATAAAAAAATAATTTGATAAGTTTAATATAGCAATATTATACAGAATAAATGGGGTGAGTAAGAGGGACACAAAAGCAGGCAAATCAATCAGGAGTCTATTGCAAATTATGCTGGAAGGAGAAGCAAGGATGTGGGCTAGGATGGTGGTAGCAGGAACTGAGAGAATAAAAGCTGAATGATAAGCAGTAGGATAACATGAAGGCTGAGTAATGGAAAGGGATGGCTCTCTGCAGCACTGGCTCTTGAATCAGAGGACCTGAGTAAAAATCCTTTACTGTGTACTATACCTGTGTATTGTTTCACAAGTCACTTAACCTGTTTGGATCTCAGTTTCCTAATTTACAAAATGAAAGGGCTGGAGTAGATAGCTTGAGGGCCCTTTTGCTTCTAGATGTATGATACTATGAACCTGTTCAAAGGGAATAACAGATAGAGGTAATCATTAAGTCATAAGTTTTAAACCAAAAGGGATCTCAAGTCCAAACCCCTCATTTTACATGTGAGGAAACTGAGGCCCAGAGCAGTTAAGTGACTTACCCAAAGCCATTCATACACTTAAATGGTAAAATGACAAAATATCAGTGTTGGCCTGCCTGTGGAAAGATATGCAATTAACGGAGTAGCAGCTGGTTTAACAGTTTTGCAAGGCAATATGGAATTATACAACAAAAACCACAAAAATGTTAAGATCTTTGACCCTATGATACTACTATTACATTTTAAATTTATGGAAATATTGATGAGAGAAGACCTATATGTATAAAGACATTTCTAGTAGTGTTAATATAAAAGCAAAAACTGGAAATAAACTGTGCTAAACAACTGGGGAATGATTAAACTTTAACATATTAATGCAATGGAATATTACCGCAATAAGAAATGACAGATATGAAATTAGTATGAAGGAAATGATGAAATGATGCGGAATACAGAAAACAGAAGAAAACAATAAATATTATTTACAATTATATAAGTGATGACAACCACAAACTAGATTAAATAAAATGAGCAACACTGGTACTACCTTGTGAAATTTAAGTCTTCTAATAATAAGAAATAAGAATACCACTACATATATAATTCTTCATTTAATATTTTGCTTTTGCATATCTGTTTTGAGGGATTTTAATTTGAGGGCATAAGGTTATTTTCATTTTTATTTTTTTAAGAACAGTCTTCCTTTTGTTGTATTTCGTCTATAAATACCTATACATGTCAACAGAAATCAAAAGGAAATTTGTAAATAACAAAATTCATTCTGCTTCCAAAAAACATGCCCATGTATCCAAAATTAATTAAACCTATTAATGAATGGATCTGATCCCTAATGACAACCATAAGCACTGACCTAGACCAAGACTGCAGACCACATTGTTTCTGGATTATTCAATATCCTTAGGAAGCAGAATTAACTAAACCTGAAATTGACAGATGAATTCAGCTGTTTTTAGTCCAGACTAAATCACATGCAAAATATTCAGAGTGATAGATGACCATTTCAGAAAGGTACAATCAGCCATTAGATTACTGTTACTACACCCAAGTTCCCAAATAATGTAAAAATTAAATATGCGAAAATCAGCTTATTCAAAAGACAAATTTCCTTTTTAGTAAATTTATTGCCATAAAAGCAGTCATGATTAAACAAAAGCAGCTTAAAGGGAATTTATCAGCAATGCTTGCTTGGGATAGCTGCCTTGGTGGAGCAAGAATCATTCCATGTTTTATTGCTAATTTCATCCCTAAAGTTATATTGAAGACTTGCAAGTTAATTTATAAGTTATGACAGTAAGCTTAAAATTATTTGCATGGAAAACTTACAAGTCAGTCAATCCATGGCTAATTTTTAAACATGTTTGAGTATGACAAGCCTTTTCCTGGGCCACCTCTCAAAAATGGGGGTTCAAGTTATTATAAATAATTTTTACATTAGGTATAAGAGAAACTGAACCCAAGATAAATCTGCTACCTTGAAAAAAACACCACATAAAATTTTATTTTAAAAATCACATAGTATATTAAAAAGTCTCCCTGGGCAATCACATTTTCATATGTAGAATGAAGGGGCAAACAGGATGGTCTCTGAGGCATTTCCAGCTCCAGATGTAGCATCTTTTGAGAGTAACAGGATATTTTTGTGGTCTTGGGAAACTTTGATGACAGAATGGTGATCAAACCTATTCATCCTAGGGTCAATATTCTGAGGTACTTCAGTTGTCTATGAAGCTGTAACAGATCAAACAACCAGAAGGTGAGGGATATTTGGATTTTTGCTTTTCATGGTTGTAGACAACTCTTAACATTGTATTTCTTGGTTTCATGGGCCTTGGGCTTGGCTTCTATCTGGGAAAGGGAGATATGACTTTTTCTGTCTTTAGTACCATACTAGGGTAAAAAAAAAAAAATCCCTTCCCATTACACCTTGTCCTTTACAGACTTCTTCTAAAACATCTAACTTCAGGTAAGAACAAGAGAATGGTAAGGAGTAGACTAGGCCTTAGGAGAAAGAACAATGAAGCTATTAAAAGGAAAACTACCTGGAAAACTTAAATTGGCTCTCAATTAAAACAAACTTTTAGAAGAGTCAACACCTCTGATCCCTTCCACACAGCAGATAAACTTCGACTCTAGTAATGACTCAGGAACCATTAATGCAACTGTTCTCTTTCTTCAGAGTGAGAAACCTCAGAATTCTTTCTCAAGAACAAGAGTAATAATAGAAAAGAAGACTGAACTAAAAGGTCTCTTAAAATTCTCTTATGAAAAGTAGGTGTCTAACTAAAATGGACAAAAATCTCAGGGCTCATATTCTTTTAATATCATAACCAAATCTGCTCACTATGAGGTCCTCTGTCAACTATCATTGCACACATATACTCCACACCAATCATATGTGAAAACAGTTATACTCATGTATCCTCAGGCAAGTTGTGAGCCAAAAAGTCTTGGCAGAAAAAGGGGAGACCACACATGCTTATACTTTGGTTGTATCTGAAATGGGAATGTGATCTAACCTGGTTGTTTGGAGAAGAGGGAAAAAGTGATCATTTTATAAGCAAGCAAAAGTGGAAAACCTAAAAGCATCTCCAAAATAAAGACTTCAAACTGTGCCTTAAATATAATTAGTATGAAGTACTATGAATTCTCTGGGTACGAATCACACTCAATTTAAACAGAAAAACAAAAAGCAAAGACACATATAAATGAGGTTTTTAAAAATATCTTTCATTCCCATCAGCATATACATGAAGTTTAAAAGTACGAGGGTAAACTCTATTATGTTAAATTCCACAGGAAAAGAAATTAACTGACTTAAAACAGAATTTAAGGAATATAATGCTAAAATTTTTATTAGCTTGAGATGGGATGAAATTAAACTTTTCTAACGTGAATAAGTGAATGAAGAAATATTTTGTACTTGGTAAGAGAAAATGAAAGATACCACATACTTTACACTACACTCTTCAACCTTAAATTCAGGACTTTTTTGTTGTTTTATTCAGTGTTTTGGGAAATTAGATGGTTTGTTCTGTTAGGGATGATTGAGCCATATGTAGCGCGACAGAAGTCAAGTAAAAGGTCCATAAAACCAAGAAATACAGTGTTAAAGGTTGTCTACAACCACAAAAAGTAAAAATCCAAATAACTCTCACCTCCAGGTTACTTGGGCTACAGGGTTCTACACAAAGTGCTATTATAAGAAATACAAGGGAAGAGAAATAATTTTCAAACTGGGAATAAAGAGGAACTCAGGAAAGAGAGGTGGCACTATTCTGAACCTGGAAAAAGCAATACAGTGAGATTTTCAGGCAAAAAAAAACAGTCTTCAAGAACACATAAAGACAGAATAATATTGGGAAACAGAAAGCATAGGTCAATTTGACTGAAACCTAGATTATGTGAAGAACAATAGAATGAAATTAAGATGAAAATCGAAGCTGGAGTAAGACTGTATAGGATCTTAAGTTGCAAGCAAAGGAATCTGATTGCAGGGAGAAGCTACTGAAGGTTTCTGATCAGGGGAATAACATCCTATAACTTAAATATTATGAAACTATTTTGGAAGAATAGATTAGAGAGCAGAATTACTGGAGACAAGAAGACCAGTTAGAGGAATCACCATAATCCTAGCTAAGACTAACTAGGATTGTTTGGCAGTGCAAAAGAGATGTGATAGATCTCAAGAGTAGATGCTATGCAGCTTTTATTTTTGGCAGAAAAGAATTAGAAATTGAGGAGATGCCCTTTAATTGGAGAACGGTTGAATTGTGATAGAATACTATTGTTCTATAAGAAAGAACTAGAAGATTTATATGAACTTATGCAAAATAAAGTGAGCAGACCCAAGAGAATACTGTATGTAATAATGGAAGTACTACTGTAAAGATGATAAAATGTGAAATACTTAGCTGCCCAGATTTAATACAACAACCCATGACAATTTATTCCAAAGGACTGATCATGAAAAATGCTATCCACACACAAAGATCTGATTAACTCTGAATGTAAATTGAAGCATACTTTTTTAAAACTTTCTATATGTTTCTTGATTTTTATTGTAATATGGCCAAGTTGGACATAAAATAAATTTTTGAAAAGAGTGGCTGTTATGCTGATTGCCTCTTGTCAAAGAGGTGGCAGATTACAGGTATGCAATCACACATTATTTTCAGACACAGCTAATATTTCTGTTTTGCTTCACTATAATTTGTTATAAGAAATAGCTGTTTGTAAGGGATAGTTTGGGGCCAACGAGAGAAAGAAGTAATTAAGAAGTGATAGTGATACTTTCAAAAGAGCATCAATTTAAAACATTTTAAAAGAGTAACTACTACATGAGAACAAGACAACAGAACTGTAAAAACTTCAGTTATAGCTCAGTTGTCCCAACACTCAAGATGAACAGTTTACACCACTCTCCTTTTGTTACAAAAGACAAAAACTCCATAGCTCTTGATGAGCAAAAGTGTTTGTCAGTACACCTACGAGCACGGTTACTTTGTATGAAGCATCTCCAATTCAAGTGCTGAATGAAGATTCCGAAGATAATACTGCTTAGTCACGTCATTAGTCAAATCACTTAACTGCTTAGTAGGTATCATGATGCCTTCTTTCTCTTCTATCCACAATTATGAGGATTTGTAATTTATGCTAAAACCATTTGTAAAATGCTAAATAAATATTAGGTTAAAGTCATAGTACTATTCTCAAGACTTTTCCTTGGCACAGCCCTGAACATTTTCCTTATTTGTTCTATGGTAAACGGGCAAGAAAAACCTATTAAGAAAGGTCAGCTATAAACCCTTTTTGGCATAGTTTGATTTAATATTCCTTTTCTATTTAAAAACAGTTTTATTCATTTATAGGCTTCTTGTATTTTCTGAATGTACGCTAATAGTATAAATATTTAAAGTCCATGATTTTTATTGACAAAAAGGGACCATTCTATATGACAAGTATGGCAACCATCATCTTAAATTGCATTTAATGATTTCCCTTCCCCTCCCCCTCAACCAGTCCTCTTTGCCATTTTCATTCCCATCACTGAATTTTGGAGTTTTCTTTGTCCCCTCCTTTGCAATCAATATATAACTTCAAAAAAGTATTTTTGACTGAAATGAAGGTGCAGTCATTTAAAAAAAAAATACTGAAACAGTAAGCCAAGAACACCTTATTGTACTTCTTATTCTGTCATCAACTACATTTGTAATCTTGGAGTTTGAGTTTTAAACCTCACTGGATCAAAAGATTTGAACATCTATGTAACATTTATCAGGAATTTCCACAATGATTTCTAAAATCACTCTGTGGGGCAACTAGATAGCACAAGGAATAGAGCACGGGCCCTGAAGTCAGTAGGACCTGAGTTCAAATCCAGCCTCAGACACCTAACTCATACTAGCCGTGTGACTTGAGCAAGTCACAACCCCAATTGTCCTGCCCTCCCCCCTCCAAAAAGCAAAAAAATTAAAAAAATTAAAATTAAAAATAAAATAAAATCACTTTGCCAATTCACAGTAATCAATTATCTGTATACCTGTCTTCCTATGCCAGGTCAACACTGAACTTTTTGGATTTTTCACCACTTAACTGTATTGACTATGGGGTTAGCCACTCAGTCTCTCTGGATCTCATTTTCCTCATCTGTAAAACTGAGGATACTGAACCGGATGATTTCTCAAATCCCTTTCACCTTAAACTCTACAACTTGCAATAAAGAAGTACTGAGTACTTAAATCTCATAAAGTCTAATCATCATGGAATGTTCATTCAGAAAGTAAATTAGAGCCTGAGTCAGGAGACCCATATTTTTCTCTCAGACTCACCACTCACTAACTTTAAGATCTTGAGTAAACCTCTATAAGCCTTAATTTCATAAATTACAGAATGGGGATAATGTCTCTTTTGATCATCCTACATGGTAATGGTGAGGATTAAATGAGAACATTTATGTAAAAATGCTTTATAAGCTGTAAAGTACTATGGAAATCTAAGGCATTTATTATGGCATTACTATGCCTCAATACAATCAACCAACTTTTAATTATACAAAATATTAAGTATAAGACTTAGCGTGGATCTCTACAAAATAGAGAATTTAAAAAGATACATAATTCAGTCTTTTTTTTAAATTAAAACTTACTTTGTTAAGGTTTATATATCTATAATGAAAAAGTTTTGTTAAAGGTTCTGGAGAAGAAAATATTTACTTATTAAAGTTCTAAATATAAAATGACAGAGAACAGATTATGTGTATTACTAAAAAAAATTGACAGGACTTCACAATGCACAATATTATTTTTAACACAGTTAAATAAGAAACATAAGCTTTCTTTTAAAAAAAAATCATTTTTTGTTTTCTATCACAGGAAAATTAGAGGTTTGTCCTATAGGACACAGGTCCAACATCCATGGTTTTTTCATACATTTTCTTTAATCTTTCCAAAGTGGGAGCTGACCACTGGGACAGCTTAAAGCCAACATTAGACAAAAAGATAATCCCTTATTCATGCCTGTTTTAAAAAATTTCAGCCTTATGTGAGCTGAAAGTAGTGCAGAGTTCAACATCCATCAAATGTAGTTTGTTGATGGAAGTCTTTTTTCACACAGTCAAGAAAGGAACAGCAAGTCTGAATAGTTATCTGGACAAATGTTGTAACATCTAAATGTCAGGAGTTCCCTAGTCTTTTAAAAGGGTTCAACATCATTTGATCTACCACAAATAATTAAAAATATAGTAGGTACTTAATGTTTATTTAACTAAAGGGGACAATTAATTGGAATCACCCAAAATTACATCAGTTTTATAAGGCAATAAGCAAAAGTAAATTATTGGGAACCGTCCACATTAATCTCAACCGAAGATATAGGAGCTGCATAAATTAGGTGTGTGTTAATCTGTTTTTCCCCACTATGCCATTTTGATTTAAGCATCTAAGTGTGTGGTCTTAAATAAAACATACCTTGTATTATAAAGTTCTAATAAGATTAGAATGCTAAGGAAACCACTTTAAACTCACATATATATTTCCAAGTTAAAGTGCAATGCCTATATAATATTTTAATCAGCTGTTTTCCAAATAAATTTTTTTGAATGGTCAATAAAAGCACAAAATAACTATGCAGAAATTATAAAACTGAATGTAGTAGAAATCTATTCCAGGAGAGTCCTTATTAGAAATATCAGGGGGCGGCTAGGTGACGCAGTGAATAGAGCACCGGCCCTGGAGTCAGGAGTACCTGAGTTGAAATCTGGCCTCAGACACTTAACACAAAAAACTAGCCGTGTGACCTTGGGCAAGTTACTTAACCCCAACTGCCCTCCAAAAAGCAAAAAAAAAAAAAAAAAAAAATCATATATCAGTTATATACACTGAAATTTAGTGATGTAAAATAAAAGTGACAGAAAGACAGCCTATTAACAAACATTAATCCTGCTCTTCTCTAACACTATTATCATAAAGAGGTTATAACCTGATATATCATTGTACCTACTATCATAACTGAAGGTTCAATTTCCATACAGCAGTTTATTTTTATTATCATTAAATAATCAAACTTCATTAGTTAAGAAATACATACAGTTCCAGAGAGAACATCATGAGGACAGCAGTTGAGAAGGTGACTCTTGCATACTCTGTCATCGCTGAATTTGATTCGCTGGCGGGTAGTGTCTCCTGTAATATAGGAAAGTAACAACTAAGGTTAGACAACTGGAAAACATTTATTTTCTGATAACCCTACATTTACTAGCCTTTTATGTGAATGTATACATTTAAACAGGTAAAAACTATCCCTTCAGAAGCTGATCTCCTGTGCCAGAAATTATTTAAGTATGCAAACTATAATGGACAACATGCAGTTCCAACATAAATTAACGAATATGTAATTTAAAAAATCAAAGTTGGAAAAGCAATGCATTATAATAAACAGGGTACACATCACAGAATCAGAATTTAGAGCTGGAAGGGACCTTAGAGATCATTTGTCCAACCTCCTCATTTTACAGATGAGGTAACTGAGGCCTGAAAAAGTTAAATGACTTGCCCAAGGTCGCACAGTAAGTAGCAAAGCCACTAGAACAGCTTTTGTTTACCCATATTAAAGGTCTTTTCACACTAAACACTGATTTTTTAAATCTTTTACATTAAATTGCAAAACATACAAAAGAATCTTGCAAACATTGCATACACACTGCGAATCCCCACTGAACCCCAGCCGCCATTTCTTCCACTATTTTGGTCCAGTTGCAGTGTCTCCCTTTTGCTGCTGGAGGGGAGGGGGTTTAGAGAGGGTAGAATAATGTGTTTAAGAGTGTACAAACCTGGAAGAAGTACTTACACACCAGTCAAACAAAGGTACATCGCCTAAGTTCAACATCATTTTAAAAGCCTCCAAAGGCCCCAAACCACTGAGTTTTTGCACTCCTGTGCTTTACAAATGCCAAGCTGGAAACATTTAAATTCATTCTGTCTTCTTGTTGACAAGCTGCACCTCCTACAGCAGCAGAAGTTATCACCTGCTTACCAAATATGGATGTCCAATTGTAAGTTTAATAATCCATCTAAGAATCAGGTGGGCAACTTTAGTTTTAATAATATAAAGTGCAGATGTTACAGTTACTGATTTAAAGAAACTTATCTCCTTGAAAAAGGAAAAAAAACACAATGGAATTTTCAGTACTGCATTCCATTTTTGGAAATGAGGTCACTCCTAAGGCATTTTTCTCTGAAGATACAAAGTGATAGGCTCTGAGAAAATTATTTAAACTTTATTCTTAATAATCTGGGTAGTATCACTGATAAGTGAAAACCTACTGGTGAATTACTGAAGCAAGAGCAACTGTTAGTGCCAAATCATCCAAACTCAATTTGGCATTCTTCGCATTCCCCTAAAGCTTTTAAAGTATTTTAAAGAAGGTGGATAAATTTTATGATTATTAACATAAACACCTATCCACTTCACATAAAGCCTGGACCATTTGAATAACATTCATCTATGAAATGATTCAATGATTCCAATTATTGCATTTTTACATCTAAATATCAAAATAAGATTCTTTAATTCATTGCCTTGACCCCCATTATATAATCTAAGTTTGAAGGTAACTAAACATTGTCATTTCAGATGGGCTAGATTTTGTTCAAATTGTTTTAAACTTGGTTAACCATACTTTTACCAAAATACTTGTTTGCAAACAGTTTACATCAATATCAAGACCAGTAATTCACAGGCTAAAGTGATGGCTTCAGAGCAGTTCAACGATAGGTTTTCTAGAGGCTAGTCTCTGGTTTTAATAGACTATTTTTTAATACCCACAATTTGGATTAATTCCTTTAGTGTTCACGCCTGCTACTACAAAAATGGTTATTTTGGGGGTCCTTTTTTTCTCCTTTTAAACACAACTGGTTTGTTCCACATTCATTAACACATCTGAAAAGTTAGTGATAACTCACGGCTCGGCGATTGCAGGGCCTTTCTGACACTCCCTTGCAGATTGAAGTAGGCAGGCATAGATACATTGAACCTTTATAAATAAAACAAGGGGCCAGATTGTTCAGTTTGTATAGAATAAATAGACTCTGCCAGCAATTTCAACACAGCATCTAGAAGTACATGTTGACTGTAAAGATTGTTGTATATGAAAACAAAAGTGAACAAAATCAAGTTTTCAAAAAGATATCCTGATTTAAGTACCTAAAGTCCCAGATAAGAAAACTGCTAACCAAAGATAGAGGTCCCAGATTGGAGGGAGCCCAGAGATTCTTGCTCTATAGGCAAACTGGGATGAAAAATAATGCATAATTATTTTACCAGATCCTCCAATAATATAAAGCCTATAAACTTAAGTTGGAATGGCACTACAATAAATTCATAATGGAATGTCATTCTGTCATGGCATTTTACTATGATGCAGGCATTTTACCACTGAGCTAAGAAACAGATAAGAATTCCAAATCTACACTCAAGTTGAGACGAGGTATTGCTATTTTAGAAAGAAAACAATGCTTCCATTACAGATTATCTTTAAGATTGTTTTAGTATTTTAAGAGCAAGCTTTCTTCAGTGCTTTCTGTTAAACCTAAAGTTTTGGGAGTATGTACAGGCCAGGGTTCATGAATCAAGACTTCTACTAGTTTTACTAACAAGAAAAACACTTAAATATGTTGATGTCTGCTTAAGTAGCATCAACAATAAATTTAATTTACTTGTAGGACATAACCTTTGGCTTAAAAATCTTCGAACTTCGAATTATAAATTGAAGCTATCATATCTAAATGAGGAGAAAAAAAAAAAAGATCTGACACAAAATACCAAAAAGTATTTAAAAAGTTAACTTCTTGTCTTGTCTAGCATTATATATACATGGGCACCCATAAATCCTAACTGCTAAGATAACTGGAGCTAACACAGGAATTTAAATATTAACCTCTCTATAAAGATATAAAAAAATATATAAACAAAATAAAACCTGTAGCAGTGTGAGATACAGACAAAGCTCTAATAAGTTTTATAATAAGAAGCATCAGTTTACTGCTATTTTAAGGTTTTTCAAGAAGTTTTATATTTTACTTATTACAGTACAATTTAGCTACACTACCACAAAATACAGTATTAAGTTTATTTATTATATGTTTATGCACTGAAAGTAAGATTTCCACTGAAACCAATAAGGGGCTTTAAAAAGAATAAAAAATAATGTTAGTAGATTCCATTTCAGTCAAGCTATCTGGCCCAAACCATGTTTTTCCAAAGAGCTAAAAGTATTTGCCCTCATTTTTTAAAAAGTAGGAAGAAAAAAAAGACTATATTTAGAGCCCAGATTTGTGCCCCCAAGGCAATGTTTGAAAATTGTGCCTTCACTGTACTCCTCTGGAGGGAAGCTTTGAGCCTGAACTTTAATGTATATGACTTGTTATAACAACATGAATATGACAGAGTAAAATTTACCAGCATTAAAAATGCATTTAAAAAAAAATAATTAAGCTTCCCTTTTGGCACAACTACTCTAGTTAAACCCACTTCTATGCATATGCCTAGTGACTTCTCTTTCCAATTTACTCCCTTTTCACTTATGCTATGTTCCCACCTAGGGATCTATAGTGCCCTGAACTTGGCACTCCATGCCTTCTCATCCTCTGATACTGGTCCCAAGTCAGGAAAGTACTCTCTTCTCCCTTCTTAGCATCCTTAGCTTCATTCAAGACCCAGCTCAGGTGCTATTCCTCCCATGGGAAACCTTTTTCATTCTTTCTCTCCTCAAATATCTTTGCTCATCTAGGTATGAGCTGAATTCTTTAAACAGGAAAAAAAAAATCTTTGAGGGCAGAGATTTTTTTTTTTAGTTTCTCTTTATATCACCAGAGCTTAGCACACTGCCTTACATAGAGGATGTTTGATAAATAAATTATTGTTGAGCCTGGTTCCATCACAACCAAAAGGAAACAACAACAGCAATCTAATTTGGAACTTCAGAGAATAGGGAATATTATTTCCATTAACAGAAATACTGAAAAGGTTAGGAACAGGCAGTTCTCAAATGAAAAAATTAAAGTTATCTATAATCATATAAAAATGCTCTAAAATCACTATTGATTAGAGGAATGCAAATCAAAACAACTCTGATGTACCACATCACACCTATCAGATTGGCTAAAATGACAAAATAGGAAAATCATAAATGCTGAAGATGTGGGAAAATCAGAACACTAATGTATTGTTGGTGGAGTTGTAAACTGATCCAACCATTCTGGAGAGCAATTTGGAACTATGCCCAAAGGACTATAAAAATGTACATACCCTTTCACACAGCAATACCACTTCTAGGGTTGTATCCGGAACAAATGATAAAAATAGGGAAAGGACCTATATGTACAAAAATATTTATAGCAGCTCTTTTTTGGTGGCCAAGAATTGGAAATTGAGGGGATGCCCATCAACTGGGTAATGGCTGAACAAGTTGTGGTATAAGAATATAATGGAATACTACTGTACTATAAGAAATGATAAGCACGTAGACTTCAGAAAAACCTGGAAAAATGTAAATGAACTAATGCTGAGGTGAGTAGAACCAGAACATTGTACACAGTAACAGCCACACTGTGTGATGTCTAACTTTGATAGACTTAGTTCTTTTCAGCAATGCAAGGATCTAAGACAACTCCAATAGGGTCATAATGGAAAATGCTATCCACATCTGGAGAAAAGAATTATGGAGTCTGAATGCAGAATACAGACTGAAACATATTATTTGCCCTTGCTCTCTATCTCTGTGTTTCTAATTCTTCTTTATAATATGACTAATGTGAAAATATGTTCAATATGAATGTATATGTAAAGCCTATAACAGATTGCATGCCATCTTGGGGAGAAGGGAGAAGAGAAGCAGAATTTACAACTCAAAAGCTTGTGGAACTGAATGCTGAAAACTAAGAATAAATTTTTATTTTTGGCTTTTTGGAGAGTCAAAGGCAGGGCAATTGGGGTTAAGTGACTTGCCCAAGGTCATTTGGCTAGTAAGTATTAAGTGTCTGCAGCCAAATTTGAACTCAGGTCCTCCTAACTCCAGGGCCAATGTTCTATTCACGGTGCCCCAATAAATTAATTTTTAAAAAATATATAGAAAAATTGAGTTTTCTGGGCAAAAGTCCATAACATCAAATAAGCTAAGTAAATATATCCTTTTTAATGCTAAAGTTGTGTTCAAATTGTCCCTGGTACACAAGGTACAGACTATCTACAAATTTATAGCCTAGCTGGGGAAGCCAAACAAAGAAATAAATAAGAATGCAAGGAAGCACAGACAGTAAATTCTAAAAGAATGACACAGGCAATATTTGAGATTTATTTACAAGATACTGACAAGATTTATGAGAAATGAGAGATCACCAAAGATCAGGCAGTTCAGGAAAGGTTTCATGGAGGGGACAGGATTTGATTGGTGTTTTGAAAAAAAAGGACTTAAGAAAACGAAGGCAGCAAAGTGAATATATAGAAGGAATAAATAGTTTAGTCTGATACAGAGAGTGATGGGAAAGACGCCAGATAACAGAGTCAATTAAAAATTCAAAGAAAAAAGGCACATATTTATACAGTTTGTCTACACACTATTTTACATTATATATACACAAACATCTGTTCTGATCCAAAATTTTCCAGCTATTTAATATTGTGTAGATGTTGCCTAAACTGAAGCTATTAGAAAATTGTAGGGCAAAAGACAGATCAAATTATTTCAGAAAAAAATCCTATAGTCTACGCTCCAGAAAACAAGTCTTCCTCCCTCACCATGGGATTGTGCAAACAGCACAAAGCTTAGCATGCATGCCACTCCATTATCTATCAACTCTTCAAGTAATCCAACAGTACTTGTGTTGGTAATTCATGTAACAATACCATTTGAAGGATGTAATTCTTTATAGCCTAGACTCCAAAGGAAAGGAAAGGAAAGTCCAATCCTAATCAGATCCTGAATTTTAGGTTCACTGGTTGAGAAATTTAAAGCTAGAAGACTTTTGACATATAATTCAACCTCTTCATTTTACAGGAAAAAAAATTAGGGTGATTCTATTTATAATTATGTTAGTAAGTATATAATATAACCAGAATCTGAACTCTGGATACTCCTGGAAATTCAGCACAGTTCCACATAACACTCAGGTTCCTCCAGCAAAGGACACTTACATTATAGGTTTTTCTGTGACTGGGGACCCATCAAGTTTCTTGTCCTTTTCCTCTTCCCTGGGCCTCTGTTAACTAAGGGAATTAGGCCACAGTAAGATTTACTAACTAAATCTGTTGTACCACCTATGCTGAGGTCACCATTTAAAAAAAATGCCTCACCACCTGAAATTTTCCTAACTAGAAATTAACACAGGGGCGGCTAGGTGGCCAGTGAATAGAGCACCAGCCCTGGAGTCAGGAGGACCTGAGTTCAAATGTGACCTCAGACACTTAACACAAAAAACTAGCCTTGTGACCTTGGGCAAGTCATTTAACCCCAACCACCCTCCAAAAAGCGAAAGGAAGAAAGGAAGGAAGGAAGGAAGGAAGAAAGAAAGACAGAAGGATAATCCAGTTCTTGCTGTCCTAAAACATGAGCTCTTATTTTTCCCTATAACTTATACAGGGAGCAAATTGGAATCATATGGCTCAACTAGTCAAACCTGCTATTTTAGCAAACTGAGACTCCAAGAAGTGAACACACACTTCCTCCCTTCACCTCCTAGATCTGTCTGACCCCACTGCCTTTCTCTATCCCTCAACTGTTAAACTGAGTTGGCTCTGTAATAATAAGAACAAAACCCTGAGTACAGAGCTCTATAACAGGGCACAATGTATACCACTGCACTCACACTGCAGTGGAAAATACTCTTTTTGTTCCCAACCTGCTCCTTAGCAATGACAGAGGAAGAAAAACAGGGAGATGAGTTCTGTTTCTTTTTTATCTTAAATGTTTGTCTCAGCTAGCTCTCTGATTTCCACGTATACCAATTTGCAGTCAAAGGCTTAACTGGTTCAAAACAATTTTCTTAAGAAAGGACTATAAAACTTTCAGGAATGATTTTGGCACAATCCTGCCTAGAAGTCAGAGAATGGAATAGGCAAGGTCCTTTCTGGGCAGGCATCTTTAAAAGAGGGAGTCTGTATTAAATTCACTCCACTTGTTCAAAATGACAGGAATTTGCCTTAGAAAGGGAGAAAAAGTGAGCATTTCCACATACAAAAAAAACACAATTGTGGAGAACTTTCCTCTCACTATTTAGCCTTTCAACAGGCAACTGGCTATGACCTGAGAGGTCCCCATTAAAGTCTCTGATCAGTTTCCACAATTTTAATTGAATAACTAGACTGGAAAAGACTTTGAAAGACAAGTGGCACAGTCTTTTGTCTTTAGGCAGAACTACAATTAATCAGAAATTATTTATTAGAAGTGTAACAGCTACATTAACCGTTCAACTTTACCCGATTTCTGTACTCCATATTCCTAACTATTCTTCAATCCTTCTCTAATTCTGGCCTACTTAAAACAAAACTCAAATGATCTGCTATTCACATATCCTGTCTTTTCCAACCCACCATGATTTCTTCAAATCTCTATTAACATTTTTTTTCTTTAGTTTAGACTGGTGATTTCATGGGGCAGGAAGTCTCCAGCAGAAGTACAACTGTTCTGCAACTTACATTGTAGAGAGCTGCTTGGGGGCTTGCTCAGATTCACACAGCCAGTTGGTGTCAAAGACTAAACTTGAACTCAGGTCTGCTCTGCCATTATTCCATCTGCCTAGTCAAAATTTACATTTAAAATTAACCCCACCCAATTCCAAATCACTCCATTGCCATGAATGTCCTGTTTGTCCTTATTCATAATGTTTTATTCTTAACTTGTAATTAAGAAGTGATTATTTACTTTCAAATAAAAAAGGGGCCCATTGTGCAATTTTTTCAAATTGCTACTTCTGCTGTGTGAGTTGCAAAAAAATAACACTAACTTTAAATATTATTTATGTTAATAAATAGTATTTATTATTAACATTAGCTACAACTATTATTTAGAATTTTTATTATATTTATTAAATATTGTTTTAGTCTTATTTTTAGGAACACATTACAGAAAGCTGTGTGTTTATGTATATATGTGTGTCACAAAGAGAGAATGAGCGTATATATTCCACATATGACAACAAGGGGGGAAAATAGCTAGTAAAGAATCATAAACTATAGAGGACTGGCTCGCTTTTTGAAAGATTCAGTGTATTTAGTCACAGAAATTATACTTGGAGTCAAAGTATTTAGTGCAATAACTTTCACATAAGCAAGTGCTTAATACTTGATTAATAAATCTTAAATATATACTGTCACTTCATGCTATTTCTAGGACAACTGTAGTAACTAAGCTATTCCAATGACAAGGAAAAGGTCCTTGAAACTCTATGGGAATGAAATTCAAAAGAAAAAAAGTTTAATGAGTAAAATAAACACAAGATACCTTGCCCATTTTAATATATCCATTAAAGGGAGAGGGGCTGATAGCAAAGCCATAGGAGAGGGCAAAATTAGTAAAAGACATCCCACATCCATTAACACTACACAAGCAAAAGTCCCTAGTCACTGGTAGGGGTGAATGTCAGTAGAAGACTTCTGGAGACTACAGATAAATTCTTTTGTGGTACTAAAATAGCAAGTATTATTTTTACAGATACAATTTATTTTATGATGTATTTTTCTCCTCGAAGGGCAGGCTGCCTCTTACAAATCTTTAGCCTTGAATAATTCTAGTGTTTATTTGTTGAGAATTATAGGCTCACAAAATCACAGACTCTTCCTTCCTTTATGAAATTTTATCCATCCTACAAGGTTTACTTCTAATGCCACTCTTCTTCCTTGAAGTTTTTGCCAATGATCAAACCTAGTATTGATTTCTACCTCTTAAAGCACTTTAGAATCTTCCCATTCACTTATATATTCTATTTTCAATTATACTGTATCAACAGACATATGTCTCTCCTACCAGAAATTAAGTTCCTTTAGGGCAGAGACTAAGACACCGATCATTACTATATTTCCAAGGTTAAGTGCTCTGAACTTGGTAGGTGATTAAAACATCTGCTGAACAGAGCTAGATTAGATTTCAGAGATAATTTAGCAAATTATAAAATAAACACAAACCTCAAATTAAGCAACATAGTTTAGTAAAAAGATTATTAGATTTAGGGGTGGCTAAGGTGGCACAGTGATCAGAGCACAGGCCCTGGAGTCAGGAGGACCTGAGTTCAAATCCAGATACAGACACTTAACACTTAAATAGCTGTGTGACCTTGGGCAAGTCACTTGACCCCAATTGCCCTGCTTTCCCCCTCAAAAAAAAAAATTATTGGATTTGCAGTCAGAAGAATTGGATTGGAATTTCAGATCTATCACCTACTCCTTGAGACAACATGGACAAGTTATTTAACCTCTCTGGCCTCAATTTATTCATCTCTGAGATGGAGGAGAAAGGAATGATTTGAACTAGGTATAGATGATTTCTGTGGTCCTTTCATATGTAAATCATGTGATCTTGAAGAACCCCTTATGTACAAGAAATGAAAAGAGAAGAACAAAACTGAAGACATGAAGTGACTGCTGACAAGAAAATCTGATTACTAGTGATGACTATAAAAGCCAGCATTTACAGGTCAAAGCCAAGACAGAAAAAACAGGGGTAAGGGGTATGGAGGAGAGAAGAAAAATGACAATGAAAAGCAAGAAGAGTACCAGACATTACACCCAGTAATACAAGTCTCAGCACAGCACCTGACACAGAGTAAGGGCTTAATAAATACTTGTTGATTGAGAACAAATGGTAATCAAAGTGAAAAAGATACTGAAAAAAGAAAGAATCCAGAAAGTTGGAAAACCCTTTAAAATAGCCAGTGGAAATCCTAATCTTAGTGGTAACAAGGTAGTACAGTGGATTGAATGCCAGATTCAGAGTCAAGATGACCTGCAATCAAATTCCATCACAGACACTTACTGGCTATGGGACCTGGGCAAGACATTTGATTTCCTCTTCTGTAAAATGGAGGTAAGAATAGAACCTACCCCTCAGGGTAGTTGTGAAGATCAAATTAGATAAATATGCATAAAGTGCTCTTTAAACTTTAAAATGCTATATATAAATGCTAACTATTATTATTTATTACTAAAGCATTGTTTATACTTCA
>CM053597.1:84035705-84082107 GCA_028646575.1 Pseudocheirus occidentalis
AATTTGGCTTAGGGAAGAAATGGCATAAACTCTAAACTGGGCATCATGCCACACAGGAGAGTAGGGGGCATGGGGATGAGAGGGGGGATGACAGAGGGGAGGGCAGGGTCTGTGGGAGGGATGCTGGAAGCACACACTTCAGTAAATGGACAGGGACAGGGTAGAGAACAGAACAAGAGAGGAGAGGGATAGGAAGGAGAGACAGATGATCACTGTCACAATATGTCTACTATGAAGATGTCCTGTATAATCACACCTACACAGCCTGTATTGAATTGATCGTCCTTCCAGTGGGGGTAGGTGAGAAGGGAGGAATGGAAAGAATCTAGAATTTAAAGTTCTGCAAGGCCTGCCACTAGGAATTAAGATATACAGGGGCAGGGATAGGGAGACCCTCCCTGCCCTACCAGAAAGTAAGAGAGAAGAGCAGGGCAGAGGCTTTATAGTGGGATTGCTGTTTTAGGGTTGGGGCAGGGGAAAGATGGGGAGAAAATTTGTAATTCAAAAATTTCATGAAAGTGAATGATGTAAATAATAAAACAAATTTTTTTAAAAAGAAAGAAAAAGAACTAAATTAGTGGTATACATGTGTCTGTGGTTGATCATTGTAGCACAGTCAGAACATTAAGCCCTCTAGTTCTCATCATGCTTCTAAGAATGGAGATTTCTATTGAAAAAAATTAAACACTGATTGGCAAGGGAGTCTTTAGTTTCTTAGAAATTTATTCATTGTAACTTTTTTTTTTTAACTTTTACCCAAGGACTGCAGTCCAAAAAAGGACCAGAAAATACCTACATCTTTATTGTCTTCAGTTGGTGGTCCATCAGTGAGCTCTATTACTTCTGCTGTTGCCCCAACCAGCTCTAGCAGTACACCAGCCCAGGAAACTATTTGCCTTGATGATTCACTAGATGAAGACCTTTCTTTTCATCCACCTTCACTGGATTCTGTTTCTGAGGCATTAGCAGTTATCAATAATGGGACCAAGGTCCCTCCAGTTGGTTCTGGAATAGGTATACCAACTACAAGACCTCGACCAGGACTTCGGGAAGAAAAATTAGCAAGTATCATGAGCAAGCTGCCACTGGCTACTCCAAAAAAAATAGAGTCAGCTCAGACTGCACATTCATCAAGTCTTATTGCTGGCCATACAGGACCAGTACCAAAGAAACCCCAAGACTTAGCTCACACTGGCATCTCTTCAGGCCTTATTGCTGGTTCCTCAATTCAGAACCCTAAAGTTTCCTTAGAACCTTTGCCAGCTAGGCTTCTTCAGCAAGGACTACAACGGTCAAGCCAAATCCAAGCATCTTCCTCTTCACAGTCCCATGCCTCTTCTTCCTCTTCCCAAACCCAAGCTGCTGCCTCCTCTCATGTTTTGGTGACTTCTTCAGAGGCCCAAGAATCTTCCTCAGTAACACAAGTGACAAAGGTGCACCAGCATTCAGCTGTCCAACAAAACTATGTGTCCCCATTACAAGCCACCATTAGTAAATCACAGACTAACCCAGTGGTGAAATTAAGTAGTAATCCCCAGCTTTCTTGCTCATCCCCACTCATCAAGACTTCAGATAAACCACTTGTATACCGCCTTCCTTTATCCAATCCCTCATCTGGAAGTGGCTCTCAAGGGTCCCATCCACTGGTCTCTCGGACAGCACCTAGCACCTCTACCTCTAGTAACTATTTAGCCAAGGCCATGGTGTCACAAGTTTCCACCCAGGGTTTCAAGTCTCCTTTTTCTATGGCTGCATCCCCTAAACCTGCTGCATCCCCTAAACCCGCTGCATCTCCTAAGCCTGTAACATCACCTAAACCCTCTGCTTCACCCAAGCCCTCTGCCTCACCCAAGCCCTCTGCCTCACCTAAGCCCTCTGCTTCACCCAAACCACCTGCTTCACCCAAACCCTCTATATCAACTAAACCTTCTATGTCAACTAAACTTATCCTATCTAAATCCAATCCAACTTCCAAACCTGCCGTATCCCCCAGTTCTTCCAATTCAAGTGCACTAGTAGCCCAGAGTAGCCACTCTACAAGTAACAATCCAATCCATAAACAGCCCAGTGGAGTAAATATCAGCAGACAGTCTCCTACCTTGAATTTACTGCCCTCTAGTCGCACTTCAGGCCTTCAGTCTGCAAAAAATCTTCAGGCCTCTTCAAAATTAACTAACCCATCATCCACTGGAACTGTTGGAAAGAATAGCTTGAGTGGAATTGCAATGAATGTACCTGCCAGCAGAGGTGGCAATCTAAACTCAAGCGGAGCTCATAGGACTAGTCTGTCTGGGGGGACCGGAAGTGGAACACAGGGTGCTACTAAACAGTTGTCTGCTCCACATAGACCATCCACTGCCTCAGGGTCTTCAGTTGTAACAGCCAGTGTGCAGGTAAGTACTTAATCTAGATTGGCCTGATAATGTTAAAGGTTCAGTCATCTTTCTTTTCCTAAGCCCGTTGGATAAAGTGTTATGAATGAATCTGTTTATGTTGAATCTATAGAATAAATTTATGACTACAACTTTACATTGATGAGATATTTTAAATTATATTTTCAAATGTATTGGGCTTATCCACTTGCCAGATAGCAGGAAATATTTTTTTAACCTTTTAGTAACTTAAAAAAAATAATATCCATGTTTTTCTCACATAATTGTTATCTAGGTGTTCCAGAAAAGAAAATGAGATTTATAGAATGTTTTTTCTCATTAATAGTATTATTAAGTTTTTCTTCAGGTGATTATGAGGGAAAACTGAAGCCTCCAGTTATGTAATATTAACACAAAATCATCATTTATATTTAAATTACAATTTTAACTTGAAGCCCTCAGAAGGCTAAGTCAGTAGGTCTAGAATAGGAATCTTAACATGCCAAATTCATGGACATAACAAAATAGTTGTCCATTTTATACTTTAAGAGCCATTCAGGTTCAGGTTGTGTTTCTTGCAACTCTCCACTCCCATCCCCTCAGCCTTAGTTTTCAAAGTAAAAAAGATAATTTCACTGATATATATATATTTTAGATTTGGTTTATTGTGGAATAACCCACTAGATCAAATGCCATTCTGGAGCCACTCAGAGGTATATGCTGGTGAGTATGTTATGAAGCTTGGAGTCATGGTGACCCCAAGATTGACTTTCTGTGTTATAGTGGAGCAAACACTTTAAGTGAAAAGTAGTCAGTAATTACACAGCTTCCTATATATCATAGTTCAGTTTCTTGCTTCCTCTCCAGCAGGTACCATCCTTCTCTCCCTTCCAGGCCACTTCCTTCTTTGGAAGTTTCATGGCATTTTCAGTCAGGAAGCACATACATACACACATACACACATACATACACACACACACATACATACATATATGCGTACATACATGCATAGGCGTATGTATGTGTATATATGTATGTATACACATGCGTGTGTATGTGTGTGTATGTATGCACCTTCATCATCTCCTTCTCTTTCTGGGGAACTGACTGATTTCTGCTGTCTCCATTATTTGCCATCAGCAGTAGGTTAATCAGACACAGACACACTCTCCCTCTCCTTCTTCCTCTCTCTCTCTCTGTCTGTCTCTGTCTCTCTTTCTCTTTCGGCATAATGGTAGAACTATTCATCCCAAGTAATAAGGAATTTTGTGGGGGGAGGAGAAGGAAGGGAAGAAAATTCAAAACTCATGGGATTATGGAACTGAATGTTCCATAATAGGAAGTAAATTAATTAATTTTTAAAAATTGTTATGAAACCAAGGTTAAACATATAAAAGACGAGCATGGTATGAAAAAGAAGGCCTTACAAGAGAGTAGAAGGTTCTTAATCCTCTGAATTCAAATTTAAATTAATATGAAATCTAACCTCAATTGTTTTGGTTGACATATTCTTCAGGCATAGGTGTATTCTCAATCTGTTTTAGAGCCTAGTTCTTTTCCTAACTCCATATAAATCTTATCTGGCTCCTGCTTCATGACCTAAACCAACTTAGTTACCCTCCATGAGATTACCTAGTACTTTCCCAAATTATACCTTTCATTCTACCAATAAGAAGCAAATTGTCTCTTTCCAATTGTAAAACTAATTCCTTTGATCCAGTTACCAAATATATTAATGCCTCCTTATTTTAGCTATTTCCTACTAGGTTTCCTCTTCCCAAATTACTTATGAATATTTAACTGACAAGGCCTGAGCCACATGAATTATGACCCTTCTCTCCTCGTTCATACCACTGAATCATGTTAACAGCTGCACATACTTTACTAGGTTCTAGCTGGTGCTTCATCTCATTTACCCAGGGGAAGGCTATCCATAAATAACTTTACTATGTTTATACAATGCCTGCTTTTTAAATATGTGGTGATATTTGATACACATAGACTTCTCTTACCCCAAGAAGGAGTCATAGAATTTTATCAAGAGATAGAAACTAGCTATAGATCACACAGCTGAGTTTGACAAATACCAGTGGCTTGTTATGAGTCCTTATAGAGAATGAATAGCCTAGGAGAAGGGATACCACATGCATACAAGTGAATGGTAATTAGTCAGTACTTACTGAACCTGTACTGCATGTTAATATGAACCAGCAGTTTGACAGCTGGTTAAAAATGAATCTGCTGATGCAGTCATACTCTACTTTAATAGAAGTCCACAGGTCTAGTGTCAAGTCAAGGTCAAGGGCAGTAATAATTCTACTTTGCTCTGTGTTAACCAGATCTTACCTGAAATATTATATGTAGTTCTGGTTGTGACACCCAGATAGTATCTGCAGGAAGACAACAAGGGTAGTGAGGGATCTTGTAACAGTTCCATGTGATATATTATTAAGTCAGTAGAGTTGTTTAGTCTGGAAAAGAGAAGACTTAGAGGAGAGGTGATAACTCTTTTAGGAGTACCTCATTTTATGTTGTTCCAGAGGGTTGAAGTAATGCAAATGAATGGAAGTTTTAGCAAAAGACATTCTAGCTCAGTATAAGGAAAAACAATTATTATAATTCTGTGCAAAAATAGAACAGATTGCCTTGTTCAGGAAGTGTTTATTCAGACTGCATTGACTACCTGACAGGGATCTTATAGATAGGATTTCTGCATTAGGAGGGAAGTTGCACTGGTTATCCTCTACCATTACTTCTAACACTTAAGGTTCTCTGAATATATATGGTATAGGATGTGGTGCATATGTATTTAAAAGTGAGAAAAGAAAGTCTTTATCCATTTTCTGGGGAGACTGAGTTGACCAAGACTATGACCAAGATTACTAAACTACTAGGTATATGGTAGGAGTGACCAAAGATTGTTACTTTTGTTTTGAAAGTGCATAAATAATACAGCAGGAGTGGTTTGAGGAGAAACATTTAATATACCTGAATCAGTAAGAAGTTTTACAGGCTGATAAACTCTTAAGGCCAAAAAATGTATCTGCAAAGCACATAGTCCAATTACATCCATATATATGCCATGTCAACCTCTTTTTCTACTCCAGCACAAAACATTCCATTCCTTCTATATCATCTCCTTCATATCTGTCACTTATTTTCCTCTATCCAAAGCTCAAGGCAGTAATAGAGTGTCTATCAACACTTATCAAAGATGCTATTTGCTAACTTCATAGTAGGTACTATGGGGATATAGAAAAAAGTATGACATACTTCACTTGTTTTTGAAGGCATTTAAAGTCTAAATAGGGAGGTGATACATATATGAAACAGCTAAAGAAAACACTTTAGGGGCGGCTAGGTGGCTCAGTGAGTAGAGCACCGGCCCTGGAGTCAGGAGTACCTGAGTTCAAATCCGGCCTCAGAAACTTAACACACAAAAAAAAGCTAGCCGTGTGACCTTGGGCAAGTCACTTAACCCCAACTGCCCTCCAAAAAAAAAAAAGAAAACACTTTAAAAATTATTTAGTGCACATTAAATGTACTACTGTAATACAAATGGAATACTTATGTCTTGAGAATTTATGTAGGTTAGGGGATGACATGTAAGCCTTCATCATTGCTTTTTTGTTAGTTTGTAAGCAAGAGTAAAGCCTTTGATTTGATAAACTAAGATATAAGGGAGCCATTCTATATGTTGTAAAGAAAGGAGTGGCATGATGAAATGAGCAAAATGATTTTTACAATTTTTGATAAGATAGATTGAAATGGAAAAAAAGATTAAAGGCAAGAAAATCAGAGAATGGGGTGGCTAGGTGGTGCAGTGAATAGAGCACTGGCCCTGGAGTCAGGAGGACCTGAATTCAAGCCCAGCCCCAGACACTAATACTTAACTGTGTGACCTTGGGCAAGTCACTTAAGCCCAACTGCCCTCCAAAAAGCAGAAAAAAAAAAAGAAAAGAAAAAAAATCAGAGAAATCCCTACTGGTCTGCTTATAAACTGTATTTTATAAGTACATTCATTCCTCAGCCCAAATATGGCTTGTATAAAACCCAGTTGTTTCCTGTAATCATGCTCTTAATTACATTTTGTCTTTTGGTAGTATCCGAAGCTATAGCAGACAGCTTGCCTACCTTTTGGCACACAAGCTGGAGGAGCTTGTGTTTTACTGTTGATGCTATAAGATAAGGGAAGCAGGCCCTTCAGTCCTGCTTGGGGCTGCTTCCCTACTTAGAATGAGGAATCTTAATGCAAAATCCATCAACTGTCCTTGTCTCTTTCATATCACCAACAGTGTAGAAGACTAGAGGAGTTATGGAGAGTACAGAGAGAGGACCCCCACAATCCCCTTTCCCAAAGAATTTATTTGGTTTGGGCTATACTTTTCCCTTGATCCTGGGGCTCTTGCAGCTCAATGTAAGAATACAGAAGTAGGCAAGAAAGGGAGGCAGAGATGGTAAGCTTCTACAGGAAAGAGTGATTTCTGTATTTTGCATCTGAGTGAGGGAGTTGCCTAAAAGTGCATTGAGAGAAAGAAAGAAGGCGGTGAGAAGAGTGAGTGTGATTCATCTGTGTTAGCCTCCTCCCTGACCTTAAAAGGTCTTTTGAAATCCTGGGGTTTGGTATTCTCTGACTTTAAAATAGAGTAGTGATGGAGAGTATTTTTTATTTTTCCTATAGTTGATATCCTTAGCTTGGGGGACCCAGGGTGGCTTGATATCCAAGTTGGGAGAATGTGGATATCTTGCAAAAAAGAGAAAAGAAGACTGCTCTTTTTCCCTGGGCTGAGATTTCTACCAAACCTATGGTGGATTTGTCAGAGTAAAAGCACAGCAGATTAAGAGGAGGCTGTGGGACTGAAAAAAGTAGAGAAGTAAAGTTTTACCACTCATGTACAGAAACCTTCAAATGGAAGGTAGAGCTGACAAGATACTTCTTTCCTTAAATATATCTCCTTAGTATTGCCTGAGTCTTACTGCTATGTGGTTTTTACATTTGACTTGAATGGTATATTCCTAGAGATGGGAATTTCAAGGGATGTAATGGACACAACCCAAATATATGAATCATAGAGGAATGTAAAATAATAAGACTGATTCTTTAGTTCTCACATGAAAATATTAGAATCCCAGAGTTGGAAGGGACCTTGTGGGTCATCCACTCCAACTTCCCACCCAATGCAGGAATCACCTCTACAACATCCCTGAATGTTGAACAGAACAGGGCTGAGGACAGAACCCTGTGGCCAGCTCACTCCAGCCAGCTCCCTCCAGGTTGACCTTGGTCCATTAATCATTATTCTTTGGGTATGGTTATTTAACAAGTTACAAATCCATTACTTTACTGTCTATATTTTATAGTCATTTATGGTAAACTACTTTCTGGTTGGCCTCAGTGTGAGAGAAAAGCATGAATAATATTACTTTTATATAGAAACACACCATGTATGCATGGTTCCTATCTCCCATAGTTCTTTAATGTTTCTTCTGCTCTTGAATTTTGCATATATTTAGTTATTGGTGTTAGAAGTTGTGATATTTTAATATATAAGTACTTATAAAGGTTTTATTTTCTTATGACTAATTTTTAAAGTGAAGGACAAAATCTTTTGTCCCTAGCAAATACAAATTGTGGAGATTTTAATTTGTAGTTTTCCAAAGTTACAAATAAAGTGTACTAATTTTCAGAATTTGGCAACCCTAAAGAAGGTGCCTACTATCTTAGCTTTTGACCCAAAGTGATTTGTGTGTGTGAATTACTACTGTTAGAGAAATTGTTAGACATTAATTTTGGTCCTGTCAGCATATTAAATATGTCAGCTAAGGATTTAAAATCATTTTTTTGACATGTGGTTTCTGCACAGTCCACAGCAGGTGCATCCTTATTGGCTAATGCCTCACCTCTCACTCTCATGACATCACCATTGTCTGTAACAAATCAAAATGTGGCTCCTTTTGGGATGCTGGGGGGCCTGGTTCCTGTCACCATGCCCTTTCAGTTTCCTTTGGAGCTACTTAGCTTTGGAACCGACACAGCTGGAGTGACAACCACCTCGGGATCTACCTCAGCCGCTTTCCACCATAGCCTAACTCAGAGTAAGTTTTGGTTATTCAGTTATTTTGCTATATAATTTGAGAGAACCCCACTAATTCAAGTAATTCAATCTAATTAGTGACAGTTATGAAATATTTTAAAAGAAAACTTTCTATATTTCAAGTATATACATAAACACAAATGTAATGAACTCTAGGATTTTCCTTAACAAAATTTTAGAAAACTTATCATTGAGTGATTTTCAATTCATTAACATCCCAGTCATAGTCAGAGGCAGAACAGCCTTATTTCCTGCATTTTTGGAATCTCCTTGAAAACAAGGATCAAAGGATCATAGCCTGCCTAAATTGTGAACTCCTTGATTGCCTAATATGGTGCTTAGGTACCTCATAGCATTCAATGAGTTTCCAGTGCTTTTGTCTTCCCCATATCCTGCATAAATTCAGGAGTTTATATATTTTAACTTTTTGAGCAAAAATTTCTTAAAACTAAGGCCTGGGAGGGCGGCTAGGTGGCGCAGTGAATAGAGCACCGGCCCTGGAGTCAGGAGTACCTGAGTTCAAATCCGGCCTCAGACACTTAACACAAAAACCAGCCATGTGACCTTGGGCAACTCACTTAACCCCAACTGCCCTCCAAAAAAAAAACAAAACAAAAAACTAAGGCCTGGGCTACTAGCATCTCATATTTTTTCTCTTAGATATGCTGAAGGGTTTACAGCCAGGAGCTCAGCATGCAGCATCACTTTCTCACTCACCTCTGCCTAGTCACCTACAGCAAGCTTACAATGGTAAGATTCTCTGTATTTATTTATCTTTTTCGTTTGAAATTTAAAATAACCACAGCACTCAAGAAATACTTTTCTTACTCAAACCAAAGACTAAATGGAGTGGGGAGGGGTTAGGTAGAACAGTTGTTCATTGTACTTCCTCTAAATTGGTAGGTTCTTGAAAGAAACTCTTTACACAAATGGGAAAGTGGAAAGCATAGTATCCTGATAATAGAAGAAGACATCCTTTCTGTTTAGAGGTAACTTTTATGTGGGGAATGAGCTGCAAAAAATTTTTTGTGTCCAAATAAGTAACTAAGAATCATGTATAAGCATGAGATAAACATTACTCAGGCCTTATAACAAAAACCCACCCTAAGTTGGGAAACTATTTGCACTTAATGTTTAAGCCAGTTTCTGTAATTAGAACATAGTCATCGGTCTACTTGGAGTGTTTGTTGTATACCCCTCTGCCTCAGCATTAGTTTCCCTTCATGGAGCCACTTATTCCAGAAATAGTACCATTTCTTGTTCTTGCCAATAACTATTAAGACATTTCCCTACCCCTCCCTGAAGACACGTGTAAGTTGCATCTCTGCACATAGTTAGAAGGGCATCATAGTAGGATTATTAAAATTCATAAACGTTTTCAGCAGCTATACAGTCCCCTGATGCAGTTTTTAGCATTAGAATATCAATATTACTTTGATTCCTGGTGCTACTTGCAACAAACTTTAACTGGGATGGTGCCATGAGTGCCTTTTCCCAGAATGCTAACATCCAGCGTGTGAACTTTATCCCCAGATGGATTTACTTCCTCTCTATGGTATTCTCTCTCTGTTTCAGAGACAGTGCTAACCTTGTTTTTTGTAGCACTCCCCTAGTCTGTTTGTACGGTTATGCCCAGTCCCATTCCCAGGATCCTGTTGTTATAGTGACCCTTTCTTGGGAGTACACCTGCATCACCCTGAATTCTAAGGGAGGGTTTAGGTAAGTCTCTGAGGGATGGCCCAGGAGTGAACCTATAGTTGGACTTATTATCTGATCTGTATGTTGCTGTTCCAGTGCTCTACTATCCTTTACCTTTATTCCTCACTACTTCCTAGCCCCTTAAAGAAGTTTTTAGTCATGACTCTGTAGTCCAACCCATTGTCACCCATACTTGCCTTCTCACCTCATAGAATCCTTATCCATGTCCTCCTATAAATCTTCTGTAGGGAGTCTACCTAACATGTGGAATACTGGCATTCTTATAGAGGCCTTGACGTTATATGAACACCAAATGAACATAGACACTATTCGTAGCTATGAACTGCCCACCTTTTTTTTCTTATCCTACTTTTACACTGATGATATCCTAAAGCAGATTTCTTCTTAGGAGTTAGCCACATTAATAAAAAAAAGCCGTAAAGTTAATTATCTATCTAACTCAGTAACTCTTAACTTTTTTTCTGTCATGGATCTCTTTGGCAGTTTGGTGAAGCTTATCAACACTTTGTCAAATAAAGATAATTTTTTCTGTTTCTTGACCCCTGATATCTGTTCATAGACCCAGGTTAAGAACCCTTGAACTACCTATTCCAAACACTAAGGAAAAGAGAAAGTATAAAAATTTATTTTTATATAATATTTTATATAATGCTAAGAAAGTATAAAAAATCTATTAAGTTGTTTTAAATGTAAAATAGTATATAAGTTCTTGGCTCCTAGAGCTGTAAAAAGTTCCTTTTCCATTGGTTTCTTTGCTTCTCCAGTCTTGACATGGGGGAGGAAGGTTATCTCCCAAAGGGACTAGATTGCTGTGCTGATCAATAACTCTCCCTTTTGCATACCCAATTCCTAATACTTTCCTATTGTTTTGTGTTGCTGTGGAAATAGGTTGTATTTTAATCACCTGTGATTGAACATTTTTATATACAAAGAAGGCTAGAAAAAGAGGATTATAAATGAAACCATGTATCTTTTATATACAATTTGTTTTCACATATCTAAAATTTAACATAATACCAACATAGTCTTGCTTGTTGTTATACTCTTCTGAACTTTCTTTTGCTCTCATGTATGCATTTCAAAAATATTTCATTGATGGTCTTTTTTTTTTTTCTATTTGTTTTTGGTGGGGAGGAAGAATTATTATCATTTCCTACGCATATTCTGCACCAAGATAAAAGCCCTTCCTTGTAATACATAATTATAGTCAAGTATACCAGATTTGTGTTGTATTTGGTCATGACTGAAAATGCCTTATTCTGCACCTATAGTTAGTTCATTACTTGGCACCAAGAAGTGGGAGGCATGCTTCTTCAGTCTTCTGGAGTCTTTATTATTCATTGCATTGACCATAGTTCTTTAGTCTTTCAGTTGTTTCTCTTTACAGTGATGTAGTCATTTTATAAAATAGTTCTGGTTCTTCTCAGTTTACACTGCATAAATTCATACAAAACTTCCAAAGATTCTCTAAAGTAGTGTCATTTCTTATGCACAAGATTATTCTATTATATCCACATACTTTAACTTGTTCAAGCAATCACTTGTTGGTAGGCACCCACTTTATTTAAAATTCTTTACTACCATAGAAAGTGCTATTTTTGTATTAAGGGGCCCTTTCTCTTGGTCTTGAATTTGTATATATGCCTAGTAGTAGTATCCAACATTGGATCAAAGTGGATATTTTAGTGACTTTTACAGTATAGTTCCAAATTGTTTTCCAAAATGATTTGACCAATTCACAGATCTATTAGCAGTGCATTAGTGTCTCTTCCTCTAGCCCTTCGAATTGCCATGTCTTTTTTGTCATTGTTGCTAATCTAATGGGTGTGACCAAGAATCTCAGTGTTGGTCTAATTTGCATTTAAATTGTTATCATTACTGTTCTGAAGCACATTTTCCTCTGTGATTCTTGAGAGTTTAGATGATTCCTTGCCTTGAAAACTTGCTTCATATCCTTTAACCATTTATCTCCTGGGGAATGGATCTTATTTAAAACATGTGCACATGGGCATGCATGGATGTGCGCGTGTGTGCATGTGCGTGCACACATGCACACCTATTTTGGGAGGGTCAATTCCTTAAATATTTGGGATATCATGACTTTATCAAAGAAATTTGCTGCAAAGGTTTACAAATACGCACTCACTAGCTTCCTTTCTAATTTTGGCTACACTGGATTTGTTTGTATAAAAATTTTAATTTTATATAATCAGAATTGCCCATATTATCTTCTGTGATCCCCTCTCTCTTTTGTTGCTTATGAACTTTTCTCCTTTCCATAGGTCAAAAAGCACAATTTCTTCAGTGCTTCTCTCATTTATGATGTTACCTTTTATGTCTAAGTCGTATATTCATTTGTGTCTTTTTTGGTATACAATGTGAGATGTTGGTCTACATCTAGTTTCAGACAGATTTCTTTCTCATTTTCCTAGCGGTTCTTGTCAGATAGTGAGTTCTTACTCCAGTAGTTGGGGTTTCAGGTTATATTAAGCACTACTTAATACTACTGTGATCATTTGCTTCTGGATCTTATTTACCTAATTTGATTAACTGAGCAGTTTTTCTGTGCTTTAACAGTACCAAATAGTTTTGATGATTACTGCTTTTTAGTATAATTCGAGATCTTATTCTTTTAGGCCCTCTTCTTTCTCACTCTTTCACTATTTCCCTTGAGATGTTTGATCTCCTTATAAATGTCATTATAATTTTGTACAGTTCTGCCTAATAATCCTTTTGGTAGTCTGTTAATAATCTATTTCACTGAATCTGTAAATTAAATCATTTTTCTTCTATTAGCATGGCCTAACCATAAATAATTCCTTTCTATTTAGATCTTCCTTTATGTCTGCAAATAATTGGAGAAATTTTTCTCATGAGTAAGCTAAGTCAAAATAATACAAACTACAGAGCTACCTAAATTAACTTTCTTCTTTAGTGCCATACCAATCAAGCCGCCAAAGGATTATTTTGTAGAGTGGGGGGAAAAATAACTGAATTCATCTGGAAGAACAAATGGACAAGAATCTTAAAGGGAATAATGAAAAAATGTCAGGAAAAAGGGGGCCTAGCAGTACTAGATCTCAAACTACTATGAAGAGTAATCATCAATATAATTATTTGGTACTGGTTAAAAAAATAGAAAAGCCGAGCAGTGGAACAAATAAGGTACACAAGATTTAGGAAGCAAAAGAACACAGTAACATCATATTCAGCAAACCAAATGGCACAACTATGTGTCTTACTGTTTTACAAAACTACTAGGAAAGCTGCAAAGTATTCTGAAAGAAATTAGGTTTAAACCAACATCTCATACCATATATCAATTTCTAAATGGATATATGACCTAGAAGATATAAAAGGTCAGACCTGTTGTAAAGAACTTTGAGGAGGGTGGAAAAAGAAACTTGATAACTATGGAAAGGGAAATAGTTTATGAGCCAGAAAAGGGACAGAGAGCATCATAAAAGATAAAAAAGATTAATTTTGGTTACATAACATTGAAATGTTCTTGGATACTGAAAACTCTTGCAAGTAGAACTTGAAGGGAAACCATTAAGTAGGAAAAAATTCTGTGCAACAAATTTCTGTAAGTTTTTCCACTGAGATTTATAAGGAATGGATTAAAATACATGAAAAAAAAGAACTCTTCTCCAATAATTAGATGAACAAAAGATATGAAAAAATATTTCTCAGGAGAAGAAATCCAGGCTGTCAATAACCATATGAAAAAATGCTCCAAATAACTAATAATAAGAGAAATACAAATTAAAACAACTGTGAGATTCTTCCCACCCATCAGGTTGGCAAACATGATAAGAAAATGACAAATGTTGAAAGAACTGAGGAAAGACAAGCACACTAGTTCAGTAATGTCAACTCAAGATAGAAATGGGGGCCACTAAACCATACAAAGGGATCCCCACGAACTGTCTATTGGCTTAGAAAGCTGGATATTAATATTACCTATTTGATTGTATTTTTATTTACTTAAAAAATTTTCCCAGTTATTCAGGTTCATATGTTTGATACCTCTGCACTAATGCAAGTAGGGAAAAGGACTAATACATTACAAACATATTTAGATTAGCTCTTTTTGTAGTAGTAAAGAACTGAAAACTAGGGAGGAGAGGGGGTGCATTCTTAGGAAATGGCTAAACCATTGTCATATGAATGTAATTCAGTATTATTGTGCTGTAAAAAATGGAGGGGCAGCTAGGTGGTGCAGTGAATAGACCACTGGCCCTGAAGTCAGGAAGACCTGAGTTCAAATCTAGCCTCAGACATTTAACAGTTACTAGCTATGTGACCTTGGGCAAGTCACTTAACCCCAATTGCCCTGCCATCCTCCATCCAAAAAAAAAAAAAAAAGAAAGAAATGAAGGAATGTTTGTTTTCAGAGAAACCAAAGAAGACCTGTATGAATTGTTACAGAGGAAAGTAAGCAGAAGTAGGATAATAATTTATAAAGTAACAACATTATAAAGAAAAGCTACTTTGAAAGACTGGAGAATTTAGATCAGTGTAGCTAAGTGGCACATTGGATGAAGCACTGGGCCAAGAGTCAGGGAGACTTGACTTCAAATCTGGCTTCATACACTTACAGGTGTGTGGCCCTGAGCAAGTCACTTGGCCCTGTTTGCCTTAATCCAGTGGAGAAGTAAATGGCAAACACTCCAGTATCTTTCTTTGCTAAGAAAACCCCAAATGGGAACGTGAAGAGGTGGACCCAACTGAAAAACTGAACAACAAATGACCAGCCAGTTCTAGATGACTGATGATAAAAATTCTCTCCACTTTCTGATAAGAGAAGTGATGGACCCAAAATGCAAAATCAAGCATACATTTTTGGACATGGACGATTGGGAATTTGTTTTGTTTTATCATATGTGTTTTAAGGGCTTTTTTTTTTTACAGTGGGAATAGGAGTGGGAAAGGAATAGGGTAGTTAAAACAAAAGGAAAGGAAAAAAGGATCACTGAGTTATTCTTTTGCAAAATTCAGAGGCAGTAATAGGAGGAAGATAAGAAAAAAAAAAGACAAGCAGGATAGCTTTGAAAAGTCTATAGAGTCAGAGACTCCATTTATGGAGCTTATAGCCCAAGGAAGCCATTAATAAGAACAAAGCCCCTATATACTACGAAGTATTTATATCAGCATTTTTTTGTAATAGCTCAGAATTGAAAACAAAGTAAATGCTATTTCTTTTTTTCTCCTTAAAAAAAAACACTGTCATTCAGGATGTCTCTGTGGGAAGGGGTGGGACACATAGGATACTATGATACTGTAAGAACCAGAAAATATCAGTTAAAAACTAAAGAAAACTAGGTTCAAATTATTTTTTATTTAAAAAGTGAACCATACATAATAGCTATCTGCAGTTGCATATACAGTTCCCTTTTTGTTTTATATATATAAGATATATATATCTTATAGATATATATATGTATACGTATATATATATGCACCCATTTTTAGTGTGAAATTCAGAATAAAAAATTGATTTAAAAATCATCTTAACAATTTAAAGAAAAAAGTGTTTTGCATTTATATTCATATTTATTTCAAGATATGTCCATATGTGTAATACTTGTTTGCATATGTGTATATATGTATTCTGTATTAATTTTGAATAACATTTTTTTTATCTCTTTGGATTTTGTTGGTACTGTACAAAAGTACTGATGCTTTTCTGGGTTTCTTTTGTATCCTATTACTTTGCCAAAGTTGTTTCTATTCATTTTTTGGTAAGTCTCTATGGTGCTTTAAACCTGAGGTATCAAACTCCAGGCCCATGAGGCTCTACAATACAACATAAATAATGTTAATTTGTGGTTTTCCAAATCAGTATGCAGCCTACAGGTATATATAACAAAATGAGGATCTACAAATCAACAAGGTTTGGATGTGATAATAAGCTATTAAAAATAATTTTAAAATAAGTTTATTTGAGTTGACACCATTGCTCTAAACCATTACATATTATCTATGGGAAGAAATAATCCTTTCGATTTCTTTTTCTTATTGTTATAGCTGACATTTCCAGAACAATACCAAATAATATTGGTGACAATGGAGATTCATTCTTTACCTAAGATCTCATGTCAACTCCTTGTATAGATATTGTCTTGCTATATTAAGGAAAAGTCAGTTTCTAAACAGTGGATTTTGTAGAGAGAGTTTACTTCTTCCTGCCCTGCAAGAGAGAGAGAGAGAAAGAGAGAAAGAGAGAGAGAGAGAGACACACACACACACACACACACACACACACACACACACTACATACCTCACCCCACAAACAATGCCCAAATTCTCCCTAGAGTCTTCATCATTTTCTAAATATTTAATTAAACCAAAATTTAGGCGCCTGGACTTGATCCCAGGAAGCTATTTGCCTGAGATTTTTAAGAAAAAAAAATTTTACAACCAAAAAGATACAGAAAAACTTAAGAAGGAGGGAAAAAATTGGGATATTTTACAGTAGTTATGCTTTGAATCCTTTTAAATTTTCATGTTGTTACTGTGACAACTGTTACATAATAATTTCTTTGCTTAGTTCAACTGAACACGGAAATACATACATATCCACGTAAGACAAAACCACAGATTCACCTGTAACCTCTGTTCTATGATGTCTAAGTTTCTGAAATTTCGCACATTTTATGTTCAAATTTTAAGTGCGTTTTTTGTGTCAACTTTAAAGTTTCTTTTAAAAATTATTTTAAATATATAATTAATGCATCCTTGTGGATTAGTGCTGTGTAACTATTCCTGCTAAATGACATCCTAGTAAATTTAGATGAATTAGTAACCTAAGTGATGTACAGTAAAATATATGTGTACTAAACACACATACATTTCTGATAACGTGGTCCACCATTTTAAAATATGAGCATTCTTGAGGCTCATTAGAAGAAATGTTAGGTCATTATGCATGTGCCTTCCCCAGACCTGTGGAGAACTGTATACATGGAACCAGTCTCCTTTTCCTTTAAGTTAATATATTTGTATATATTTGACGTAACTTAATTTTAGAATTTGATGACTTCTGTATTCAAAATACCAGACCCTTATAGGTACCTGTTGCTGCCATCAGTAGAACCTCAGTACATTTGTGGAGGCAGAGTTAGAAAGCACCTGCATAGTCTTCTCAGATGACCTTTTAATACCAGACCCAGACTGAGGTTTCATTATCCTCTCTGGCTGCTGCACAAAAATCTGCCTTTGAATCAAGTAATGTTCATTTTAATACAGATGGAGTCTATGTAGCTATTTTGAGATAAGGATGGAATAGCTCTCCTCTGAAGCCCATGTAATAATAAGTAACCCCATTCTTAATCCCAGTCTCACATAAAGATGTAGGCAGCCTTTATCTTACTGTCTTCCCAGGTCTAGCAGACTAAAGGTTATTGGATTTGTGTTGAATCATCTTATTTCAAAAGCAGCTTGGGGAAGCTGTATTCATACAACATATAGGTAACTGCCTAGAATAATGGGACATATTGATGCCACCTGATAAAGGTGGCTTTTAATGAGTATTTAAAATAACTATAAGAATGGTCTAAGTCAGAATTCCTTGTAGCACCAATGCAATATTTACAGCTCCAACACTGATTGAATAGGCCAGCATAGTGCTCAACTTCAAAATACAACAGACTTTCCACATATAAGACAGAGGCAAAACATTTATTCAGACACCAGAAAACCAAATCCCCAAAACAGAACACTGAATCCATCATAGTAGCAAAGAAGTTAATATACCATAACAGCACAGAGAGCCACATCATCCTTTAGCCTTCCCACAAACCAGCACTCACAGGCCTAAGTATTTGCCTGGGTGTGTGTCCTCTCCTCTCTCTGTCTCTAACTGCTCTGACTCCCCTCTTCCTGTGGGCTCTGCTCCACCCTTCAGCGAACTCCTCCCACCAGATGTTCCACGTGACTACATTCAGCCTATTAGGGGGCAAAGCAGAGAAGGTCTTCAGATTCCCATTCCCATTACACTTGTGATGGTCTGGTTTAGGTTCAGAACTTTAGAAATGAGTCACCTTCTAAGTAGCACAGTCCTGGGGAAAGATTAGGAAGATTGGGGTGGTTGATTTTTTAGGGGAGCTAGGTGGCACAGTGGATGGAGTGTTGGACTTTTGGAGTCATGAAGACTTGAGTTCAAATCTTGCTTTAGACACAGTGTGATCGTGAACAAGTCACTTAACCTTTTTCAGTCTCAGTGTTGTCACTTAAAAAATGAGGGTAATAGCACCTACTTCCCAGAGTCGTTATGAGGATCAAATGAAATGATCCCTCTGAAGTGCTTCGCAAACCTCAAAGTACTAAATATATGCTAGTAATAAGAATAATGATACTAATAAGATTTGGGAGTTAAAATTTTTTTCTTAAAATTTTAATTTAAAAGTTCTTGTAAAAGTACAAAGTATCTCCTAACCCACTGAATAAGGTATTTTGTCTAGCAAAAGTTTGTTTACATAATACATTTAAAACTGCCTAAATAGAACACGTTTTTAGTCTTGTCATTCTATGAATTTTACACTTAATGTGGGTTAAATGCATGCAAAGAGATTTATAGTACTTCTTTCTCTGTGTGATGTTGAAAACCTGTACTACAGGTATAGTAATGTCTCTCAGCACCATACTTCATGTTACAAACTTTGTAAGTAATCCTCACCTTGTTATTTTGTAACTTTTTCCTAGAGATAAGCAAATGTTTTTTCATTATCATACCGAGTAAAATAATTTGTTTATTTTTGCCTTTATTGCCAAGACGGCTAATGGCATAATGTCTTAGAGACTGGAGTCAGAAAGGTTTGAGTTCAAATCTGGCCTCAGACACTAGCTGTGTGACCCTGGTGCAAGTCATTTAACCTCCCTTTACTTCAGTTTCTTCAACTATAAAATGGGGGTGAATCAATAGCACCTGTCACAGGGTTGTAAGTATCAAATGAAATATTGATTAAAAAGTGCTGAGCACAATTCCCCAGCACATATTAGGCACTATATAAACTCTTCATTCCCTTCCCCTTTCACCATGCCATATGCTTGACACCCTTCACCACTGACGTTTCTCCATCAAGGGACAATGCTTCTTTTCTCTGCCCTCTCTCAAACTTCATTTCTGTTCAGCATCTTCATTGCTCTTGGTAGAAAAATGATCTAAATAATCTCTATTTGCTTAGGCATCTTTCGCTTGATCTCCTTAGCTCTGATGGTTTTAATGAACATCTCTGTGCAGATGATTCTCAGATTTACTTGTCTAACTTTAACTTCTCCGCTGGCCTCCAGTCCTATATCTCCAAATGTCTGTTTGTATATATCTTGAATGTCCAGTAGATATCTTAAATCCAGGATCTTCAAAACTGAATCCATTATATTTTCTCTCTCCAAGGGCTCCCCTCTTCCTAACGTCTGTACTGTTGTCCTTCGGTGACCCAGACTTACAGCCTCGGTTGTGAGGTCCTCCTCTATTCCTTACTCTCATTGCCCCCACATCCAGTGAGTGGTCAAGTCTTTTCATTTCCACCTTCATAATGTCATTTCTATATGCCCCTCCTTTCCTCCAGTCCCTTATCACCTCGTTCCTGAACTATTTTAATAGTCCATTCTTTGGTCTCCCTGCCTCACCTCACTTTAATCCATCTTTCTCTTAGCTGTCCAGTTTTTCTACTAAAATATAGGTCTGACCGCATCAGCCCCCAAACAATTAAACTTCAGAAGTTCTCTGTTACTTCTAGGATCAAGTATAAAATACTTTGTCTTTTAATTAGCCCTTAGTGCACCTTCCTTTCCATGTGCCTTGTGACCCTAACATTGACTCCTTGTTATTTCTCACATATAACACTCCCATCTCGTGGCTGCCCCCTATGCCTGGGATGCTTTTCCTTCCCCATCTCCACTTCCTGGCTTCCTTCAAATCACTGCTGAAGTCCCACCTTCTGCAAGACTTCTTTCCCACTTCTTAATGTTAATGCCTTCTTTCAGAGACTGTCCTCACTTTACCTTTCATATATCTTGTTTGCACGTGGTTAATGAAGGAATAAAAGATTTATTAAGCACCTTCTATGTGCAAAACACTGTGCTAAGTGCTGGGGATAGAAATAGAAAGTCCCTGCTTTCAACAAGCTCCTATTTTAATCATTGTTTGCATGTTTTCTTTCCCATTAGACTGAAAGCTCCTTGAGAGGAGGGATTTTTTTTTGGCCTTTTTTTGTATCTCCAGTGCATAGTGTAGTGCCTGGCATGTGGTCAGAGCTTAATAAATGCTGTTTGACTGATTGACTGAAAAGGAGGTAAAACTGTCTGTGTCTCCTAAAGGAATCAAAAGATAGGTTCTCTGAAAATAGAGAATGTATTTTATGCCTCTGTTGTAAATCTCCACAGCGTCAACATTAGGCAAATAGTAGATAGATAATAAAATCATGAATGAATGAATGAATAGAATCCTATTGCTTGCACAGTATACACTCTGTAGTTCACACATTCATATATTACCATCATGGGAAGGGAAGGGAATAGGCAGTTATATGGAGCCTAAATATGTGCCAGACACTGTGCTATAAACACTTTACAAATAGTATTTCGTTTGATCCTCCCAAGAGCCCTGAGATGCAGATGCTGTCATCATCATCATCATTATTATTCCCATTTTACACTTTAGGAAATGGAAGCAAACGGGTTAAGTAACTTGCCCAGGGTCATGTCTGAGACCAGATTTGACCTCAGGTCTCCTGATTCCAGGCCCAGTGCTCTACCAACTGTGCTACCAGCTGCCTCTGTAAGTGGCATGTTCAAAATTAGTTGAACCTCAAATATAAGTTCATCAATTTGACATAAAAAGAATCCTTCAGTGTTTTTTATTTCCACTCTTTCAACTATTTCCAGTTTTTATACTACTTTGGTCTTAATACTTTAAATATTCTGTTTTAAGGTAATTACCTGAAATGTTACAAGTATCTTAATAAATTGTCTGTGACTTTTTAAAAAGATTAGTTTTTCTAGCTTTTCTCTTTCCACTCACTGCCCCATTGTTTTCTCTTTCTCAGATGGAGGCCAAAGTAAAGGGGACACTAAATTACAACGGAAAACTCAGTGACTTCCCAGCTAGCAAAGGAGTTGGAACACTTGATTGGCTGATGGGATCTACCTGATGGGAAAGTACTTATGTGGTCACAGGGCTGCTGTTTCTGTCAATGTTTACATTCTCTAGTCCCAAGCACTGTGGTGAGGAGGAAAAGGAAAAGAAAAACAATACTTGATCAAAGCCAGGTGCAGGAGGAAGAAAGGCTTTTGTGCAGACTTAGAGACCTTGTTCTCTTCTACAGAAAGACAAAGTTACAATGCTAACTGGCTTTAAAGTGATTCAGTTGTCAAACCCACAGAAGTACAAACTTGATTTTCCCCAGGGGAGGAAGAAGGAATTTGAACAGATTTGGGTGAATTTCATCCATCCTGGGGGTTGGGGCCTGACCACTCTGGGTGCAGATATAATTTCGTAAGAGAAAATATTTTAGTCCAATATGTCTGAAATTAGACCAGCTTATCAAGAGTAATGATCATGTCTGCTTGAGTGGCCTATGCAGCAAATAATAAATTTGCCACAGAGAACCCATTAACATGTCCATTGTCTGATACAGATAGTAAATGAATACTATATCCTCAAAAATCCTGATCAAACTTGAACCTTCTTTACTGATGCAGGATCTCCAGCATGTAGCAATCCCTCCATGTAGAACAGTATACAAGGTGGACTGAGGATGCTGCAGGAAAGAGGAATCATAATAATCCCTCTTCAGATACTTATTTTAGCACAGTGATATGTAGTATTAAATCATCCAGGTTTTTTAAAGATAATAAGAAAATGGAGTCTCTTTTACTCTTATCAGATCAAATGTAAAGATTTTCACCTTTTAACAAAGGGTCACTTTCTCCTAAGACACAGGTACTTAATGAATTTCGACTGGTATTTTATTTATCTGCTATTAATTGGTCAATTCTTAATTTCCACTCTTTTTTTAATATAGTTACTGATTTATTTTTCTCTTTTGAAAGGTAGGTTAGTGTTCCTACTGTGGTAGTCTCAGTCCTTGCTAGTCTAATAATATGACTTGTGGCTCTCTTTAACCTAAATTCCCAGTAGTTAACAAATTCTTTTTTTCATTTGGATAGTGGTACTTCAGATTAACTTTTAATTTAGACAGTAATCAGTGTATTTATGATAAAATGGTTCTTCAGTGGCCATTTTGTATGGCAGTCATATTTTGAGTGTTTTAGGTCAGCATTAAAAAATTCATTCATGATTCCTAAGAGAACATTAAATATAGTAAGGAATTTTTGTGAACATTTTTACAGCCCATCTCTCCTGCCTGACTCCTAAATGCCTAAAGTATATTGTCATTGATTAGAAATCAAAGGATCCTAAAGCCTCATTAGCTACAAGTTTTAATATGAGAATCAATCTGAAGGGTTGAGAATCCTCCACTGGTTCTCCTTCCATATGAACACATCACCAGTGGCACAGGAGTTTGAGTGGGCACATGGAGGAAAGTATTTGATTGTTTTAATTTTACTTTGGTTTTGGTTTGAGCTTTAAAAATCAAATGTTCTCTTTTCTTTGCTTGAAGTGTAGCTTTCTTAAAAGCCATGTTTTTCATATCTTCAGCTGGGCTCAGAAGTAAAGGCTTTTGTAGTCAATCCATTTGTATAATAAATGACAGACTTACCTAAAATAAAATCATTCATTAAGCATTAGCATACTGACAAAAAGATTTCCTACCTGTTATTTGTGGGAAATCACGCCACACAGTTCATTTAGGTTTATGAGGGTACATATGCTAACCCAGATCCTGATTTTCCTTTATATGAAAAGATCCTTGTAGCCCAAAAAACTGTTACATCACCAACATTTTTAACCTGGATTTTTAAATTTAAAGTCATATTGACTTTACATTGTGACAAAAGAACATCTTTTTAAACATGTAACTGAATATTTGAATTTTTAAAACTTGGTCACAATGTAGGAAAAAGGTTAATTTAAACTGACTCATTGATAAAGCCTTTGTTTTGCTTCTATAAACCTAAGAATTTAGGTTTCCATGATGCAGATGTGAGTGTTTTGACAACCCTAGTAGGCATTTTGGAAGAAGCTGCTGAGAGGGACTCGAGAGGGTTAGATTAATATGAATTGATTTTAGTTTTGGTTAAATTTTTATTAGAGATATTTTTCCACTACTTCCTTCATTTTAGTATTGTCTGCATTTTGCTCACATTCACTAAACTTAGTGGAAAATATGAAGTCAGTTTCTTTATTTGTACCTATTTGAACGACTGTTAACGAGATTTTTGTTTAGAGACTATTTGTGATGAAGGTTAGGGCTTTCGGAGTGTTATTAAGCTTGCTACTTCTGTTAATTGTGCCATGATATGCTAAAATCCATCACTTCAAATTTTATAGTAGAAACAATGTAATACTCAAACTTCTTGAATTAACTAATGTTAAATCATGCCATATTGATTTCTTTGATGAATTTCCTACGTCTGCCCGACAACAGGATTATTTTCCCACATGTTATTTCATACCCACTAATAGAAGTATCTGAAGGACAGAAGTATCTGAAGAATCCTTATTTTTAAGGGTTCAGAAACATTCAGGGTTCATTTTATTCAGTCTTTAATCTCTCTAGGATTTTTATTAAATCTTTGATTTTTTTAAAATCATTATAAGTAACCTTACTCTGTTCTATCTCCCCACCTTTTTAAATATTGTACAAGATAAGTCAAAAGGCCAGTGCACACCTAGATATATATAATTAGACATTTCTGCCAAGAGGTAAACACATTTTTGTATTTAGATTATTATGTTGGAAATCACCCCCGTATTCTTGTCAATGTACATTTGTACAGTGTGTCATACTTGAAAAGATGTTCAGTTCATTTAAATATTTTTGGCATAGGAGCATGGGGACTTGTGGATCATACTGTACTTTTGTACTTAAGCAAGGATCAAATTTTGTGATTTTAAAAGAAGTTAAATTATTGGAAAGGACATTAATAGATTCCACATTTCTTTGAAAGAGAGTTTTTCTGTAAGAGTAAAAGCAATGCCCCAATGCAGAAGGAGAGTTATTAGCACATTTAACTGAATCCCACTCAGCAGGGTTCTTGTTTCAGGAAGACTAAACTGCTTATTTTCAACTGTCTTATATTTTTAATGGCCTTCGATGATATATAAGCTGTTATTGTACATAAAAAGAAATCCTCAGTATTCACAAGCAATAATAGCCAGTACAGCTGTCTCTTGACAGAGCAGCACTGAGCTTAGATTGGGGACTGTATGGGAGCAAAGTGTCAAGCTCACTCAGAGCCTCCAAAATAAATGCAAGCAATAATGTCAAAGATAACCCTATAATAATGCCTTCTCATGTACTTGAGAGATCCAGAGAAAATAAGTTAAGGAAAACAACCTGGGGGAAAGAAGCCAGGTTAATCTTGAACTATAGATTTCTTTCTCAGGATCAGGAAGTCAGATGATCATGTTTATATACTCTTCCATGCCTACCACCCCTGTGATGGATGTTAGTAGCCCAAATTGCTGGGTCTGTTTGTTTGTTTGTTTTTTTAATGAGGGAAGTTGGATGGGGTTTATTCTGTCATCAAGTATAGGGAGAAACAGAATCAGTAGTATGAATGCTGTGGGTTTGACATCTGTTTAGTAAAAATCTATTAGAAGTGACTTTTAACCCAGGATCTTTTTTTCCCCAAAGCAGATCTAAGTTGTTTACTACCCAGGATTTGGGAAGGGCATATACCTTTAGTCTCTTTCCTCTACTCATTACCATATCCCCTTGGACCTCCACTTGGTACAAGACACTTTCTACAAGTTATAATAGAGATATCCTATAATTGTCTCAGACTGCCATTTATTAAAAGAACTGTATATTCCTGGGGATCATCTTTTAGGACTCCAACTGTCTATCACATTTGCTGCTACATTTGTAAAATGAACTTTGACTGTATTAGCAAACTTTAGCGTTTACAGTTCTTTATTTGGAAGAGGGGATCATAGTAGAATTTTGCTCTTGGATAGAAATGAGATGTTTTATTTTGGGAGTATACCATGAAAGCACAGTGGTCCCTCTATTCTGTTTTTGATTGTTTGGATTTTGAACTTATTTTAAAGGATAGAAATAGAATAAGTAAAATCTCTAGTCAAGCCAAACTTGAGAAATTTTCCTATACTTCAGCTCCCCAATTTCTGGTGAACTGAAATTGTTAGTAGGGATACTTAATCTCAAGGTGGTTTTTTTTTTTTTTGTTATTGTTGTTATTCCTGGTTTTTTTTTAATAATGAAGCAGAAGACAAATGCAGTAGTTAAATGACTAATTAATATTATGCAATTTTTATTTTATAAAAATTTAAGGAGGAAAAAAGTAAAATGTTGGTGAATTTTAATCAGTCTCCACACTTGCAAAATGCTTATTATTGTCCCCTCTAAGGTATGCTCTGTTCAGGCCTTTGTCCTTTGTTAAGTGCCTTTTTTTTTCTTTCTTTTTTTTCCATTTTGAAACTATTCTCAGAGATCCTAAAGTGCAGGCTGAATAGTCAGGGATTTGAGAAGAAAATCTTAAACTTGCCAACATGTCATCATGCTGAAATACTTTTCCTTTTCCTAATATGTATGTGGCTATATGTTTAAGATAATGTATATTTATATGTGTATGCATATAGATATACATATTATAAAAACTAGGAGCTACTGTACCATTGCATCCTTTCTGAACACTCTCCTCTAATACTCTTGTTTTTAAGAAATGGGTAATTGATAGAAATAGGTAATTTGGAATCGTGTTTCCATTTGATAGTAGCTGCTGCTTTGCATTTATGCTTGTGAATATACTTTGGAAAAGAACATTCATAAGTCTATTTCTGACAATTCCATGTAGGTTCTTGTCACAAATGGAATGAAGACAATATTCTTGCTATCTACTGCTAGATATGTTAGGTTGTTTAGGCACTTCAAACTTTACTATGAGTAATGTCCAGTTGTTGAAGTGTTGTAACAACAAGGATATATTATAATTTAAGGTGATTGGGTCCATTTGAGCATGGAGTAAAGCAAAACTAAAATAAAAAGTAGATTTGGGGTTTGATACCTAAACAGTCTCTGAGGGAAGTGAGTGTTTTTGTAAGCAGTATAAGAAAAAAAAAAAAAAACAAAACCTAAATTTTCTTCTGAAAAACAGTGTTTTTAAAAAATCCACGTAGCTACCTATGTTTTAAAAAACAAATTACAATTATGGAAGGTTCAGATGCTGAAGACTGCAATCAAAAAATAACTTTATAATATACTTAGAAGACTTTTTTAGGTCTTTTTTGGGGGAGGGGAGAGCATCCATTATGTTGCTCTTGATTCAGTACTATGTAGAGTTGTTCTTTGATTTAAGAAACATATATGTCCCCATACCTAAAATTCTTCTCTTTAGCTATTAAAAACAAAGAATTATAACTTATTTTTATAAAGGAATTCATTATTTTGGGTCAAGAGTTTGAGATGAATTAATTTGTGAATCCAATGTTTTCCTTCTCTACTGTAGTCAGTAAGTTCCCTTTTAAAATTTTTGACTTGGGGGAAAGCTAAGGGTGAGGAGAGGAAGAAAGGAGCCATTCCTGGTAGCATTATTTAGTTAGAACAGATATCAGGTCTCCTGGGTTCAGTCATAAGCATTGTCCTTGGTTTATTATGTTTAGGGGGAAATCATTTAACCTTTGTGCCTCAGATTACCCATCAGAAAATTGGGTATAATAATTTTCACCTACCTCCCAGGGATATCATGAAACTTTAATATTTCAAAAGAATTTTTAGTTTCTCTAAAATTCCTACATAAGTATTATTACTGTTTTCTTGTAAAGGCTGAATAACTGTTCTCCCATAGTGGTTCTAAAAGTACCATAACATTTTTAACATTTTGAAAAATCAATGGAAGTCTAATCTAAATGCTGATTTGATATTTTAATACACTCTCTTTATTCCTGGTGAGAAAAAGTATTTGTTTGAACCAGAAACACATTGATTGATTGATTGCACAATAAGTGGTATCATGTATCTGAATAGTGTCCTGTTTTTTAAAGTGGTGGAAGTAGATCTGAATTTGGGAAACCCTAGTTTTTAAATTATTATATAATCTGATTTTTTTCTAAAGATTAAAACTTTCTGTAAAAAAAAAAGTAGAATGTACAACAGTGACACCGTACTCTATTGCTTCCTCTAATTGGATTGTCAATAACACAAGTTTAACATTGCCATTAACAGGATGGCTGTGGCTACTAGACTGAGATATGGCAAATGAATTAAAAGCCTCTAGTTGGCTGGCTTTCGGGGTTAATGATAATCTTGAAGATGGTTATTTTCTTCCTCTAGAGCTAATTTTGTCAGACCAAACTACTTTTTTTAGAGATTGGTATGATTTTAGCTTTAAAGATGAAAATAATTTGGGAGGCAATTTATAATGAATCTTTCTAGGAATGAACATAATGAGTCTTAGTTTTTCTACACATGCATCAGACATCAGGCTCACCTGTAACATACAGTTTTATTTGGGTGGGTAGAGTGCTTAGCCAGCTTTGCACTGAAGTGACAAATGCAACACAAACACTTTGTTCTTGTCATTTTGTGAAGTGCAGAGTCAGCTCTATACACTCCCATCCCCGTTGGTGACAAGGTTCTGCTTCTCTGTTCTCAGAAAAGCCCAAAAATGCATTGCATTGGCTATGTGGGACACAGGAATATTGGAGAGAGGTATAAGAGGTATTCTTCTCTGTCATGAGTAGGGAATATATGTTTTTTCCCTGTTCACAGAAGAAAATCAAATCATGTTTTTTCTTTTTTTCCTCATCCCTATTTGTCAGGTAGCAAATTTATGTTTCTAATCATCATAAAAACTCAGTAGGAAGTATGAATTTGAGTAACAGTAAAAATGCTGAGTAATTGCCATTAGGGCATGTTTGTAGATTTCACACTGTATAGCACATGATCAGGATCAGTCAAGAGAGTTAAGGAGATGAATATAGGCTGTCTAGCCAGAATCAATCAGGAGACAGAGCACCCAGGCTCAAGTCAAGCAAAGCACCTGGTTTAGCTTGCAAAGTTTTCCAAGGACCAATCTGTTTGCTTCAAGCGATTAAAAACTAATCTTTTTTTTGGTTGCTGTTTTGTTCCTTTTTTTTTTCTTCCGGATAAAGCCTTAGTTGTCACTAATATCAACTATGCAGATAAGTGTATTCTTTGTTTCCCAGTATTATATAACTTTTTCCTCTTTTCCTATTCCTCAAATATGATGTTAGACTTTTACCCAAAGAATTAAGGCAAAAGGTTTTGTTGAATGTGTGTTCTTCAAGGAAAAAAGAGAGAAATTCTGTTTTGTTTAACCTTGAAATGTGAGCTTTATATTAAAAAACAAAATGCAAACCCTTTCACTGGTGCCAGACTGTAGTTAATATCACAAAATGGCTTTGGGTTGTTGAACAAAAACTATTTCAATGGAATGTTTCCTACTGAGAGTGTTTCAAGTAATGAGGCACACAACTTTCTGGAAAACCAAATCACAAAGCCAGAGTTTTGTTCCTATACAACTGATTTGGAAATAGCTTTGGAAACTGAATCCATAATTCTTGCCCTTCCTATTCTCCCATGAGTCCACATTTTCTTGTTTTCTAATCATTGTGACTAATTAGTCCATCAATTCAACTGGCACATTGTCTTTCCAGGATGAAATTTTAGCAATCTGTTTTCTTCCTATTTAATTCCAAAGCCAAGACCAGGGTCCAAAATATATTCCAAAAGGTTAGTATTCACATCTTAGTTGAGGAACTTAAGATTCTTTGTACTCTTGCTAAAGCTCGATATTGGGAGACCAGAACTGTTTTTCTTAAAAGTGTATTAAAAACTGTTTAGTAAAGCAGACTGTATTCATATGTCCTAAAGTGAAATTACATTCTCTCACATGTCCTGAAAAACTAATTGTTGAAAAGTAAATTTTAGTAATAGAAACATCTACCTTTGTTTTTATCTCATGTTCTACTGCTTTTACCTTGTCCACTTTCAGTGGATTTCCATTTCATAATATATTAGAACTTCTGGCTCTTTTCAAAGTTGTTCAAGTTTGCCTGTTGAAAAGAGAGGTGTAATTATGTAGGTATCAGTGTCCAGGATTTAAAGAAGTTACTTGGTCCCAATGGGTGACTAAAAGTTTTTTTTTCTTTTCTATTATTATAATGCAGAATAACAGGTTTCTCAACTGTTATAAGGTAGTGACAGTGACATCTTCTGTCTCAGAAAAAGCAATTGGTAGGTTTGTTCTTTTCTCAGAAATTGAGGTGCAGTTTTTTTTTATGGGGGCTCTCTTTGCTCTTAAAGTTCTGCCTCTTTTACATCCAGTCCTTCCTGGAAATGGGTAGAATTGCTAAAGTCTCTCTGTTTCTTACAGGCCTGTTGAGCCCCTAGAACTAGCTGTAGGATGTTGATTTTTCCTTAGTTCTTAGACACCCCAAAATTACCTAGTTGTAATGGTGACGTGTTGAATTATACTGTTTTTAGTCAGCTTTTTTACAAGTTGTTCTAATGCTATTTATTTTTAATAAGTGGACTGATTAAAACCTAATGAAAGGAAAAATAAGATACCATTACCCTAGGGTAGGTTGAAAATACTTTTCTTTTTAAAGCCAATAGATTTATTAGACTGTTAACATTTTCAAAGCATATTTTGAAGTCTGCAGCAACAAAGGTAAGCAGGCTGGCCGCATCTTTTCTATATGGCATCTCCTCCACTTACCCAATCTGCTACATTTCAGCTTTTACATTCAAGCTATCCTTACATCTAGAGTTGTTCCCAATCCCTTCTTAATTATATTGGTTTTTGGCTTAGGTAATTGTCTAGAACATTAATAATTCCTTCAGTATAAACTGGAGATGACATTGGTGGATGGGAACTGCTTCTTTTAGCAATTGCTGTTTAATGTAATTGACTAGCTGGGAATTTGACCACTAGCTTTTTGATACATTATTTTTAAGCCTGGATATACCTACATAATTTCATATACCTCAATGAGCTCCATTGGTTTAGCAAATACTTTGCAACAATAGAGTTTACAGACTTTCAAAATTAGGGAATGTAATTCACATCCTCTATTCACTAGCCAGCTTCCCAGTGAAAGGGTTTAAACTGCAGTATCCTTTGTTTACCACCACTTTTAACTTTTTCAAAATTTAACTGTATAGTCTATCAAAAGTAGTAGATTACTCTCTAACAAATGAGAATATGCAAAGCTGGAGAACTTTCCTAGGGTGTTTTACCTGCTTATAGTTGTCAAGTTTAGCTGTAAGGCTGAGGAAATGAAATCTCTGGCTGAACAGTTATTTTGCCCCAGCTTACAAATGTTTTTTAAAAACCTTCCTAAGTATCTCAGAAGACCACTCAAAGACCCCTCCCCCCCACACACACACATATCCATCCATAGCTTTTTCTTAATAGCAAAAACAATGCACATTTGTGAAAATTGTTTTGGAACTGCAGGTCTATGTATTATAATTGCTTTGAAGTAATTATCCTACTCAGCTTTTTATTCAGGGTCACCTAATATCCATACCCCTCAGGCATGAATATTGATGTGGGGAAGAAGCCTTTGTTTATCATAGAAAAGGTGGATGTAACTTCATGATGTCTTTTCTTGGAGAGAAATTTGCCTCCAGTATACATATTCCTCTTTCTCCAGCCACCTCCACATTTCGTATATGATACCAGCATGCTTCAGAACCAACCTTGAAGGAAGGGGCCTGAATAATCTATTGCAGCTGCTCTTGTTGATAGGCACTAATTACTATATTGTGTTTGTTAATTAGGGAAATACATTTTGCTAACTTGAAGGGATACTATAATTCTAAACAAGTGTGTGACTTAATATTTTGTTTTTATTATTTTTTTCTCTCCTTTAAAAACTGGACCTGAACACAAGCTTTGAGTTGATTTTTGTAATAATCTCAGGACCTGAAAGATTGTAGCATTTAGTGTGTCTTAAAAATTATGTACTGTACCAGCCATGGATTTTTGTAAATATACCCGTCTCCCTTTTTTGTATTATTTTAGTAAAAAAAAAAATTTTTAAATAAAGGGGGGTGGTGGTGATTTGTGTATTTGTATGGGTGTGTGCGTGGGGGGGGTGTATGCGTGTATAAGGCTCTTTTCAAGACAAACTGGTGCTTGCTTAATTTCCAGCTCTTGTTAGAGTGGGAATATGAACAATCTGCTGCTACTAAAACCCTGCACTGAGCATAGGTATTTCCATTTTATCCTTTCTAATAGTTGATTGGATGCTAGCTACCGGATTACTTCTAGGAAGTTAAACCTCCTCTTCCCACTATCCCACTGCCACCTGCATTCTTAGTAGTGCAGGGTAGAACCTTACTCTTGGGAAGCTTAATATTGAAGATCTACTTAAATGAGAGATTCTTCTAGTCCCACAAAAAAAGTCATATGGACTGTTCTCCATTTCTAAAGATCTGCTTTTAAGAACTCTTCTTTTAAGAGTTCTATAAGAAGTGCTTAAGCAATTTTGTTTTACAGAACATTAGTCATCCCATAACATTCCTGTGTCTTTTAGTGGGCAAGAGGGCATCAACACTCCTAAATGCAAATCTGTGAAAGTAGTAGATTAATTCTATGGATATGCCTCAAACAGTGCAGGGATTTTAATTTTTAATTTTTAATTTTCTTTGGCAACAGCGTTGATCATATTCCAGACATAGCTAGCAGTTCCCTGTTTTAAAACAGGAGCCTTATTTGATTCAGCTGTAGATGTTTCCTGTCCTTCATTTGTGGCAGGGCCCTTTTACATGAGTGTTCCTTTTTTTCTTTTATATGTGTCATGTGTCTGTGTTGTATTAAATAAAAAGGAATGTACATATTATTCCAGTCTGTTGTGCTCTTATTGATTTGGGACAACATGGCATAGTAGACAGTCAAAAGATCTAGGTTCAAATCCTACCTCAAATGCTTAATAGCTTACCCTGAACAAATCATTTAAAATGTGGAAGGAAAATTACTTCAGTTTCTTCATCTGTAAAATGAAGATACTAATACTTGAATTAACTACCTTACACAAGATTGTTGTGAGGAAAGCCTTTTGCAAGCTTTAAGGTGCAATATAAATATGAGTCATTTTCAGTTTTGGAAGCTTTTCTGAGTCATTGCTCATTATTCATTGGGCATCCACTAAGTGTTATACTAGCATTGTGGGTGACGATACTGGGCCCCCTTACTGTCAGGAAACTTGTATAAAGATCACAACTTTTTATTATATAGCTAGAAAGATAAGTAATAATTTTAAAAACTATAGAGATAACAGAAGGCAGTGTATTTTTAATTTTAATTCAGTTGCCATATAGAAACAGTTGTTACTCAACTATAGCAAGCAAGGTGGTGTGGTAGAAAGAATCTGGACTCAGAATCAGGAAACATGGGTTGTTGTTGGTCTACCATTAATTAGCTGCAACAGTGAATTAAGTAACTCTTTGGGCCTATTTCATTTTCTGTAAAATGAGGGAATTAGATTCCTTCTACCTATAATAATCTATGATTCAGAAGTCAATGTGGGCTGAAGTGAAGGAGGTGGAACTTCATCCAGGCTTTATTGGATAGTATTTGAATAGCTGGGAAAAGTATTAGACAGGGAAAGTGGTGTTGGCAAATTCATGGTGGCTAAAATATTTATGGCCTGTGTAGGGGAGAGTATTTTTTTTTCTTCCAGAATTTATTTCTTTTTAGTTTTCAACATTCATTTCCATGCAATTTTGAATTCCAAATTTTCTCTCCATCTCTACCCTCACCCCAAGATGACATACATACTGATTACCCCTTTCCCCAGTCTGTCTTCTCTTCTGTCCCCACCTATTCCTTCTCCCTCTTGTCCCTGTCCCCCTTACTTCCTTGTAGGAAAAGATGGTAGGGAGAGAATTGTAAGGGAGAGAAAGTTCGGAAGGTAGGTGGGGCCTGGTTTGTGGAGGAATTCAAGAGTGCCTAGCTAAGGAGTTTGAATTTTGAATTTTCACTAATAGGTATGGGAAGCTAAAGGTCTTTGAATAGGAATAATATGAAAGTGGTACTTTTAAGAAGGTGGATTTCTCAGTGCACACCAAATGGAAGAGTAAAAAGCTACTGAAGATAGAGAGATTTGGTCTGTTACAGTAGTGGAAACTCAGTTATATAATTAGTTTACTGTGGTGACAATGCATTGGAAATTTGGATTTCGAAAAATGAAATTGTGTTTGGTGAGTGAGGAAAGCATGCCAAAAACCTCATGAAGAAAAAAAATGATATGACTTGGAGGAAATGAAGGAGAGAGGGAAGTTTTAAAGACAACTCTAAAGTTTAGTGCCTGACTGACTAGGAAAAATAATACTCTTGACAGAAATAGAAAAATCAGGAAAGGAAGGCAATTTTAGGGAAAATGAATTTTATTTTAGGTATACACGTGTGTGTGTGTGTGTGTGTGTGTGTGTGGTGAGAGATTTCTTAAGGTGTTAAGAAATCTATGGCTAGAGATGTAAAACTTGAATTTGAAGAATCAACTAAAAAATGTAAACATGGGAAGTATCCATATATAGATGATATTTGAAGCCATGAAATTGGATGAATTTTTAGAGGGAGAGTACATGAAACTAGGGCAGAAAACTGAGTTTTAGGGAATATCCACCTCCAAATGGAACAAAGAACAGGATGTAGAATGAGTAGTCAGAGAAGTAGATGCAACAAAGGCCAGGGATCCAAAGCAGTAGAATTTCAAGGAGGTGGCCATGACATACAGAGAGGGTTAAGAGGTATAGAAAATGCTCAACAACAGATTGCTGAAAGTGATCAGATCTAAAAGGTCTGGTATAAGTCAAAAGTCTAAAAGACAAGAGATGACCAGGTGAAAATGGTTTACCAGTCAAGAGTGATAACTGCCTACATTTATTCAGTGCTTTATAAAAGTTTACAACACAAATATTCTCTTCTAAGCCTTACAACAGTCTTGTTCAGCAGGTAGTGTCAGTACAGTTATCTTCATTTTACAGATGCAGAAACTGAGGCCCAAAAGAGTTTAGTTAATATAAGAATAAGAACAGTCACAGGGGCAAGGAAGTTAGCAAAATAAGGAAGTAGAACCAGGTCTCAAAGGTTAAGATAGTCAAAGATTAGGAATCTAAAAGGTTGTCGTTCAAAGGTAATGTATCAGCATGCAGAACACATCTAACTGAGCCAAAACTTAGGGTTGAAGCTGTTTGACTTCCTGTCCTCTTTACAACTTGCTGTCTAGTATATGGGACTGTAGGGAAGGGGAAAATGCTTACAGCTCTCCAAAGAAAGGTTCAGGGAGCAACTGCAGCTCCCGGGGCCTGATGCCAGTAATCCAGATGTACTGGATATCTGGTAAAGTTATCCATACTGCTTCACCCCACTGTTAGCAAAGATCATCCAGAATTTTTGACTATTATTTTTCTTTGAGTTTTCACACATACACACACACACACACACACACACACTCACTCACTCACTCACTCACTATCAGCATTCCTTTTCCTAGAGAAGCACTGCCAAACTGTATTTTCTGACACAAGGCTCTGCATTGTAATAGAATCTAAGAGCATTGGACTTGAAATCAGAAGAGCAGAGTTTGAATCCTGACCCTAGCCAACTAAGAATCTCTTCTTGGCTTTCATTGTAAGGTAATGTAACATAGTGTATTACTGTAATAATACTATTACAGGATACTATCCCCATACTTGCCTATAATAATAATAATAAGCCAACCCCACCTCACGAGTTTGTTTATAAGAATTAAATATGTATAATAATTTATGTAAAGAGTTATATAATTCTCACAATGATGTAGAAATGTCTTATTTAAGTGTAATACATAATTGAGACAAGCTTAGGAAATAAGGAAAAGTTTAAGGGTAAAATTTTATTATTCTTTTGGTCTTCTATTTTCATATACTCATACTTGCCTTTTCTATACATTCCACCTAAACAGTATCCTTTAAATAACTTGGGGGCTTCAGGAGTAAGAAGACAGCTGGTTAATAGGTGGCTTTTTGTTCGCCTTTTGTAGAGAAGTCATACAGCTAAGGAGGCTTCTTCATCCACTGAGGTTGTTAGGAAAAGAGAGAATGCTAGTAAACACATGTCATTTCCCCCTTCCATGCAGGCTTAGGTGAGAACAGCAGCCTACTTCCTAGGGAGTAGGAGGCAAAGTGGAAATGCTACACTGGGATTTAGAGAGGTAGGTCAACCAATCCTTGCCCATGGTGATATAGTAATGCTAACTAGTCATCTGTGTTCTCAGTTATGCATCTAACCAAGATAAATTGGAAGGAATATATAGAGAATTAAGAAGAGCCTAGTTCTAATTATGTCTGAAGCCTCCAATGGTTCTAACTGTTTTACCTGGTCGGATTTTGGGACTAGTGCCCAAATTAATAATAGACCCTACCAGTCCAAAAAGTTGAATACTTAATTTATAACAACTTTTGATTTGTTGTGGGAGGAGAGAAGGGATTGAGGTTGATGGAATCTGTCCACTTTCTAGTCTGTGGCACAAATATATAAATTTGAATGTCAGCTGACATTTAGAAGCCTACATAATCAAGTCCAATTTAGTCATTCAATAAATATTTGCATCCCTACAGTGTGCTTTCCATAAAGCATTTGAGAGAAAGCACAGGGAGAATAAAGGGAAATTTCTTTCTGGATTCCAGAAAATTCTTTCTAGAAATAGAACTGCCTTCTCTGAGACACAAGTGACCCTAGTGCAACTCGTGAGTCAACATCAGGCATGTACGAAGTAATTTTTAGGGATTCTGAGGATTTCTTTAGAAGAACTCTTTTTGTAGTGGCAATGAATTGGAAACTAAGGAAGTGCCCATCAACTGGGAAATGGTTTGGCTAATTGTGGTATATGAATGTAATGGAATATTATTGTTCCATTAAAAAAATGATGAAAGGGAAAGTACCTGGAAAAGTACATGAGCTGTTGGAGTGAAATGAGCAAAACCAGGAAAACAATTTACATAGTTAACAGCACTGTAAAAGCAACTGAAAAATTTCTGAAAGAAAAAGCTCTGATCAATGCAATGACCAACTATGAGTCAAAGAACCTTTGATGAAGTTTGCTGGCCACCTCCTGACAGAGAGGGGATGAACTCAGAATGGATGCAGATGAGATATGTCCAATGCAGAATTTATTTTGTTTGACTATATGAATTTGTTTAAAAAAAAAAGGTTTTGTTGTTCTTTCCATGGAGGGATGAAAAGATGAGAGGGAGAGCATGGATTTTTGTTTATTGAAAAAAAAATTTCAAAAGGAAGAGAATGTATTTAATCTTTTGCCTTTTACAGTTCTCTCTAGGGTAGAAGTCTTAGGAACAGGTATGACATCCCCATCCTTTGTCCAGCAGACTCTCACCTCTTTCCCTCTTAATTCCAGTGATACAGAACCATTGAAAATTACTCCCCTCCCCTCTACTACTATTTCTTTTTCTCTCATCCCCATGCATTTTAGGCCTGCTTCTCCCCAATCCCTATCCAGCTTTCTACTTCCTCTCCATCAAACCCTCTGGAACCCCTTTACTAGTAACAAACTGTCTTGTCTTAGACCTTTTCCTCCTGCTCATCTTTTGACACTTATGCTACTTGGCTTCCCTCAGAAAACAATACACCTTTGTCCATGCTCTCCAGTACTAGATGCATCTGTCCTGGCACAAATCTCTACCACTCCTCTTTTCCACAACACACCAAGACCAAGAGAAGGTCTTGCTCCCCACTTACACATTCTCCCTCTGCCACAGTGTCTCGTTTTTTGGTGTTTGGTCTGTCCTCCTCATTCATCTCCAGTGGCATCATGCTACACCTAAATCACTTTCCTCCTCCTCAAGGAGTTCAGTACCTGGCTAATAGTCTTCTCCAGTCTAACTCTAGCCCTTATATTTGAAGCCTTCAATGTACATACTGATTTCCCTTCAAACTGCACGTTCTTCTTCAACTTCCTCATTTTCCAATACATACAAAAATACCCTTGATCTTATCACCAGCAAATGTTCCACCTCCATGATCTAAAGTTTCTTTATTTGACCATAATGCTCTCCTATGCCTCACTCTTCCTAAAACTACTTTTTATCTTCATTGTGACCTCCAGTCCCTCTGTTCCTCATTGGTCTCTAAGATTCTTAGTCCTGCTATGATCTAGGAGACAGTTTAGAGTTAAATGGGACCTAAGTAACCATATAATACAAACTAAGTAACCATCTAATCCAATCCATACCCAGAAACTGTACCAAAAACTCAGTGTAACATCTCCAAGAAGCAGTTATCCAGTATCTGCTTGAAGATCAATAAGGGAAAATCTCCCACCTCTAGAGGTAGCTTATTCTACTCTAATTGTTTGGGACACCAACTCCAAATGTTCTTCTTTGCTTTTGGTTCTCTATTCTGGGATCAAACAAAACAACTCAACACTTCTAGGTGGCACTATGAACAGAATGCTAGACCAACAGATAGGAAAACTTGACTTCCTATCTGGCCTCAGACACTTACTGGCTGTGTGATCCTCAGCAAGTCGCTGAATCTGTTTACCTCAGTTTCCTTAAATGTAAATGAGGATAATAGCATCATCTACCTTTCAGGGTTGCTGTGACATTCAAATGAGATAATAATTGTAAAGTGCTTAGCACAGTGCCTGGAACATGGTAATTACCATTATTATCATGACAGCTCTTAAAGTACTTCAACAGAACTATATTTCCCTTGACTTTTTTCCCAATATCTTTTGGGACAAAGGCCCTTCACCATTCTGTTTGTTCTTCTCTGAGTGCTTTCTGGCTTATTAGTACTCCCTAAACTTGGACATCCAATACTGAACACAAAACTCCTGGTGTGATCTGACTAGGATGAGAGTACAAAGTACAAAGGTACTATGAGCTCTTTATTCCTCGAAGCTGTGACCCTCTTAATGCAACTCATGGCTGCATTAACTTTCTTTTTTTTCTTTTTTGCCTCCACTTCACACTGATACATATTTAGCTTGCTCTGATCTTTTCCAAACTGTTAATCATGCCTCTCCCATTGTTACTTTTGAGATTGATATTTTTTTAACCCAAGCATAAGATTTCATTCTTATCTCTATTGAACTTCTGCTTATAAAATTCAGACCAATGTTCTAACCTGTCAGGATCTTTTTGGTATGCCATCTATGCCTTTTATCTAATAAGACATTCATATTAACACAGGACCAAGCACAGATCCCTGGATCATTCCACTGGAGACTTTCTAACCTGACATTGAGCCAATAACAACTGGGCTTTGTCTGGACATTCAACTAGATATGAATTCATCTATTTATATTATTAGCTTGTCCATATTAATTTTTTCATGTAAGAATGGAAATAGATAACTTATTCACATATCTTACCAAAGTTAGGCTTGAGCTACTAGTTTTGTTATTTTTATTTTTTAAAAATGGAAGTAAGGTTAATTTAGCATGATTTGTTCTTGAGAAAACCTAGTTGGCTGCTCATCAGTCACCTTGGCTGGATCATTATCCATGCCCCACCCCTTCAGGGTTGATGTGCCCCAAATATTTGTCTTGGGCTCTCTTTTCTCAATATTCATTTTGTTTTGGTGACTTAAGAGTTCAACTCACTTCTGTACTGATTACTTCCATATCGATATTTTTAGCCACCACCTTTCTCCTTAGCTCCAGTCCAGCATCAGCATCTTCCTGTTGAATATTTACATCTGTATGGTCCCTCAGCCCTTCCAGCTCCGTATGTCCAAAAGAGAAACCATCTCTTCCCGCAAACCACCCCAACTTCCTTATTTCTGTCAAGGGACCTGCCATCCCTCAGGCCTCGAAGTTTTCTTGTCCTAGGAGTCGTCCTCTCTTCTTCATCTTCCCTCATTGCTTCTGCCCAGCTATTTTCCAGGTCTTAAGAAGTCTGTCTCCTTAGCATCTCTCATGAACCTGTCTCTCCACATAGCCACCACCTTAGTTAAGGCCACCTGACTTTCACAATAATGTCCTAATGCTTTTCTCTGCTTCAAGTCATACCCCCTTCAGTTCATCCTCCACATAGCTGACAAACTGATATTCCTAAAATACAGAGTCACATGTCACTTCCCTGCTCAAAAAAAATAAAGCTCTAAATTCCCTCTTCATTCTAGGAACAAAATGTAAATTATTTATAGCTTTTCACAGTCTGGCTCCTAATTTTTGAGGTTTAATGCACATGGCTATCCTAGCCATATACTTTGCATTCCAGCCAAACTGGAATTTGTGCCTTTACATGAGCTTTCCTCCACGCCTGGAATGCCCTGTCTTCTTATATAACCCTCATATTAATTCCTTAACATCCTTCAATGTTCTCATCAAGTGCCTCCTCTTAACTGCTAGTGGCCTCCCACTGGAAATAATTATTTACTTTGTGTTTTGAATACCTTTGTCAGTGTACATGTTTGTTTGTTTTTTCCCCCAGAAATAGAATGTAAGCTCTTTGAGGGTAAAGACTGTTTAGTGTTCCTGTCACATAATTCAGTACTTGAAACATGGCAGGTGCTTTGCCAAAGCTTATTAACTGAATGAATCAATTACTTCCATTCAGAAAGTTTATTTACCAACTTTTAGAAGAAAGCTGAAGACAGTTTCTAAATCTACAGGGAAGGGACCATAAACTAAACTACCTGAAGTTGTGAAGGCTAAAGGTTTTGCTTTGACTGCCACCTCTACGTGCCAGTATAGTTTCTTCTAAGAGGTGCACGTGTACATCAGCATATGATATAAAATACCTGTTTGTGTGTGAGTCTGTGTGTTGTGGAGCCAGCTTGCCAAAGCTGATGAAAGATTAGTCCCTCACTCCTCCCATTACCGTGTTAATCTCAGTGTCGAGCAGAATAATAAAAAAGCATTTGAGTGACAAGTCACAGAAAAAGAGGGACACAAGACAGACGAGAGAGGAAGTTTCCCATTATGCTGCCCTGCCTAGAAGTTCCAGGGTTGGAAGATAATTTCTTTGTAATAAAAATAAATGATGTTTGTAAGGCTCTTTATGAAATGCTTTGAACGTATCACATCTGATTCCCATAGTACACAGTGAGGCAGATCACACAGATATTATGCTGCTTCAGGAAGCTGTTTTCATTCCTTTTAGTCATGTCCAGCTTTTTTTCTTGGCAAAGATACTAGAGTGGTTTGCATTTCTTTCTCCAACTTATTTTACAGATGAGGAAACTGAGGCAACAGGGTTCAGTGACTTTTGCAGCATCACACACCTAGTAAGCATCCGATGGCAGATTTGAACCCGTTTAAAGATGACTCTTGCTTACCTGTTGTGCCGCCTGGCTTCACCCATTTCAGGAATATCAGAGTTCAGATCCAGTCTAAGTTGTGTGATCCTGGAGGCAAGTCACTTCCCTTTGGTCTCAGTTTCGTCAGCTGTAAAATGGAAATAATAAAAGCACTCACTTCCCAGGGTGGTTGTGAGGTTTAAATGAGAAAACATTTGTGAAGCGCTTAGCATAGTGTCCGGCATGTAGTTAGCACTGTGGTTATTTATATAGTGCCTGAGGGACTTGCCCAGTGTTGCTAGTGACAGAAGCGGGAGTCCAGCCTAGGTTTTCTGGGTCAAAGCCTGTTGTGTTTGTTAGCCAACTGCAGCTTCCCGAAGCATGTCACGGAGCTGGCCTACACTGAGGGGTGACAGCCGTAGTTAGACGTGAGGGGACCAAAGCTGACCCCACCTAGCAGTCTGAAGAAGATGCCCTTCAGTTTCCTTCTGTGCTCAGAAATGACCTCTTTTCCTCCTTTTTCCCTTCATTTTTCAATCTCCAAAATGTACACATGCATCACAGACTTTACTCCAAAGTGACACGTTAGCCAGAGGGCAGCTAAAAGGAGTGCATTGTAGAGCTCAGCTTTACCCCCAGGACAGTCGCCATCTTACTTTCCTGGCTCTCCCTCCACCACATTAGGCCAGTTATGAAGACTTTCCGCGCTGGAATCGTCACATTTTCTCTGTGATTCAGTCTCCCCAGCTCACTCTTCTCCATCTCCTTCCCACAACACGCTTAGGGCAGCTTCTTAATTTCTGCCCCGTGGACTTGACAGTAGCAGATAAGAACAAATGTGGTGCTTTATGTGTGTTACCTCATTTGATCTTCACAATAGCCCTCTGAAGGTGGGCAAAAATGCAGGACTCAGAGTCGGGAAGATACGAGTTCAAATCCTGTCTCAGACCTATAAGCTGTGTGACCTTGGACAAGTCATTTGATTTCTTTCACCTTCTGTAAAATGGGGATGCTGATAATATGTCCCAGGGTGGTCCCAGGTGAGGATCAAATGAGATTAAAGCCGTAAAGCACTTAGCATGTGCCAGGCACGCAGTAAGCACTCTAATTATGAGCTATTCTTATTATTAATACTGCTGCTATTATGCTGAATTAAAGAAGGATTGCAGTGTGCATCAGTAGGGGGATCTGCACTAATAAAAGTGAAAGGACTTGAAGTATTGAAGGACTTCTCTAATTGCATTTTGAATAAGAACTGCATTGAGTAGGTGCCCCTCTAGTCACTTCCAAGAGAGAGAAAGATTTCAAACACTGAGCATTTGTGGGGTTGAAAAAAAACCCCAACAAAACCACAACCACAGTAGATCCCATGGCCAGAACAGGGGCTCTTTGCTGCCAGTCACGATATGCCATCAAGCCTTAACCCAGCAGGAAACCTCTGTTTGCATCTACCCCCTCCGGGTAAATCAGGAATCAGGAAAGTAGATGGAGCAGAGCCAGTGAAATAGTTGCTCCAGAATTCATCACAAAGAAAAAGGCAATGAAGAACAAATTCTCATTTCTCTCCTAATTCTTTTCTTCTGCCTTAGAAGACCTAATAATTCCTTTGTTCTATATACCCCTTGTCTGGAGTTTGGTAGTACAACGTGAGCCTCAGGACTGGGAGAACAGGTATTGCAGGAATGTGGAGGTGGGGGGAAATTTCCCACTTGAAGCATCTAATAGTTGTGGAGAACCTCTAACAACCTTTATGCTGTATTTGACTTAATTTCATCCAATCAATGAGCATCAATCCAGAGCACAAAATCTCATTGGTGATACCATTTATGTCTGCAGTTGAGAAAAGGCAAGGTGCATTAAATACCTGCTTTGAGAGACTTGTCAAAGATATTTTTTAAGATCAGATTCTATATTATCTTTATTAGGCTCCAGCTACATTATTTTATATTAAGAATTTGATTTGGGAAGGAAAAGGCTCAGAATAGTGAAATTAGATTTTAAATTGTAATTTTACATTACTTTGAAAAGAGTCAGTCCTTAAAAATGAAGCCATCTCATTAGCCCTTTTTTGCATAATAAAGTCAGAAAACAATTTTTTCCTGCATAGGAAGTTTCCAAATTTTCTTTTTTTAAATTGCTGTGAAATTCATTAACATTTGAGATGTTTAGTGATTGCAGGATGTAACTTGCTCTGACAAAATGAACAACTATATCACTAGAATCCTCAAAATAAAAGCAATTGAGATTCTTCATATTCTGTTTCCATAGCTCTATCTTTTTTCCACCTATCTCTGCCTCTCATATGTCTTGTTCTGTGAATATCTAGTGACTCTCTATTTTTCCTCCTTTTTCTTTTTCCTTTTCCATTCTTATGGCCCTTTCTCTCCTTCTCTAGGCTCCAGGTGGCACAGGGGATAGATGGATGGGCCTGGAGTCAGGAAGACCTCAGTTCAAATCTGCCCTCGACCACTTGATAGCCCTGTGACCCTGGGCACTGAACCTTATCCTTCACTGAACCTTATCCTTTAACCTTTATTTGCTCTAGTTTCCTCAGCTGTAAAGTGGAGATAATAAGACCTACCTCACAGGGTTGTTGTGAGGATGAAATGAGATCAGTGCCTGGCACATAATATGCTTATTTCCTCCCCTCCCTCATTCCCTTTAATTGGTCCTTATAGAGTACTGAAATTGTATTCATTTATTTATGACTTCATGTTTCATATTCTTAATTTTAAAAAATTTCCTATTTTGAAAGCACTTTTTACTTTCAAAATGAAAACAGAAACTATATAATTGATTTATTCTCCATCTGGGCATGACCCTCAGCAAAAAGGTTTTTCTTCTCATTGGATAATCCTACTTTGAATGTTGGTTAATTAGATGTGATTCAAGGTCAGTGTACATAAAAATCAATGATAGAAATATCTTATTTTGTACTTGGATTTATAGTTCTGATCTTATGTTTTCTTATTTAGTCTGTACTATGTCATTATGACAGACAAGAGAAGTGGTGGTATTTTCTTTAGAGACGAGGAGACTGAAGCAAAGGGATTGAATGACTTTCCTAAAATCACGTAGCTATCAAGTGGCAAAAATTGAATTTAATCTTTAATATTCAGACTCCCAGTCCAGTGTTCTTTCAACTCTATTGGATTACTTCTCTCAGCCCCCCCCCCACCCCATTTTGGCCAGGTAGGTCTATTTTTCTGAAGAAAATGGTAAGGTATAAGGGTATGTGGGCAACTAGTTTATATGTCTAAAGAGTGACAAATTCCGAATCCCTAACAGTCCTGAGTCTTATGATTCAGTATTTGACATACTACCTATTATACCTCCAGTAATATACCTTTAAGGAAATATAATCCTAGAAAAGAGAATAATACTTATTCATTTTGGAATGCAATTTGGAACCGTGGGAATAAAGTGACTAAAATGTCCATACCTTTATCCCAGAAATTCCACTACTAAGCATATGCCCTGTACCCCAAGGAGGTCACTGATATAAGAAGTCCCCATGAACCCTGAAATATTTATCATAGCTCTTTTTGTAGTAGCAAAAAACCAGAAATAGAGTAGACTTTCATCTTTGGGGATGGCTAAACAAATTGTGGTATATGAATGTAACTGAATATTTTTATGCTGCAAGAAACAACAAATAAGATAAATGCAGGGAATCGTGGAAAGACTGATATGAACTGATGAAGAGTGAAGTAAGCAGAGTTAAGAAATCAGCATGTGCAATGACTACAATAATGTAAATGGGAAGAAACACAAATGATGAAAAGTCAATATTGCATAATTACAGTGAACAAATATGGCCCCAAAGTGGAGACAGGAGAAGATACCTCCTTGTTTCCTTTGCAGAGGCTGGAATTCACATATGTAGAACAATGCATATATTTCACGTGTTTTCAGTGTGTTGGTTGGTTTTAATGATTTTTTTTAATTTTTCCTTTCTTTTTTTCTTTAAAAATAATCATTTTTATATGAGATGGTTTCCTGGGAGAAATACTGGAAGACATTAGATGGTATGAAAAAAAGAAAGATATCAATAAAAATCTATTTTTAAAAAATCGTGGGTATTGAAGTGAATTTGGAGAACTGTCAAGCCCTGAATATGTAGTTTTTAATGTCGTTGTAAGAATACACACACACATATACACACACATGTCATATATAGATATGTATACTTATAGAGGTAGATATATCTATATATGATATTATTTTGTGTCAAAAAAATTTGATCACTTCTTTTTTTTTTGGAGGGGGGAAGGTAGGGCAATTGGGGTTAAGTGATTTGCCCAAAGTCACATGGCTAGTTTTTTGTGTTAAGTGTCTGAGACTGAATTTGAACTCAGGTTCTCCTGACTCTAGGGCCAGTGCTCTATTCACTGCACCACCTAGCCACCCCTGATTACCTTCTTTAAGCTTATCCATGCTGATTCTCTAATTCAGTACCTTACTGATGTGAAGAACTGTGTGGTGAGAATCTTCACTGGTAAATGGCTGTCTGGAATACCAGGGAGTCCCAGTTCTCATGTCAGCCACCCAGGCCCCTCTCCTTTGGGGCTATTCTGAGAGCCACGGGGTAGAGTGGGGAAAGCACCACATCATTTAGAATCAAAGAATTGCTCAGGTTATTTCATCTATCTGGGCCTCAAGTCTTCTTTTCAGTAAAAATTATACCAAGAGAATTATACTAAGACCTCAGGTCTTTTTCAGCTCTAAATCTGACATTTACATTTCATCATCTCCTTAAGGCAGTTCCCCGGCACACTGGCAGATCTGATGGGGGGAATCTCAAACCCTTGTTCTAAATAATGAAGAATTTATCTGGATTGAGAGTATGGGGGAGGGGGAGCAGGACATGCCCTATTGTGGTTAGGGGTCCATTATTTTTCTGCTCCTGTCTCAGGGTTAGACCCTAAAACAGGAGGAAACCATGAGGGATCAGTGCTGAAATCACAAAATGAAGAATATTAGTCCATCAGTAAAGCAGAACCAAGGCACCAGCATTTACCTAGGCCCTTTCCTTCTGATCTGATGAGAGTCATAGATACTCAGCATTCACACTGAGGAAGTTAAGCATCCTTGTTTCCCTGTAAAGGTGAGTCCTTTTCTTGGACATTGGGAACTGTAACAAAGAAACATAAATGTCTTCAGAACTATAGGAAGCTGTCAAAACTTGATGTTTTTGAGGTTGCTTTCTTAGTGGAGCCTGTGAAATGATCACGGTTTGGCCTTTTCTTACAAGGACTAGAGGGAGCTGAGAGGGAAGGCTAGCGTGTATTACCTCTCTACAGATAACTCCCAGATCTGTATCTGTAGCCTTACTATCTCTCTTGAGCTTCAGGTACACATCTCTTAATTGCCTTTTGGATACTTCAAACTGAATATTCTACAAGGATCTCAAACTCAGCATGTATAAAACTGAACTAATCTTTTTTCTAAAAACCCAACTCTTCTAAACCTTTTCTGTCAAAGACATCATCATTCTTCCAGTTATCCCCACTCTCCCTCACCTCTAAGTATCCCTTCAGTTGCCAAAATCTTCATTTCCCTCCACAGCTTCTCAAATCCCTTCTGTCTACTAACGTGGCTACCACCCCTACTCTAAGCCCTCAACACTCTTCTCTTGCACTGTTCCAGTAGCCTCCTAATTGGTCTTCCTGCTTCATCTATCATCTCTCTAATCTATACATAGCTGCCAAAGGGACTTTCCTAAAGTGTATGTTGGACTAGTCACTCCCCCTAAAGTCAAGTGACTCTGGGATTGAAAAGAGGTCTCTCTCCCATAGAGATGAGGCAAGAGATAACTATTACAGTTTTACTTTCAATTACTCT
>CM053597.1:84082607-84115296 GCA_028646575.1 Pseudocheirus occidentalis
CCTACCAGAAAATAGGAGAGCAGAGCAGGGGAGGGGCTTTACACTGGGATTGCTGTTATGGGGCTGGGGCAGGAGCAAGACGGGGAGAAAATGCGTAATTCAAAAAATGTAATGAAAATGAATAATATAAACAAGAAGACAAATAAAAACCAAATTAAAAAAAAAAACCAATTCAGGATTATTCTCACTTTCTACACTACTACCTGAATGTGGCTGTAAAAAGTTGTAAAATCATGAAAATCACTACAAAGAATGTCACCAATTTTATCTGAGTTTTCATTGCTGGAATCTTTTAATTGTTCCCTGATTGCCTATTATATTCAAGGAAGAAAAATGGATATAAGATTTAAAAAACAAGACTATGAACATCTCCTCCATAAAAGCCAGTTACAGAAATGCCTTTATAAAGAACATGCAGAATATATTAATCCAAACTGTGTAGGATGTTGAGTTAGTGAAGGAAGTGACAACCTCTATAGCTCTTTTCAAGGCACACTGCAGGTCTAATAACTTATATGAGGCTCTTTCTGACACCTTACTCTAGATCTCCCCAGTGTTAGTGCCTCATCCCAAAATAACTTATTATTTATTTGCTTAAATATTGTATTCTCTGCCTCTACTACTGAACAATACAACACAAGCATAAGGCCATTTTTGTTTCTGGACCTCTAATTCCTAAAGTAGCACCTTGTACATTGTTGAACTTCATTGAATCTATAAATGACATTTTCATTTTCACCCTGTAATAGTGTATTTGTTCAAGGGCAATTGCCAAATTATGCCAAAAAGGAAGAAGTAATATTGCTTTCTATTCCAGTCATATGTATTATATTTGTTTTGCCCAGACCCACATTAACAATATGAAAAAGAGACGTTTTTAGTAAAAAACCAATGACCTCTATCCCTAACCCCATTACCTGAATATTTTCCTAGTTTATTATTATTTAATTTGTACTGCTGTCTATATACTAACAAATATTTATACTACTTTCATGAGTTTATATTATTGAACCTATACAATTTGATAGCTCTTCAAATTTTTAACACAAAGATTTTACAATGTTAAAAAGTTTGAAAATATCTCAACTCTACTACAATGTCTATGCTGCATACTAAAATATTCTTTTGAATTATAAAAGACAACTTTTCCAAGTTCATAATTTACACTTAAAAGAGTTGCTCTTAATACTTACCTTCACTTTGGGTTTAGGTGCCAGAATTACCTTTTTCTTTGCCCTAATTCAAGAAAGAAAGTTAAATGTGAGACTAAGACTAAAACTACTTGAATAATATTTACATGAACTAACTGTCACTTAGCACACATGGCCCTGTAACAAACAAAATCACACACACACACACACACACACACACACACACACACACACACACCTCCTTAAGAACAAAGAGATCTTGTCTTATCCATCTCCAGATTTTTTAAACACCAAATATTATAATATCTTACATATAGGATATTTATTGTTTTTGTTTTTTGCTTTTTTTTTTGGAGGGCAACTGGGGTTAAGTGACTTGCCCAAAGTCACACGGCTAGTTTTTGGTCAAGTGTCTGAGGCCGGATTTGAACTCACGTCCTCCTGACTCCAGGGTCGGTACTCTATTCACTGCGCCACCTAGCCGCCCCCATATAGGATATTTATAATAAGCATCTGTTAAAGTGATTATATTTTCAGTAAATCTTCACTAATTTGAGAGGTCAACCTGAATTAGGAAACAAAATTAAAGAATATTTTTTAAAATATGCATTTATAGTATAATACAGAAAAAAGAAGATGTTTAGAGCTAGTGTCTAATCCTAACTGTGCCACTAGCTAATTGTGTAACCTTTGGCAAGTCTCTGGTCTCTCTGGTTCTCAGTTCTCTCATCAGTAAAATAATAGAAAGGTTTGAAATAGATTATCTCTGAGGTGCCTTTCTCGACTCTCCCTACTATTATCCTAAATCTATAAAATACATATAGCTCAAATGTAAAGAACAGAATATTGCCTATATAAGTATTTTCTTAAGTAATCAAATTGCTTTTCTATAATCTTGTTTACATTATAAATATTCTTTCTTCATAAACTATACTAAGATATACTATTTTACTGGTCAAAATACTTTGACAGAATCTGAATTAAAAATGTTTTTACAGAATAAAAATAGTAAAAAATAGCTTAAAAAAAGGCAAGGTTAGTAAAAAAAAAATCTTGTCTTTTTGTTGTTGAATAAAGCAAAAGAATACAAAAAGAAAAGTATACTTAAAAAACATTTTTTAAAATCACAGTTAGGACTCTCTTTCTCCTATCCTTAAAACTGCTTCAGAAATGGTGGGAGAAGTCTGGAATTTGCATGTGAACAGGTGAAGAGAATGCTAACATATGACAAAGATGGAATATACTTTCTTCCTGAATCGCGTGAAACTATTGTGAAGCCTCAAGAAGATAGCAATATATTTCTTCTAATTCTTAGAAATATATATATACAATAGATATTTTAGGAAAAATAGGAGCAGTAGTTTGGCCTCTACTTAAGAGAATGGAAATTATGGAAAGGTTGAGAGTTGTAGTAATAAATAAATAATTAATATTGCCTTTAAAGAAGAAAAAAAGATAAAAGAAAAATAAGAAAAAAAGTTTCACTTTATTGGAAGTCTCCATTTTACAAGTAAATAAAATTTACAAATGCTTGCAAAACCAAGTCAACCTATTCTTTCCCCATTTTCCTGCAGACCATACATATAACTCCTTGATAAGCCCCATTATTTTTCTGTCACCACCATTAAAAGTCCTGTGAAGAAAATGCAGAGTTCTTAGATAATCTTAGCTTAGAGAGGAAAGAAAGGTAAAAAACAGGAAGTTTAGAGAAATGGCTTAGGGGGCAGACTCCCAGGAGGGGCTGGCTTATCTATATGGTAGTCTCCCCTGCCCAAAATTCTCTTCCTGCACTTTGCTTGAATTTTTTCTCTTGGATAAACTAAAACCCTACCAATTATAGATTGAGTTAATGAGTATTCTCTCTTAAAAAGGCAAGTTTATTTTGAGTATTAAGGAGTTAACAAAAGTATGAATAAGTTAGGACTGCTAAAATAAATAAGTTGGTCTGATACAGAACAGTGATTTACCCTGAGAAAATGAGCTTTTGACTGAGGAGATGGAAGGTAAGCTAAATTCTATAGTATACTCTTAAGTATGGAGTAGGCTTGGGACAGAGGGCTACTGTTGGTAGGATAGTACAACAGAAAGAAATTAGTGGAATAGATACTAGGAGGGAGTCTGGAGGAACAGAAAAGGGAGTGGGAGGATATGTAAAAAAAAAAGTTGCCTTTTTTTTTCTTTTTTGGAGGGGAAAGGCAGGGCAATTGGGGCTAAGTGACTTTTCCAAGGTCACACGGCTAGTATTAAGTGTCTGAGGCTGGATGTGAACTTAGGTCCTCCTGACTTCAGGGTAGGTGCTCTATTCACTGCACTACCTAGCCGCCCCCATGGTCTCTTCTTTACAGGACCCAGAACTCAGGCTAGTAATGAAACACACTATTTGAAATTTATATGATATTTTACAGTTTACAAAATGTTTCTACATTCTTATTTGATCTTTTAAACAACTCTATTACAGTCATATGTCAGATTACTAACAGTACACTTTATAGATGATAATTAAGATTCAGAGAGATCAGAAATTAAGTAATTTGTTTAAGTGCACACAATAAGTGACAAGAGCTGAGATTAGAACAATGTTTCTGATTCCTAGCTAAGTGTGCTTTCCAATATACTACACTGTCTCTCAGTACTGCCTTTAGCTAGTTGTTAAAGAACTTATGGGGAGCTAGCCTGGCAGCCTAGTCACTACTTAGAATAACATTATTTTTAGGGGAAATTATGTTCTAAATATTAGCAACTTACTATAGATGTACTTCTGGAACACAATTTTTGATGGTGAATGCAACCTAGATACTTAAATTTAGACCATCATTTCATTGCATTTTTAAGTGATTCCTTTTATCTCCTAAAATTCCCTATTATCAGCCAGACTGGGTTGAATACCATTAATTTTCCAGAAATTTTAAGAGATTAACACAGCTTGATAACTGTCAAATAAATTGAAATAAAAGCAAATGAGATTAAAAAAAAAAGTTTCTATTTACTCACGGAACAGAAGTGAGATGATTGTGAACACTTCGGCTTTCCTTAAAGAGCATTCTAAAGACAAAAAAGGCAGATAGACAATGTTACCACTGGATTTTCAATCAGTTATTACTTACCACTATCTACTACTTAAAAGATTACTTGCACAGTCAAATAATCTTGGGAAAAATATCTGGTTATAGATTATCAACTATTGGATAGATCTCTAAGTTCTTACCAAAGTGGCTGGAAGGGGAGACTTTGCTTATTAATTATCCCACTAACATTTTAAGGTTTCAGAATATCTGTGAGATAATACATCTCATTTTTTCCCATTAACTAGAGCTACAATGTAAAGAGGTTTGAAGACACAAAGGCTGAATGATCTCTTAATTTGTGAGGCAGGTCATCCATACTTGGAATATGAACCTTTCAAGTATTTAGAGGTGATCTCCCTGAATTTTTGAGAAAGTCCTTTTGAAAAATCTTTTTTCAATAAAATATTCTAATTATTTACCTCCTATAAAAACCAATGTTCTCTTTCCCTATTCAAATTGTTTTTTAGCTTCAAAGTAGTCACCCATAAATAATCCTTCCAGTTTTGTTATTACTGAACTTCTAGACTAATAATATAGTCCCTCCCCCCAATTTATATTGTTTTTTTGGATCTTATCCTGTTCTTCATTTTCCTCTACTACGGGCAAAATGAAAACACACAAAATATGTGTCTTGTAAAAATCAACTTTTTTGTATTTCCATATTCTTACGTCTGTATCTATCTTATCTCTTTAAGGATGTAAACTGTATAAGATAGGCAATCTAAGTGTTTCTATCCGGCTGTGTATAGTGCCCAGCACATAGTAGGCTCTTAGCAAAATATTTTTTAAAAATTTTTTAAAGTAACATAAGGAACATGATGATACACAGCTTAGGATGCTAAATTTCTTACCTAGCCTGCATCCAGCCCTTAGGCCACAATGGTTTCACTTCTGTCTCCATAAAGGTCTTAAGATAATCCTCAGCAGATTGGCTTTTATTTGTCTCTAGCTCATAGCATCCCAACTTAATCTTGACAAGGTTACATAACAAAGCCCTAAACAGGAAAAAAAATCTGACTATAAAAACTGTAGACAATTATTTAAAGAGTTCAAGAAATGAAATTAGGGTAAGAGACACTTCCCATTTATAAACTACCTGGTGATGCATTTACTCTATTTCTAAAACACCTTGTTTATATCAAAACACTCACAACTGATGATTTTTCAATCCAACTACCAAGGGCTGACATGGGAAAAAAAAATAGTGATATTCCAATTAAGGAATACTGGCAGAAAACATGGAAAAGACAGGCAGCTGATTTATGACACTCTACCCTTACTACTAATTTTTGGACCTAATCTATGAAAAGGATAGAAAAAAATGTATCGCTTCTTGATTTACTCTGGTGAAAGTGAAAAATTTGTGAGAAAGTATCATATAACAAACTGTATAGTTCAGGTTACAGAAATGAGAAAAGATCTAAAGAAAAGTAACTGTCTTGAATATAAATCTTTTCTCCATATTAGTCCTTCCTTTGCCAGATCTAGTCTTGCTCATAACGGGACCATATTCTGGCATTACATAAATAACTAGGTAAATAGCAAAGGATATAGTTAAAATATACCTAATAGTATCATCCCAGTGGAATTTTTTTCTTGGTCCTATGACCCGTTTCCCTGGTTTCTCATCATCATCATCCTCGGATCCATTTTTGTCTCGTTCTTCATCTGCTTGTGACCTGAAAATGAACCATTTAATTTCATGGAATGGCAAAAATCATAATCCACAAGAAAAGTGTGCAGGGGATCAACATTTCTATATAAAACATTGAATTTAATGTTAGCTCCCAAATAATGTGACAAAGGTCTTCCTCGAATTATTAGTGGAATAATAATAGATAGTATTTTGCCTCTCAGTGCACAAAATATTTACTTGGGGCACAGAGCACTCAAGCTGGTCATTGTGGGCATGTACTGGGGCAGTGCAGGCTGTGGCTGCATTTCAGATCTTAATCACAACATATCCATTTAACTGAGCTACTTTTTATCTTTATGATATCATGTGAGTGGTAGGGAGTCATAATTCAGCTCAAGTAGGGACTACAGCACTGAGACATCTGGATTTTTACTCAGGTATGGCAGAGCTTTCTTCAAAGTCAATCCCCAGCAATCAAAAATTCTAGCTATGGGAGAGAGTCTATCCAACCTGAAGTTATACATACCTAACACTCTTAGCTTGACTTCGAGCCTGGCAGTCCTCCTGATACTTGAACAATTGTTCAGGCATGACATTGCTGACAGCCAATTTCAGTTTTTGCAATGGTTCTCTTAAACGATCATCCTAGGAAAAAAATAACACAGTTTTTCAGGCAGATTTGCAAATGAATGCTGGAAAAGAATCAGCAGAAGACATCATTTCAGATTTTAGGACATGTCTATTCTAAATCACAATTAGGCCTTCAAAATAGGGATGCTTTAAAAATAATATGTCCAAACATATTGGAGTAAAGTTCCTTTAAAAATAAACTGCATAAAATGGTGGTGCTTTTCCACCTCCATTTCATCTTTCTTGGATATCCACTATTTGTTAGTTAAATTAACACCAGTAAACTTCAATAATCAATATGTGAAGAAAACACACAGCAATGACTTATGGTAAACTTCTTATCTATCCTGTTTCTGATTTAAAAATAGAAGTTTCATTTAACCTTTACAAGATCATTCTCCACAAACTTGCTCTTCCTAAATATACTAGTCAATATTAGGCAATCAAAGCTTTAAAAACTACATGAGACTTCTATTTCATATTTTTATATGCATTTCTTTGGAAGACATTTCGGTCTCTTATCTCAGCGGTCTTCATAATTCCTTCCTAAGAAAATCTGTGATTTATAGCTAGTTTAAAAATTGGGCTAAAAGGGCGATTAGATGATTTAGTCAATCCTGTGATAAGATCCTAGGATGCAGGATCATAAATTTAGTTCAAGAATGAATCTTTGAGACCATCAGTTCAGCCTCTACTTTTTACAAAGAAACAGGGACCTAGATATTTAAGTGACTTGCCCAGGATCATACAGCTAATAAGTGTTTGTAGCAAGATTTGAACCTGGATCTTCTCAAGTCTACCAGTGCCCTACTATGCCATGCAATTAACTGGTAGCAGAACTGGAATAAGACCTCTAGTCTAGTACTATTTCTAAGATTTATCAACTCTTCAAATTTCTAAACCAGGAAACTATGTTCAGGACATTTAACATCTGAAAGTAATAAGAAATTTCTACAAGTCACTCACTGAAATAAGCTTCATGACTATATTATATCTCATACATTCAAGATAAAACTCTCAGACTTAAACATCTTACCTGAACATTGAGGTGCAGCTTCTTTAGACGTTTTACCAGTGTGTCTTTATTACATGGTACAAAAGCCTCAAGGTGAGAATAGACTCCACTTCGGATGCCTGGGCTTTGTTCCTGTAACTGTAATTCAATGCTAAACAAAAGCAATTTTAAAAATTTGCTATAAATTTTATTAAACAGCATCATGCAGCAACTAAATCTATTTTTCTTTCGTATCTCCACTATTCCTAAATACCAGAGGCAGTGTCATATAATGGGAATATGGCAAGGTATGCATACGTATATATCTAGCTCTAATCTCTCTGCTGAGATTTAGTCCTGTATCACCAATTGTGACCACAACTGACATTTCAAACTGGTTATCTTAAGAGACATCTAAAATTCAATATGTCTAAAACTAAACTCTATTTTCCCAACTGAACACAAACACATCCCCTCTTCCAATCTTACCTACTTTGGCTGAAGCAACCACTTCAAAATATCCTAGGTTTGTAATGCTGGCACTGTTTTCAACTCCTCACTGTCTCTCACTTCACATACTGTATTAAATCAATCATCAAATCTTGCTATTTATATTTTCACAACATCTTTTGCATATGACTTCACAATAATAATTGTTATTCAATCATTTTTCAGTCGTTCCTGACTCTCTGTGATCCCATTTGGGGTTTTCTTGGTACATATACTGGAGTGGTTTGCCATTTCCTTCTCTAGATCATTTTACAGACGAGGAAACTGAGGCAAACAGGATTAAGTGACTTGCCCAGGGTCACACAACTAATGTCAGAGGCCAGATTTGAACTCTGGAAGAAAAGTTTTCTTACTCCAGGCCCGGCACTCTACCTACTATGCCACCTATCTGCTCTGTAATAATAATAGTAGCATTTATATAATTTTTTTCAGGTGTGCAAAGTGCTTTAGAAATATCTCGTTTTATCTATACAACAACTGTAGGAATTAAGAGTTATTATTAACCTCATTTTAAAGATGATGAAACTGAGACAGAGAGACATTAAGTGATTTGCTCAGGGTCACACTAAGGTTAGTAAGTTTCTAGAGTCACATCTGAATTTAGGTCTTCTTGACTCACTGTTCTATTCACTTTGCCACCCACTGGCCCCTTCTCTCCATTCACATACCAACTACAGTCAGTTCTGTTATTATTCAATATATGCATTTCCAAAAACACCATACAATGCATAATTGTACAATAAAAAATCACAGAACTCATGAGGAAAATAGGGTTAAGGACACAACACTTAAAAATGGCAGCAGTTTTATACATATTAAATGGTTAAGAAATAGATAGATTCTACAATGAATAGTGGCCGTACCCACAACCAAGTTGCTTGACCTGCTCCAGGATTCCCAGGGGTGAGAAAGCCTCTGGCAAGTAGGAGAGACTACTTTAGGCCTCAGAGGCCATGACAGAATGGGGTGAGAGTGAAGGTATGGAGCAACCCTTTTCTCCTCAGGGTTCCTATTGCACCAAAAGATATACAATAAATATGACACTTTAACCTGACAAAGACCTGATTTTTTTTTTATGGCAGTGGGTGTTGGGAGGGTTGGAGCTTGTGAGTTATTGTAAAGTGATACAGTTTTCTGTATTCTTGATTTCTTGTGGAAGAAATCGAACAAATTCAAAATCTGAGCTGTGCTCAAAATGTTCCTTATTATATTAATCTCTTGGAAGAAATTCAAGTTTTCAAAATGCAATTATGGCAGAACTGACCATACAGGTCTTCATCACCTCTTACCTAGATTATAGCAATGGCCTCCTAATTGCTCTCCTTGATTCAACTTTGTTCCCTCCAGTCTGCTCCAACAGACATATACCCTTACCAAAGTAATTTTCCTTAAGTACATATCTGACCATGTCACTCCCGTACTCAATCAACTCCAGTCACTTCCTATTGCTCCTAGGATAAACTACAAACTCCTTTGCTTGCTTTGTAAAGCTCTTCACAATCTGACCCCAAAGTATTATTAAAGCTGTACCGGACACAGCTTCCCTCTCCACCCCACCCCACCCCCTTTGCCTGACCCAGTCTTGTCAAACTGACCTTTCTGTTCCTCACATACATTTTACCTCCCCTCCCCAAGCCTTTGCACTGGCTGTCATTTATGCTTGGAATGCATTCCTTCTGAGAATTTCGATCTTCTTTTAAGACACAGGTTCAAACCCTATGAAGTGTTTTCCTCAATCTCTCACCTGTAGGGTCCTCCAAAGCTAAATTGTATATGTTTATTAACTTTCTAGTCATGCTGTATGTATTTTATAGGTACCTGTCTCCTCCATTAGAATGTGAGTAGAGATTCATTTTTTGTATTTATCTCCTTAACACAGTGCTTGGCACATGGTAGGCACTTAAAAATACTTGTTGACTGATTCAACCAGGAAGTTTTGAGTTGATTTCTGTATCTAACACATAGTAGTCTTGACCTAGAGGATCTGTCTGTTCCTGGAAACTCAGGAAAAGTGAAGTCTAAAACCTAAGGGAAAAATATGCCATCACCAACACAGTTCAGGTAAATAAACTGAGTAATATTTTTCCATATCTGTGGCAATTTCTTTCTTAATTTGGTTCTAAGAAAAATAACAACACTCTCTCCAGATAAACTTGTAACTTTTCCTTTTATTATGTTCTAAGAACAACACAACTAAATAAATTTCCTTATGTGTCTTGCCGTCTAGGGAACCTTGCTAAATAAAACTCAATAATGGTCAATATTCAAATATAGTAACTAACTTATCTCAACTGTCTGTAAACATCTATTTCTTTTTAACAGCTGCTTATTTTAACTGCTTTTATTTTCAAATAAACTGTTTCAACTGTAGTTTTATAAGGAACTCTGAGCCTTTTCTTGGAAGGAGGTAAGGAATAATTCCTAAGCAAATAAATGCTTAAAAAGTACTTGGCACTAGGGGAAAATGAGGGAATATTCAGAAACCATTAGGGATAAAATGTCTTTGGAGAAAGGGCTTTCTGATAAGTATGCTTGTTCTCAAAAATGGAAAAATTTCTATGTGGCAACTACTATTATATAGAGTTGTAGAGGCTCAGAATAGTCACTGTAATACAAAGACCACATTAAAATGCAGCCTAGAGCTATTAATAAAATATTATAAATGTAAAATGTATGCAACAGGTGGATGATCTGAAGATTTAGACAGTACTCTTCAAAACTAATACCATGGCTTAATTACTTTAGAATGAACTAAAACTTTGGAAAGGAAAGGAAGTCCAGTTGCCTTATACAGAAGGGACTGGGAAAAGAAAAAGCATTTCTCTAAGTGCCTACTATGTGTCAGGCACTGTGCTAAGCACCTTTTACAAATATCATCTCATTCGATCTTCATAACAATCTTGGGTGACAGGTACAGTTTAATACCCAATTTTGAAGTGAAGGAAACTGAAGCAAACAGAGGTTAAATAGTTTGCCAAAGGGCTACAGATCTATTAAGTGTTCCCGGAAACTCAGGAAAGGTAGTCTAAAATCTATGAGGAAAATATGCCCTATCGCCACATAGCTCAGGTAAATAAATACAGAAATATTTTTCTATATCTGTGGCAGTTTATTCCTTAATTTGGTCCTATGAAAAAGAGCAACACTCTCTCCAGAAGAACTTGTAACATTTCCCTTTATCGTGTTCTAAGAACTACACATCTGCACGTGGGTGTTCCTGACTCCAGGCTTAGCACTGTATCATTGGCCTCTCAATCAGTCAGAGGAGAAAACTTTGGATACTAGTTGGTCCAGTGGCTATGTCAAAGAAATAAGGACTTCTCTATCTTTCCTCTGGTATTTTATGACATTGTCCTTTTCTGGTTCTCCTTTCAGGCTCCTTTGCTGGTTTATTATTCATATTATGTCCACCATGTGTAGGAATTTCCTACGGCTTTGTTCCTGGACATTCCTCTCTCCTCTGTCTCTACTAGTAACCCACTCTATCCCTCGTGATTTAACTTACTGAATTTAATTACCATTTCAACATAGATGACTCATATAACAAATCTGTCCCTGAACCTCAGTCTAGCATCAACAACTGCCCAGCTAACAGACACTTCAAAGTGGATGTCCCAGAGATACTTCACACGCAACATCTCTAAAACAAAACTCATTATTATTTCCTCAAAAAAGCCGCCTCTCTACCAAAATTCTCTATTTCTATTGAAGGCACCAAAATTTTTCTAGCCTCTCATATTTCTATCTTGGTATTATCCTCAACTGCTCCTTTTCTCTAACCCCACATGTTCAATTAGTTGCAAAATCTTATTGTTTCTCTTCCCACATCTTTTGCACTCAGTCCCTTCTCTCCTATTTTGGGGATAATTCATCTTAATTTAGGTCCTCTTCATCTCTTGTTTAGTTTGCAATGGTATCCTAATTGTATCTGTACCTCCAATCTCTCTCCACTCCAACCTGTACTCTAATAATGAAGAAAGAACCAGGAAGTAAGCATTTATTAAGCTACTATGTGCCAGGCCCTACAGTAAGCACTTTACAAATATCTCATTTGATCCTAGCAACCACAGGAGGTACGTGTTAATATTATCTCTATTTTACAGTTGAGAGAAATGAGGCAGAAAGAAGGTTAAATGATTTGTCCAGGGTCACACAGCCAGGAAGTGTCTGAGACTGAATTTGAACTCAGGTCTCTTCCTGACTTGAGGCCCAGCGTTCTATCCACTCCAACACCTAGCCCCCTAATACTATCCATGGGGATTTTCCTAAGTGCAGATCTGATCATATCACTGTCCTACTAAAATTTCAATGGCTCCTGACTGCCTCTGGATAAAACAAGCTCCTTTGTTTAGCTTTTAAAGCCCTTCACACTCTTGTTCCAACTTACATTTTGAGTATCATTTACATGTACTGTACTGTTACTGTGCAAACCAGCCTAACATTCTGTTTCTCACATCATTTCAACTGCTGCTTCATCTATGCTTTTGTACTGGCCATCCTTGCACACCCTGAATGAACACTCTCATTATTTCTACACCTCATAATCTCTCTTTCTTGAAGATGCAACTCAAACATCTCCACCTAGATCAGTGGCTCTCAACCTGTGGGTTGCGACCCCTTTGGGGGTTAAACGACCCTTTCATAGGGGTCACCTAAGACAATGGGAAAACACGTATTTCCAGTGGTCTTAGGAACCGAGACACCACTCCTCTATCTCCAGACGGGTCCGCCCACATGCAGATATGCCCACATACAAGTATTAAAGGGTCATGGCATTAGGAAGGTTGAGAACCACTAATCTAGATGAAGCCTTTTCTGATTCCAATTGCTAGTACTTTAACCTTTCCTAAATAACTTGTACTAAAACTACTTGTTATTGTTCCCTTTATATATATATATATATCTTTGTTGTCTCCTCCATTAGAATATAAAGTTCTTGAGAGTAGGTTTCTTATTTTTTCACTCTGTATCACCAGCACATAGCATAGTACATGGCATACAATAGGTGCCATGGAAATATATTAAGGCCTCCTTTTGCTTAAAGAAAATATTAAGAAATATCTATCCAGTTTCAAGCCCTTTCAAAATTCACTCAAATGAAGAAAACCTTATTAGCACTTAATCAATTTCTAGGATAACAAACTTATTCCTCCTTTAAAAAGCCTAACTACAAGGGGCAGCTAGGTGGCACAGTGAATAAGAGTACTGGCTCTGGAGTCAGGAGGACCTGAGTTCAAATCTGGCCTCAGATACTTAACACTAGCCATGTGACCTTGGGCAAGTCACTTAACCCCAACTGCCCCTCAAAAGAAAAAAGTCCAAAAACAAAAAAAGGCCTACCTACTTTCTGTTAGGAAACTCTGTAAAAGGTTAAGACAATATTCTATGGTACCAAAAAAGTAGATTAAAGGTAGTAACAAGATTTAAGAGTGGAGACTACTTTAACTTGGTTAAGATCACTGTCTATCTCCGTCCTTAACCAGATAAAAATAATTTAAGATTCTCTAGGATGAACCGACATTTTAAGTCATGACTGTACTGTTTAATGAATGCATACCATTAAATGAACTTTTGTCTAAGCTCTGCAACTACATTATAATATACTGTGAAATTTTCTTTGCTCAGAAATACTATAAATTTTAACTCCAAAATGGCTAATGGGAGATAGATTTCTAAAGGCATGAGAAGACTCTGGCAGTTTGGACTTTCCTGTAAGCAGAAAAAATGCTTAGACCAGCAGTTCTCAACCTGTGAGTTATGTTCAATTTGTAACAATGAAAACACATCCTGCATATCAGATATATACATTATGATTCATAACAGTAGCAAAATTACAGTTATGAAGTAGCAACAAAAATAATTTTATGGTTGGGGGGGTCACCACAATATGAGGAACTGTATTAAAGGGTTGCAATATTAGGAAGATGGAGAACCACTGGCTTAGACCAAAATAATCCAAATTAATTAAAACCGTTTCTGTTGGACCTGTGCTTAAAATACAGAAAATAGAATTGTCTTCCATAGCATTTAATAAACATCTGCTGACTGTGTTCTCTACAGAAATACTTTCTTGCCTATAAAATAGAGAATTCTAACCAGCAGAAAATAGAATGTATTTGTTAACAGGTTCATGAACTAACCTTAATGATAATTTCATGCTTCAAAAGGTAAAGGTAGAACCAATAGAACTGCTATTCAGGACTGATATGACTAGACAAGAAGCGTAATGACCAACTCAGATTTTTAAGAGAATGTATAGAAGAGAAAGTGTGTTATAACGGATAGAGACCTGGGCTCTGAATCTTGAAATCTTGGGTTCAGGAACTACCTCTGAAACTTACTGACTACATGACCCTCTGAAAGCCCTTTTACTTCTCAAGTGTCCCAGGTAACTCTTTTATATACTGTAATATACCAAGATAAGGTCAAAATGGGTAAGTTTAGATTTAGATATAACAGGTAAAACTATAAGCAAATTAGGAAAGCAAGGAATAGTCTGTCAGATCTCTGGAGAAGGGAAGAATTTATGATCAAACAAGAGAGAGAACAGTATGAAATGCAAACTGGATAATTTTGATTACATTAATTAACTTTTATGCAAACAAAGCCAATGCAAATAGGGGAAGGGAAGCATAAAGCTGGGAAACAATTTTTACAGTCAGGGTCTCTGACTGTACAGGCCTCATTTCTAAAATATATATAGAGAACTGAGTCAAATCCATAAGAATACAAGTCACTTGATAAATGGTCAAATAATATAAACAGGCAGTTTTCAGATGCTTACAGGTGTCTATATAATATGAAAAAATGTTCTAAATCACTACTGATTAGAGAAATACAAATTAAAACAATTCTGAGGTACCACTTCATACCTATCAGATTAGCTAATGTGACAAAACAGGAAAATGATAAATGCTGGAGATGTGGGACAACTGGAACACTAATGCATTGTTGATGGAGTCATGAACTGATCCAACCATTATTCTGCAGAGTAATTTGGAACTAAATCCAAAAGGCTATCAAATTGTGCATACCCCTTGATCCAGCAATATTAGGTCTGTATCCCAAAGAGATCATAAAAAAGGGGAAAAGACCCATGTGTACAAAAATATTTATAGCAGTTCTTTTTTGTAGTAGCAAAGAATTGGAAATTGAGAATATGTTCATCAATCAGGGAATGGCTGAACAAGTTGTGGTATATGAATATAATGGAATACTATTGTTCCATAAGAAATAATGAGCAGGCAGATTTCAGAAAAACCTGGAAAGACTTAGAGAAACTGATGCATGAAGTAAGCAGAACCAGAAGAACATTTTATATAGTAACAGCAACACTGCAACAACAGACTTTGTTAGACTTAGTCCTTCCAAGAGACTTATGATGGACAATGCTACATCCAGAGAAAGAACTATGGAGTCTAAATGCAGATCAAACCATACTATTTTCTCTTTTTCTGTTTTTTTTTTCTTTTTTTGTGGTTTTCCCCTTTTGTTCTGATTCTTCTTTTATAACATGACTAATGTGGAAATGTTTAATATGATCACACGTTACAGCCTATGTCAGATTGTATACCTTCTTTGGAAGTGGGTAGCAGAGGGAGGGTGGAAAAATCTGGAACTCAAAATCTTATAGAAGTGAATGATGAAAAAAATTTTTTTAGTTAAGTCTTTAAGTTGTAGAAAAGGTGCTGGTTTGTATTAGTAGAGGGAGTTTTCTATGTCCAGAAGATGGAAGCAAGTGCAACAAAATGAGGATTCCATTCAACTCTATTCAACAAAAACTTATTAAGCACTTAATATGTTTAAAGAACTATGTAGGGATACCTGAAGCTAGACATAGTCCTATAAGAACATTCTAAAGCGTGCTAAAGCCTAGAATAATTAGAGGTGGTGATGAACAATGAGAACAACAGTGCCTAGCATATGAGGCACTTAATGTCTATTGAATAAAGATTTCTTTTTGAAAAAAACAAAAACAAAAAACTGGGATTCTAAGAGGCCAAAGTTAGAACAGAATATACTCCAAGCATGGAATATATTCTCCATGGGGCATATTCTACTGGGGCAAACCCAGTAGAAAGACACAGAGATGGAAGACAGAATGTGGTACACTAGATATGGCAAATAAGCCAGTTTAGTTGGCCCACAGAGCATATAAAGGGGAATAAGCCACATTGTGAACAGCTTTAAAAGCCAAAAAGAGGAGTTTGCATTTGATCCTATAGCTAATAGGGAACTATTGGAAGTTCTTAAGCAGAAGAGAAGAACATGGTCAAAATTATGCTTTAAAAGCAGTTATCACTTTGGAAATTGTGTGGGAAATGTATTTAAAAAACAACCAGAGGCAGAGACCAATTAGGAAGATACTGCAGTAGTCCAGATGAAGTAAGAGAGGTGCACGAAAGGAGATAAAGAATGCAAGAGACATTGTAGAGGTAGAAGTGACAAGAGCTGGCCAAAGAATGGATTAGGGAGGTAAAGTAGAGTGAACAGTTCAATATGATTTCAAAGTTGCAATTCTGGGTAACTGGAAGTATGGTAACAGAAATAGGGAAATTAAGTGGCGTGGTGGTTTTGGAGGGAAAATCAAACAACAGAGGTGATAGGAAGGGGAAGGAAGAGGCCATGCGGAGTTTCTGTCAGTTTGGACTTTCCCCTAAGCAGAAAAATTCTTAGATTAAAATAATAAAACTGTTTCTGTTAAAATTGTGCCCGAAATACAGAGAACAGATTTTCTTTCATAAGACTTAAGAAATGTTTGTTGATTGATTTCTCCACAGAAATAAGGACCTTATTTATACGGGATCTAGCACTGTTCTAAAAGCTTTACAAATATCTCATTTGATCTCATTTGATGGTAAGTAAACACCTAACTGTACTCAATAAGTGGAAGTTACCAGGCCCAGGTAAATCATCTATAGCACAATGAAAGAACTGGCGATTATAATTGTTGAATACCGGAAGTAATCATTGCAAGATCTTGGAGAAATTTGTCAAAGGGCAAATGTCTGATTTTTGATAAAGGGAACTCTAAAACTGTATGTCTGTGATCTTGACTTCTATTTCTGGATAAAGAGACAGTTTGTGAACATTCAGAAAGAAAAGCAGTGACAACTAAAAGACAGTGTGATTTAATTAACAAAATATCATAATAGATTCATCTCATTTCCTTTTCTGACAATAAGTAGACTGGAGAAGTCAGGGAAATGCTGTGAACAAGATGTACTTAAATTTCAGCAAAACATTTAAGAGTCTTTCATACTGTCCTTCTGAATAAGACAGAAGAATGTGGACTAAATAACCATAAAAATCATAGGATCAAAGACTTAGAACTGGAAAGGGTCTAAAAAGTAGAGGTCAATACTTTCATTTTACAGATGAGAAAACTAAAATTAAGAAAGGGTCAGTGAGTAAGTGACTGGCCCAAAGAAAAAAGAGGGAGCAAGTGGCAGAGAAGGAATTCAGACCCAGGTCCTCTTTTTCTAAGTGCAGAGTTCTCAGCTACACCAAATTGATGGTACAGTTAGATCAATTTGGAATTGGTTCAATAGCTAGATCAAAAAAGTAGAGAAATCTCTAATAGAATGCACTAAGAATGTCTCTTGAAAAATTTTATTAATGATTTTTTGGTTAAATAAAAAATGTGGCATAGTAGATATAGTACTTAGTACGGAGTGAAGAAGACCTATGTTCAAATCTCACTTCTGACAATTATTAGCTGGGATGCCAAGAGCAATCCACTAAACCCTTCTGGGATTCAGTTTCCTCTTCTATAAAATGGGAATAAGTACTCTGCAAACCTTAAAACATTATCAGAAAACATTATTCAAACAAAACATGATGATGTACTTATCAAATATGCAGATGACATGAAACACACTAAATGATCAAGTTAGAATCTCAAAGATCTTTACAGGCTTCAATGAGGGGGTCAAATCTAGTAAGATGAAATTTAATAAAGATGAGTGTAAATTTTTATACCTTGCTTTATAAAGATTAACCTCACAAGTACAAGATGATAAAAATGTAGCTCAACAACAGTTTGTGCCTATGAAAAAGAACTGGGGGATTTTAGTGAATATGAATGAAGAGTGAGATGCAAGAGCCAAAAAGACTAAGGGCTCTTGGAAGTTGCATTAAGAGAAGTATAGGGGTTCTCCAACCTTCGGTGATCGGAGCAAATCTGAATACTTTACTCAGTTCTGGATGTCACATCGTAGGAAGGATACAGGCAAGACAGAGTACATCCAGAGGATGCTCTGGAAGGTGAGAAAGTACAGTATATTAAAGAATTTAGGGACAATTAAAATGAAGAAGAGAGGGATATGACAGTTCTCTTCAAGTATCTGAAGGGCTACCATGTAGAAGAGGAATTAGACTTATTCATCTTGACTTCAAAGGAGCAATGGGTGGAAACTCTATGGTTTAAAATTTTAAAGGAAAAATTAAGAGATAACCAAATATTAAATAATTATAAAATAATTAGAGATAAGCAAATATAAAATAGACTTTCTGAAGTGAATCAAGAGAGCATTTATCAAGCACCTCTATTTTCCAAGCCCTGTGCTATGAATCAGTGATTCAAAGACAAAGAAATAAAAAAAATTCTTACTCTCAAGGACTTTATATTAAATCAGGAGAAACAATGTGTAGGCATAGAATAATTAATATAGCACAAACAAAAAATACAAGATAAGGAGGGCATTAATAGTTGGGGAGATCAAAAAAGGCTTCAAGTAGAAGGTGGTGCTTGACCTGTATCTTGAAGGAAAAGAGGGATTCTATGAAGTGGAGATGAGGAAGGAATGTCTTACAAGCATGGAGAATAGTCAGTGCAAAGGAAGAGAGATGAAAATGGAAATCCATGTGTAAGAAACAAAAATAAGGCCAGTTTAGACAGACCAAAGAATGCAGGAATATGAGAAATACATAATGAGTTTGGAAAGATAGGCTCAAAAAAGGTATTGAAGGACTTCAGATGTTAAAACAAAGAAGTTTGTGTTTTATTTTAGAGGCAATAGAGAACCACTGGAGCTTATTGGGTAGGGGAATAATATGATCAGATAGGTGCTTAAGGGAAATAACTTCGAGAGGAGTATGAAGGATTGTTTAGAATAGGGAGAGATTTAAGTCAGGAATAATAATTCGGAGGTACATTCCAGGCAAGAAGTGATAAGGGTCTGAATGAACTAAGGTCATGGCTACATGAACAAGAAAAAAAGGGGTCAGATGCGAGAAATACTGGGGAGGAAGGAAAGATAAGATCTGGCAACTGACTAGGTATGTAGAATGAGAAATAGTGAAGAGTCTTTAACTAAAGCCATAAATCTAGGAAACAGAATAGTGGTATCTTTGACAGAAACAACTGAACGTGGTAGCAGGGTTGAGCGAGTTCTATTTCAGACATGTTGAATTAAGATGTCCAATATGAAATGTCTGAAAGGCAATCAGTGAAACAAAAGCAGAAGTCAGAAGACAGAATAGGGCTAGACATGGTACATCTTTGAGACATCTGATCAGACTTGATAGTCAAACCCATAGGAGCTAATGAGGCTACCAACAGACAGTTACAGAGATAGAGAAGATTCAGAGAGGTAGGGCTGAAGAGGCATTAGGGAGTACTTGTAAAAATGCATTAGGGTAGTGGCCCTTTCAGAAGAAGGGACAACATGTAAATGATTGTGTAGATGTAGATTCAACAAAACTTGGCACATGGTTGGATAGGACAGTGGAGAGTTAGAAGAGTTAGAATGTGGAAGAGGGAAGAGTTAAGGACTCTGAGGTTACAAATTTAAGTCATTTAACCAGAAAAGATGGTGGAGCCTCAACAAAAGTAAGTGAATCTGGACAAGCTATAAGTTAAGTATATGTGTTAACGTCTAGAATGGGGAGAGGAAGGACAACGAAAATGATGAGCTCCATTTTGGACACAGGGTATTTAAAATACCAATGGACAACTAGATAGAGATGACTAGCACTGTTGATTTAGAAAGAGAACAAAGCAATGAAAATTCTGGAGTTATTTACTGAGATGAAGAGTGGAACAATGTATAGCAGCTGTGGAGAGACATAGTTGGCCTTGATTTCAGGAAAAACTTCTGAACAATTAGAGCTATCTAAAGAGGAATATGTTGCTTTGAGATCGTGTAAGTTCCAACTCAATTACAGATCTTTTAAGGAAAGGCTGGATGAACTCTTGGTGATATACTGTAGAGAAGATTCCTGTTCAAATATGCATTGGACTAGATCAGTGGTTCTCAACCTTCCTAATGCTGTGACCCTTCAATACAGTTCTTCATGTTGTGGTGACCCCCCCCAACCATAAAATTATTTTTGTTGCTACTTCGTGACTGTAATTTTGCTACTGTTATAGATCTATCTGATATACAGGATGTATTTTCATTGTTACAAATTGAACATAACCTGCAGATTGAGAACCACTGGACTAGACAGTCTCTGAGTGCCCAAATACTTCTGAGACACATGAGATGCAGATGCTACCCAGAGAGAATTTAGAAAGTAAAAAGGGTCCAGAACAGTGCTTTTGGGAATAAGTATGCTTAAGAGACACATGGGCAAAGTGGAACAATCATACAATCTAGAGAAAGGAACAGAGATTTGTCATAGAATCTAAGAATTTAAAATAAAATTTTAAAAAGGATATCCAAGAAGAGGATAACAATATCATCAAATGTTACAGAAAAGGCATAAGGATGAAAGCCAAAGAAGTTCATTGGCAACTCTGGAAAAGATACAGTAAGAGAAATGAGTATATGGTAAAATAAAAGAATAGAAGAAAGGAGTATAGATGCTTCCTTCTAGGAGCTAGGAAGGAAAAGATATAGAAATGAGGAATGGTGGTTTGTGAGGATTATGTAAAAGATTAATAAGCATGGCAGGAAACTTTGTAAGAGAATAAGAAGCTGTCAAGATGAATGAAGGCTTTTCATGTAGCAGTGGGTACACAAAGTAAAAATGTGTGGGGTTCTGTGACTTCCCCAAGAAGGCTCTTCAACATGAGAATAGGATTGGAGAAGATGAATGATGTGTGAGTTATATCTAAAGCTGGTTAGCAGAGCAAGAATGGAAAAAGGTTAAGGAGGCAAAGGATTCAAGAACATCCATGAAACAGCTGACCACTGAGATTAATGCTGTGTAGAGAAGAGGTCAAGTCAGATGAGGGGAGATGGACCACACAAAACACAATTATTGAGTTTTATTGCAGTCTGCATGCATCCCATCCTTACAGCAAATCCTTCCCATTGGAAAAATTACAAGCTAGGAATTCCACTCAGGAAAAGGAATTGAAGAGAAAATTCTATTTTAAGAATATGGCAACTCTAGAATGCAGATTTGGGGTGTCATGTCCTGGAGTTGGGTATGGCAGCCTCTTTATAGAGGAATGGCTTTGTTCTTGCCTAGGAGATAAAATAGTAAAGGACATTCCCATTTGCTGAACAAAGAAAAAAGCTGATCTACGACTGCTGAGTATATTAAATAGAAGGGGAAAAAAAGAGAAAGCTCTAAATCATGGAGTTTTGGCATTACTGGACACACTGCTTGGTAGTTCTGGCTAAAAAGGGGGAAAGTAACGTCAAGCAAAATGACAGGGTTGACGAGGGCAGGAGAGAAATGAATCTCTTGCTATGATAATGGAAAGGGGGACCTGGGAGAACATATCACACACAACACATGGGGAGGGATACATCAGGTTCAAGTGTGCCAGACTATTGAGAAGGTTTAAAAAAAAAGCTTCTTTTTTAAGAAGTGAGTGTAATATAGTGCAAAAAGCTGCCAGAATTAACTAACATTAATATTTGTTAAGTGCCAGCAGGGCATATATCACTTTATGCTATACGTATATTTGCTTTATAAGACTTTCCTCTCAACTGTCTCTGTATCACTACCAAAACTATTGTCCCTAATTCCCACAACTGGACATGCATTTTATTTCTTTCAGTATTATTTCTTCAGCTAGAGGAACAAAATTTTGTCAATCCAGTGATAGTCAAAACATTCCTGTTGTTAACAATTTTATACTCAGATGCCTTTGGGAACAACAGTAAGCATTTGCTACAATCTTTGGCAATACTCATTAACCCACAGGATCATCAGTATTATATTCTAATCAAATGAACTAAATGGCTATTAATTTGATATCAAGCAGGTAAGTATACACATACACACACATATACTTGTATATACTTCTTTCCCTCAAATACTATAGCTCTTTCATTTAAGATACTTTCCACTGGGTCATAAACACTTGTTACAAACATTTATATGATTGATACTAATTCTCACTAGACGCCAGTAATTAGGGGAATAATTTTACATAAGCCCAGAGAAATACCATCATAAAACAATGTAGTGAGCCTAGTATTTAATGCAATTTCAAAATAGTAAGGAGCCTCAGAAGCTAACTGAATACAAACCATACTTTACTGAGAATCCTACTTATAAATAGTCCTAGGAACTGGTCACTTAGCCTTCATTGGAAAAGATCTATTTAGTGAAGGCACCTCCATGAAATATGATGTAGAACCACTGTTTGTTATCTAACACAATACACTGTTTCTTTTTAATAGAAACAAATGTAACAATTATCTCAGGGGTTCTTAACCAAAGAAATTAGTTACTTACTCCAGTAGAATGTTGTTCATATCCTGTGTGAAGAATTTTTTCCTACCTTCTTCATCAAAAAGCTTGGCAGCCTAGAACATACATAGTATAAAGTAAAAACTAATGTTTGCTATAACTTTCATAATATACAAACTATCTTGAGATAAAGATTAAACACAAAACAGAGACACAGCAACCTATATGCCCTTCATCCTATTCATATATCTTCTTAAAATAAAAAAGAAACATAGAGCATTTTCTTTCCATAATATTTTCAATAAAATTAAACTTTTAGAATATTATTAAATACTTAGAATAAATCCTCAGCTTGGTCCAGCAACAGAATCTATGATGAAAATGCATTTTTTCAGTATGGTCAACTCAGGATTAACCACACAAAATCATGGGGAACAAACGCACCAGGAAATAAAAAAAATCATTTTATTTGGTGTTTGAACAGTTTATTGTGCATACATTAGACTGTATCAGTTATGGTACTGTAAATTTCAATATACTTCAAACCAGTGACACTACATGATTAAAAGACTCAACTTAGGAAGGGCTGACTATTAAGGTCTAGTTTGCTTCTATAGAGTATAGGATGACACTGGTATTGCAAGGCATAATACTTACAAGAGCTGTCTTCTCTATATGCTTGCAAATTTAACAAGGAGAAGCACCTCCCGAGACCAAGAATACTCTTCATTTTGTGTCCCCCTTTTTGCCCTTCAACTATCCCAGAACCCATTTAGGACTGCTAAGAAGGTGCCTTCCTCCCTTGTCTCTCCTCTGCCCAGGCTGCTGGTCTAATCATAAGGTTGGCACACCTGCCTGCCTCTATGTTCTATAGCCCCCTGGTCTGTTATCTGACCTCTCTGAGCCTTTTCATCCACTCTGTCACTGGACCTGTAGGACTCTTAGGCCTTTCCACATGGCCTGTGGCTAAACATTCTTTTATCTTTTCCAACACACAAGGTGTGAATTCCTCAAGAGATGGTTCTGTCTGGCCTCGTCTATTTGCATATACACAACTCAGCACAGTATTGGTCACATAGTAAGTGTTTAATAAATGCTTTTTGATTTTGTCATTTACCCAACAATTTCTAAGAAATGATCTTTATTAAAATGGTTGTGCAATGATGAAATTAACATTCTAATAGAGAAAGAAAGGAATAGGTGTTCCTTCAGACCATTAATGTCTTTAAAATGTTCTGAGGTAGTTAAGTAAGACAAATGGGAGATCTGAGGATGGACTGGTTCTGTTCAGAGAGTTTTAAGAGGAGAAAGAAAGGGAAAGTAAAAGGCATATATTAGTGTACAAAAGAATAAGGAGAGTAGAACTTGATGTCTCTCAAAACTGAGGTACATGAGATGAAGAATATATAAACATAAAGGAAGAGGTGAGGGAAGTAGGCATCAGATGAACCTCACTCTTACCTGATCACCCTCTTTCCCCCACTCAGAAAGCTCCAATGGTTTCCTATTAATCCCAAAATCAAATATAAAATCCTATTCAGCTTCTAAAGGTCTTTATACCCTACTTACTTCCTAATTTCCTAGTAGTCTTCCACTTTACTCTTGTGCATTCTACTCCATCTACCTTGGTCTTTTGGCAGTTTCACAAATATAACATTCTATCTCTGAACTCCATACCTTTGTACTGGCTCTCCCCCATTCCTGGAATGTCCTGCCCTTTGACCTCTGATTCCTACTTTTGCAGGCTTCTTTCAAGACTCATCTCAAATCCTACCTTCTGCAGGAGGCCTCCCCCACATATACTTCTGCTAATGTCATCCCCCTTTCAGATTAGTGTCTTATACTTGCTACCCATCTTGAATATACTTCGATATTTATATGTTCTATCCCTCACAAGAATGTATTCTCCTTGTTTACTGGATTTTTTGTATCCCTAAATCACAATGACTGGCACAAAATAAAAAGTTTAATAAATGCTACTGATTATGAGGACCATCCATCTTCTGGGGAAGATAAATGAATTTAAATTGCTTGCTAGAAAGCATACATGAAACACCGCAAAAACAAAAAATCTGAAAGTCATAAGAGCTTTGATTAATGCAAAGATCAATTATGTTTTCCCAGGACCAAAAATAAAGAGTGCTATCTACTTCTGACATAATGGTAATGGACTAAATGTGCAAAATGAGACATTTTTGGACAGGGAAAATATGGGAATTTGCTTTTCATGACTATGCATTTCTGTTACAAGGATTTTTTCTTGTTTTTTTCCCCCCAGTGGAGGAGAGAAAAATACCTGTTAATAAAAATTTTTTTTAAGTACACACTTACATTTAAACAATTATATTCATAAATGGAGGCTTTCCTCCCCATAGCAGGATCTCTGTTTAGTAGCCCAAAGGAAAATGCAATAAGTAACAACATCAGAGGGCTTTTGATCCTCACTAAGATAACAATTAAGGCCACACACACCCCAGTTCAGGAAATTTTAAGGCAGAACACCCTGAAAGACTTACCTGCATGTTAAGTGACTACTCTTATATACCTATGCAGTTTTAATATCTTCTCCAATGATTTTGCTCTCATCGCTAAAATCTCTCTCCCTACTTTCCCAGTTTATAACTTTATAGATGAATGTTTATCTATAACAGCCCATACAACTTGAGCTCTTAAATAAGGTCCTCTATATCACCTTTTTTCACCAATCTCAAGTAAAACGGGAAATATTCCAATTCCATATCCTTATCCCTCTTATGCAATTTCTGGGCTTAAAAATCCAAAAATGAAAATCTGAAAGTTAACAGAGAACACCTTTCTTCTCACCAATTGCCATCCTGGAACACCCAAAAAGGAGGGAGCCCCTTACAGAGATGGGAAATTTACCAGTATAAAAGCGGCAGGATGTGAAACTATCTAGAGAGCTGTAACATTACCACCCCAATCTGGATGCAAATTTGGAAGATCACAGTACCCTACTTCCATCTTCAGCTGGCTGTAAAGAATACCCTCAAATAAGTCTCACTTAGATAAGCAAGCCTCATGCTTTAGTCTTCTCCTTTTCCTTTACCTAGTACAGACACTGAGTTACCACATAACCCTTCTGGAGAAGACTTTGAAGCAAAAGAAAGAAGTTAAAATGAGTGGAGTCCATCAATCAAGAACCATCATTTTAGAACTCTTTGAACTTGCATAGAAAACCCTCCTTCAAAGCACTACACTGAGTAGTTCATCAGTGTGCAAAAAGATATCCAAGGAATACACCCTACATCAGTAAGGAGTCATCTCTTATCAGTTAAAATGTAGTCAGTTTCATTTTTTGATGCTAGTTAGTGTTCTCCATGTCAAGAGTGTTATTTTTTTTCCCTCAAAGCAAGTATTCATAATGTAGATTTATTTGATTTCTGAAAAGTCTCTGGTCTCTTTCATTTCTTACTCTTAAACTACACTGTCCAACATATTTGTTTTTTGCTGTCCTTGCCTATCCCTATTTTGTATTCAATTCACCAAGTATATATTTTTTAAATACATTGATTTTTTTAAATGTCTTATCAAATTCTTTGTATAACTTCACTAGCTCTTCGTCCTCAACAAAAAGATGTTGGTGCATAAGCTGCAAATTATTTTTATGGTGGTCTTTTTTTTGTACAAACTTATGAGCACTAAAATACAAGATGAGTAAATGTTTCATAAAATATTTCCTGTGGTCTTTGGCCAAACAATAAAATCAGCATCACCATCTCCTTCTACTTGCCACTGTAAGGAAAATCTGTGAGCCAGCCTTCCATTTGATTTCAATATAATTTACAACAAAGAAGATCAAGACTGGTACAATTTAGTTCCTCTAGTAAGAGTTAAGTCTACTTGCTAGTCCCTGGAAAAAGATATTAGAGTTAAAAGAACAAAAGCAAAGTTAATATTTCTGACAGTTTGAAAGTGGTATGGTTTTTAGTAGCCCTTTTTACCACTCTGCTGTCAGGACTACAGAAGCAGAAGGAAGACGGGGCAGCATGAAAGATGATTTTGTTTGTCATGGCAAAAGAATTCCTAACCAGTGGGCAGTCTACTGGTAATGACAGCCTTTCAACCTACATAAGCCAGTCCTCACGAAAGAGACTCTCCATTGCCTTGGATTGTGCTCTAAGCATTTCCAGTAAGGCAAAATCAGGCAAAATGGGAGCTCTGCTAGCAAAACCTTCAAATACCTGACAGGTGGTACAATGAGGTACAGTATCCCAGGGGACTTTGCAGAGGAAAATGATATAAATACTGAAAACACTTGCATGTGAACAAATTTTAGTCTGGTATATGAAAGCCAGACAAGAGAACACAGTCATTTAAAAGCAGTTAAATTCTAATGTATATGTAAATGTATCCATAATATTAGAAGTGCTAGGTTAATGATCTGTCTTTAAAATAAGTGACCAGAGGATTGCTTTAAATAGCATATCTCTTAGTACACTTATTTGCAGAAAGATGCTCCCATGAGGATAAGAAGACCAATCTGTTAAGGGTGGAATTAATCTATATCTTTTACCTCTGCCTCTAAGTTCCAGTCTACAGCTTTCCAGTTTTAAAAACTATTTAAGCAGGCACAGGAAAACTCTGAAGAACTGATTTACACTAATGAAATTTATAAGAGACTAATTTACAAAGCAAAATATCTATTTATTTACACACTGGAGAAGATATATCTCAAATATCTGACCAATTATCTACACAAAACTCCTGCTTCCTAGGGTAAGGCACTCATGGAACCAAATTATATATCATAAAGGAGTTTAGTGAGTACACAATCAGAGCAAAAACAGATAAAGTCTTAAACTATAACTATAATGCCCCTTCTCCAGTCTAGGAGTATTTCTGCCTAAAAAACAATTTGTCCCAAACTATATATCCCTTCACTGAAGAATCCTTTGTAAATTGTTTTGGTTTTTTGCCTCGCCAATCTAATGAAATTGCTCTCTCCTATATTATCAAAAATCTTATAACAACTAACAATAATGGTGCTTTCTCAGTCTTCATTTTACTAGATTTTTCCATAACTTTTTTCCCCCCCTTTTTGGAGGTGGAAGGCAGGGTAAGTGGGGTTAAGTGACTTGCCCAAGGTCACAAAGCTAGTAAGTGTTAAGTGTTATGAGGTCAAATATGAACTCAGGTCCTCCTGACTCCAGGGCCAATGCTCTATTCACTGCACCACCTAGCCATCCCGATTTCTCCATAACTTTTAACAGTACTGACCTCCAAAATCTTGTAAAAATGAATGCTGAAAATTGTCTTGACATGTAATTGGCAAAAATAAAATAAAATACTACTTTAAAAAAACAATATTGACCCTCTTTCCCCTCTACTCCCCATCATCTTACGTACTCTTCTTCTTTGGCTTTCTTGACACTCTTCTCATGGTGCTAATCCTACCTGTCTGACAATCCCTTTGCTGGACTTAACTCAAGAATTCAATTGTACAAGTGTTTATTGAGTGCGAAACACTGTGCAAAGCCCTCAGGATGCAAAAACAAAATGGTCCCTAAATATATTCTACTGAGGCAAACAACATGCATTACACAGGTAAGAAAACACAAAATATATACACAAAGTAGATAAAAAGCAAAGTTAAAAGGGAAAACACTAACAAGTGGCAAGATCAGGAAAGGCCTGCCTGAAGAAGTGCCACTATGACAAATCCTGGAAGAGAACTAGGGATTTCAAAAGGCAGAGGTGAAGAGGAAGAAATTTCAAGAATGGGGGGAAATTTGTACAAAGACAAAGAGAAGAAAGACTGAATATCATTTGTATAGGAACAAATAGGCCTGCTTGATTAGAATGTAGAGTGCATGACGGTGACTAATCTGAAATATAGGTTGTTGTCAGACTGTGAAAGATTTCAAGTTTCAAAACAAGGAATCTATATATTATCTTAGGGACAAAAGGAGGCCACTGAAGCTTCTTGAAAAAGGTAGTGACATGATCAGACCGGTGCTTCCCTTTCTATTAGGCTTTGATGAACGTAGCACCAAGTCAAATATTCTACTATAATAGTATAGCAATCAAGACAAAGTCCTTGTGTCCTTAAGGAGCTTACAATTTAGCGCATGAGGTGAGGCAAAAAAACACAAATCAGAACACGTAGACAAAACATGAACTGGAACAAAATTTAAGGTATGTAGCCATAGAACAAAGGATTCAGGGAATTGCTGAGAATAATTGTAACCATATTAATTAATAGTAGCCATTAAACAGTGAGCTCCTTGAGACTAGGGGACTGTCTTTTGCCTTTTCTTTATCCCACAGGGCTTACTTAGCACAGTGCCTAGTACATAGTATATATTTAATAAATACTTGTTGACTTAGTTAAGGATGACTAAGTAAAAGATGAGTCAATCAGAAATTTGAGGTAAGGCATAAGACTGTACACAGGAAATATGGCAGTCAATAGCTTGCTTAATGCACCATTCTAAGATACCATGAGGCAGAGCTGAGACAAAAAACATTCTACTAATATGCCATCATCACTGAAGCTGTTCCAATTTACTGCTACTCTACCCAGATTCATTCCCTATGATTAGTAAACTCACACCATCTCTTTCTCTCCCAGTCTGTGAAAAACTGAATTGCTGGCTGCCTAAGAGTAAAAAACTGATTTCTCATTATCTCATCACCACCCACCTTAGTTATGGGCCTGTCATGTACAGGGAAAGTCAAGCTACCTACCCCCTACTATTTCAAGAATTTGTGCCAGACTATTTTGCAGATGAGTTACTCCAAAGCTTACAAATGACTAGGGGAAAAATGACACTTCTGCATATATGACATCAGGCCACAACTTTCTATAAGTCCTCTTTAGTGTTTGACTTAACAACATACCAGGCTTGGGTAACATTTTTATAAGGCATTTTTAATGGTGTGAGTTTTAAAGTCTCACAGAGAACTTGAATAATGCAAATTTCTCATGAAATCTATTCTGTAGTAACATTTTATATTTTAAACAACATCCTGGTACAGAGAGTGAGTTAATGAGCATCTAATACTAAGAGGAAGACAGTAAAAATATTACTAGACACTAACCCTACTTTTTTTCTATGCACTTTATTTTTTTTAATATTTATTATTTGCTTTCTTGTTTACATCATTCATTTTCATTACGTTTTTGAATTACAAATTTTCTCCCTGTCTTGCCCCTGCCTCAACCCTAAAACAACAATCCCACTGTAAAGCCCCTCCCCTGCTCTGCTCTTTTACTTTCTGGTAGAGCAGGGAGGCTCTCCCTATCCCAGCCCCTGTATATTTTATTTCCTGTTTTTATTTTTTTTTAATTTTTTTTATTTGTTAATCTAACCCTACTTCTACAGAATGATCTTAAGTGTCCACTAAAAGAATATCTGTCCTCTGGCTGATATAATCTAGCCTGAAAGATGGATATCCTAGGGACCACTGAGGCATCAGTAGCTCTTTGGTCCTCCACCAGACAATAGCACTACTCACTCTTCATCAATCAACAGATATGCTCTTCTTTCATGGAAAATTGTCTAATGCTTGCTATCTTCGTTAAAATTTCAAAATTCCACTACTGTTATATGTTCTAGAAATGACTATCACTTCTGTTATTGACTCTAGTATTTGTCATTCTTTTTCTCTACCATTTCTTGTCACTTTTTTTTTGGAGGGCAAACTTACCCAAGGTCACACGGCTAGTTATTTTGTGTGTGTGTGTCTGTGTGTTATGTGTCTAAGGCCAGATTTGAACTCAGGTCCTCCTGACTCCAGGGCCAGTGCTCTATTCACTGCACCTCCTAGCCACCCCATAGTGCTTATATCTCAAAGGCCTATGTCATTAGGTAAAGATTCTCTTCATTAGAAAACTGACCAATGATAAACCATCCATCTGAGAAGTAGATTTTGAAGTCCTTTCATATCTAATCCCTACTTCTGGTTGGCTGGCAACTACTTTACATCCAGAAACAGATATAACTGGTCGTGTGGCTATGACATTTAGTATGCCACATTCCAGGAATAACTTGGTCTGAAATACCTGGCTAAACAGATGTAATGTTTCTGCTTCCAGAAGCAGTTTGATTTTTTTCCTTTCTACACTAAGATTCCATGTACACTTTCAGCAAAGGACCTATCCTCATACTTTACTAAGAAAATAGAGGACTTTCACTCCTCTTTTTCTCTGCTCTGTCATTCAAAACTCCTGGACACCACTCCTTATTACCTTCTCCTTGAAGGTCTGCCTAATTCTGGTGATAATCTACCTGGGACGCTGTTTAGAAAAGAGACAGAGGTAGGACCAAGATGTGGTGAAGATGTCAAGTGGTTTATAATGAGAATAATGGGATGATGTTAGATTATAGCACAGTGCCTGGGAATTTAAGTGCTTAATAAATGTTTGTTGACTGATTATTTTTTGCTGTGATTCTATGGGGAACCCTGTGTTACTATCTAGCAAAAGGAGAACAAACTTCTTTCTAAGAGCACATTTACTATATTCTACTTGTGGCTATGGGGAAAGGAGAGAAGCCCCAAAGTCTGCCCATTGTCTTATATTTTTTTAAGGGTGAAGACAAAGAAGCAATAAGCTCCTTTCATATGATCCTTGGTTTCTCTCAAATTACACACTCCTATCAGATACCACTGATACATGTTCTAGAGAAGGTAAGTATGGTTAGGATTATTATATGACCTGAGTAAATGTAATAGAGGTTGGAAAGCTTTAATTCCCAGATACTAACATTTGCTTTAACTTCTCTAATCCTTTATCCTATCACTATGATTCAGTGAGACTTCAAAAGGATGCTGAATGAGATAAAGATAATGGATAAGGTCCAATCTCCTATTCCTCAAACCAGTCACATTATATTACTTCTCCCATTTTCTGTGAGTTCAGAATATCTGTCAAGTGCTCAATGTCCAGTTTTATAGGGAATTATAAATGAAATAAACAAAACAATCTCTCACTAGGGAAAAAAAATAATAGAGTTTCTAAGACAGAATGCTGAAATGTTCTTTTTGTATTTCAGGTTATATTTTATCATTAAGTCATCTTTCTGCCCAAAATATTTCAGTGGCTCCAATGAAGCCTAAGGACTTAACATTCAAACTCTTCTGCCTGGCACAGAAGACACTCTACAAACTGGTGCAAACGTGCATTATTTCAGATCACTGTCCTCTGTTCCAGGCAGATTGCACTGTTTCCTGAAGATACTCTGGGTTTTTCTAATTCAAGAGTGTTTTTTTTTTCCTAAGCTGACAAAGTCATCTTTCCTCTCTGCTGACTGAATTACCATCTATCTAATCAACTTCCATCTACCTCCCTTCTCTATGACGCCTTGACCTCCTGCGATTGTCTCATCAATAAAGACATTTTCCCCAGTAAATCTAAATACACCTCAACACCTCTCTCACATGCTGCTCACATATTTCTATATATCAGAGATACTTGCTTATGTCTGTCATAAATTTACAAGGCTCTAAGTATTGAGAGAAAAGATAATCTTAAATAAATTTTTTATTTCCCTCAGGGTACAGCACAGAGCACTGTAGATACTATGCATTAAAAAAAAAATGTTTGCCTATGTGAACTGAACATAAATGCTCATATTTACTAAATGATCACCTTCTGCCTAAGGTTGCAGGTATGACCTATCACCAAGTCTCTGTTCTGCTTCGGTTCTTTCCAGTATTTTCTTGTTCCCCCAACACTGAATTTTAGGACCCTACAGTTTTCCCTAATCCTGTCAGTCTCTGGTCTTGTCACCTCAACACACTTACAGTGGATATCTTATAATGGTAAAGGTATATTTTATCAATTTCCATGTATTTAGAATTAATTAATTAATTAAAAACAGAGCTAGAATTAGTCAAATTATTTCTAGGTCAACTCTGTATTTTAAAAGCAGATTGACTTAAAAAGTTTTACAACCTTGAAAATACTTTTTTGACAAATGAGAAAATGAGCAGAGACAATCTCTTTTAATTTTTTAAATTTGTTTTCTTGTTTACATCATTCATTTTCATTACATTTTTGAATTACAAATTTTCTCCCCATCTTTCCCCTGCCCCAACCCTAAAACAGCAATCCCACTGTAAAGCCCCTCCCCTGCTCTGC
>CM053597.1:84115796-84143904 GCA_028646575.1 Pseudocheirus occidentalis
CACAAAAAAGGATTCTAGAGTTTTATTGCTGTTCTTATTTTGCTTCCTTTTCCTCATATTGGCCAGTCAACTAATTGCTTGGTTTTTTTTTAGCTCTGTGAAACTCTGCTTCCAGGGGGGAAAGCTCTGTTCCAAAACACTGGGGTTTTCCCAGCTGCCAGAGCTATTAGGGGGTTGTTGCAAGTCTCCCTAGCTTTGGCTTGCTGAAAGCGCACCCCAGGACCACCACCCAAGACCATGATCCGGATCCAGGCCGCTCAATGCAAGAGCACTTGGCCCCGAGCAATCGATTCAGTACCCCTGCAGAGTCCGCAGGCCAGGGGCTCTGAAGCAGTCTGGCGGGGGCCGCCGCCAGTTCCAGCAGTTCCCTTCCCCCACTGCTTCCTTGCCCCAGAGGCAGATTGGCCGAACTGCTTTTCTTCTCCAAATTAATTTTCTAAGTTTCACTTTCACTAACCGTCTCTGACCCTGGTTTGGGGTATTTAAAGATCCCCTCAGGCAGGTGCTTTAGATCTTCTCTGAAGTAGGTTTGGGAGGCTCAGCTCCTCCTGGCCAACCCTGGGGCCTGGCCGCAGCTGTGGTTTTGGGCTGGGCCGGTCTCTGCTCCAGCCCGAGCTGCCCCTCTCGTTCCTCACACCTTGGCAGATGTGAAAGTGCTGGAGGCTGTAGACCCTCTCTTCTGAAGACTGGCTGCGGCGCGGCTCAGCTCAGCTCAGCTCAGCTCAGCTCAGCTCAGCCAGGCTCCTTCCCACCGCCCGAGGCCTGGCTGCAGTCTCGGCTTCAGGCTGGAGCAGCCTCTGCTCCCGGCCGCCACGCTGAGCCCCTGCTGCCGAGCTGCCTTCAGCGAGAAATGTGGTTTCTGTATTTTTGTGTGAGTCTGAGAGTCCTAGGCTTTGTCTGGGCTCATAATTTTATGAGTGTTTAGGCTGGCGGTGTGGGAGCTGCGGGGCCTTGCTGCTTCTATTCTGCCATCTTGGCTCCGCCAAGCTCAAAATCGAGACAATCTCAATGGACAAAAACTTTTGTGCATAGTATTATTGGATAAATTTTTCTGAAATATACTGTTAGAGCACAAAAAAACCCCTCTAAAAATGGGGTAACAGAAATGTTATCATAAGAAGAAATTACTTTGATCAAAGATCATAGTTTTCACCTGCCATATTTATTTTCGTAAAATAATAACCTTTACTCCAGTAAATTAAAAAAAAGGAAAGTACTTTTTTTAAGGTTTCATCAATAAATCTGTTCAATCATACTTTCATGGTTACATGAAATGTTTCCTTCAAAGCTATCAATGATATCTATTTTTATTAGATCGTAAGTTCTTAGAGAGTAGGGACTGTCTTTTGCCTCTTTTTATAAACCTAGTCCTTAGAATAGTGCCTGGCACATAGGCAGATATTAATAGATGTTTACTGATTTACTTTTTATTTCAAATCTTAAGGATTCTGAATTTTTGATCTATCTCAATTTCTGATCTATCTAATAATAACAAACAGAAAAGGAATTTCTAGGGTAAGATTAAGGTAACTTAAGGAAGAAAACTATCTTATCTGATATTCTGGGGAAAAAAAACAGTAAAATTTCCAATTAATTGATTACAATTAAGCCTCCACTAGCTATATGCTTTGCTATTCCTCTTTCTACACAATGCCCTCCAAGATCTAACATCATCCTTAAAATATTATCTCATTTGATTATCACAACAAGCAAGGCTGATGATATTATCAAACTCATTTTATATTTGAGGACACTGAGACAATCAGAGGTTAACTGACTTGCCCAGGGTCAGACAGCTAGTTAGGTCAGAGACCAGATTTAAACTCAAGTCTTTCTGACTCTAGGCCTAGTAATCCACTGCACCACCTAGGAGAAAACAAAACTTATCACTAAGACATCCTTCAAATAAGTTAAAAAGAACTACTTTCTCTTCAGAAGGTTACACTTACTATGCGGAGGTCTTCAATGCGTTTTTCAAGGCGTATTGGCAGACCTTCTGGGAGGGCGGGCACCACCTTGGGTAAAAGAACCTGAGAGGTGTGGGCTGGCTGCGGAGTGTTTCCATTCTCTCCCCCTGATTCAGAAACAGGGCTACCATTGGAAGTAGCATCCAGTAGCCGATCAAAGTCTAAATCACCAAGCATCTCTAGGGCATTTTCAGCCTCCTGAAGTAGTTCATGTTCATTTGTGCTACCAAAAATGGAAAGGACTGGGTCAGCACTATTAAGATTTAAGTCCGAGACTTCATTTCCCATTGCTGTAGCTGCAGATGAAGGGGATTTATTGAGAGTGGTAGTCAACATAGACACTGGAGCTTTAGAGTTAGACTCTTTCTTTTTTAATGCTTCTTTCTCTTTCTGAAATTTCCTTATCATGGCATCTAGAGAAAGAGGGTCTTTGTAGAGCTTCTTCTTCTTTTTTTCAGACTTATGTGAATTTAAAGCCACAACTCTGTGGAAAAAGAAAAGTTACATGTGATTTTTGAAAGCTAAAACATCTTACAATGAATCTGTAGATACCCATTGAAATTTTAAAGTAGTTGGTAGCAAAGTAAAATCTGTGTGCATCTTAAGAATTTGTTTATATCAAATTATACTTTCCTATGAATAACCTCCTTCCTCTTCAACAAGAAACGGGAACCAAAAGCAGGTAAGTGTCTGACTATTAAGTCCAGAGAACAGAAAAAAAAAGATAAACAGAAGCAAACCCAACTGAGAATAACTCAAGTAGATGAAAATCAACTAAAATTATGAAGTACTCTTCATATTACTAGAAAGTACATTCTTTAGAATGTGAATACATGAAAGGTAGCAGAATTAGAAATTAGCAAATCAAATTCAAGATCGCTTTACCAAAAAATAAAAAAATAAAAGAGAGAGAGAGAATAGACATCTGATAATATTCAAATACATGTCCTACTTAGCATGGACTTCAATATGGGCAGAAAGAAACAGAAACTAAATTTTGTGACTGACTCTTAAACTGGTATACCTTGAGTCATTATTTGCATTCCAAGAGTTCTAAATCACTACTCCCAATTTGATTCTTCCACACCTCTCATTTCTACTTAAGAAGAAAAACTGAATAAGAAAGAGTAAGAACCAAGGCTGACAGATAAATGTGCATAATTTTCAAGGATAAAATTTTCTTACAGTAACAACAGATATGGAGCATATAACAAATGTGACAAACATTTAAAAATATGGAACATTATATGAAAGAAAAAATTATGTTATATACCCAAATTTTGGAAATGTGAATCAGTCAATCAAACAAGCATTTATTGACTACTTACTATATATGCTTTGGGGATACGAAGAAAGGTTTAAAAAAAAAAAGACAGTTCCTCCCTTAAGAGGCTTACATACTAATGGGGGAGACAACCTATAAATGAATACATACAAGATAAACACAGAGTAAGAAGACAGTAACCTTAGAGAGAAAAAGTTCAAGTGGATGGAGCTGGGGAAGGAGGATAACAAGGGAGCTGGAAAGACTTCCTGTAGAAGGCAGTATGTAAGTTGAATTTTGAGGGAACTAAGGAGGGTCAAGAGGCAGAAAGCAGGGGAAGGCGGAAGCTGAGATAATGGAGTGACAGCAGAAACCTGCTTAAGCTCCTGCACCAACCACCTCCAATACCTGTAAAATATGACTCTAAACAAATTTTAGAGCTACAGAACTCACAAAGTGACAGCAAGAAACAAATGTCCCACTGAAAGCAGCCTGGCAGCCCAACAGGAAAGGTCTATTGCACTGAGCTGGGAGCCAAGCCAAGCCAACATGACAGCACAGACCCAGGGGTCTCCAACCAGTGGATGAGATGAGCCATAGGAGAATTCAGGAGAGTGAATCACCAGCAGCTCAGGCAAGTACCAGACTTCTCAACCCATAAACCTCAAGGAGAAAGTAAAAGGTCACTGGGGAACTCTGTTAGAACTGGGTGAGAGAAGAGCTCTTGCCCCTGGGGCAAGAAGTGACAGCAGTAAAGCAGCAGCAGCTGGAGCTCATGGCCTGAAGATTGTAGGAGGACCAAGAGACCATTCAGAAGGTAATTGCCTTTGCTTTTGAGCTGTCTGGATTTTTGTCTCAGTCTTGGGTGTTGGTCCTGGGGTGAGGAGTGCTAGTGTACCAGGCTTGTAGTGGCTGTAGAGAGGGTGCCCTCTTTGTAGTTCTGATAACAGTTCTGACAACATCTGCGAAAACCCCAGCAATTTGGGATATAGCTCTCTCTACTCCAGAAGCACAGTTCTACCATGGCAAAAAACTCAAAAGTCAAGTAATTGGCTGGCAAGATGAGCAAACAGAGAAAGCGCATTAAAACCATAGACTCTTTTGGGGGGGGAACAAAAAAGATCAAAATATGGAACCAGAAGTGGCTAACAAAGTCAAACTCCTACATCAAAAACTTCCAAGAAAACTATGAACTGGTTGCAGTCCATGGAGGAGCTCAAGAAGGCTTTCATTTTGTTTTAGTTTTGTTTTTTGCAGGGGGAAGGTAAGGCTATTCCCCAATAAGTTAAGTGAATTGTCCAAGATCACACAGCTAGTTTTTTGTGTTAAGTGTCTGAGGCTGGATTTGAACTCAGATCCTCCTGATTTAAGGGCCAGTGCTCTATTCATTGCACCACCTTGATGCCCCTTGAGAAGGATTTTGAAAAGCAAGTAAGAGAAGTGGAGGAAAAATTGGGAAAAGAAATGAGAATGATACAAGAAAATCATGAAAAGTGGGGCAACAACTTGACTGAAGAAAATAACATTTGAAAAAACGAGTAGGCTTGGCCTGGCCCAGCTCGGCCACTTTGCCGGGACTGACGGAGAGGCTCCGCGCTTTTCTCCGCCCCCACAGAGCCGCAATGGACGATCCTGGCGAGTCGTCCCCGGAGAGGGCTCCGTGATGGACGAGGCGCCTGTCTTTGCTGCTGCCTCCACCCCTGAGCCGATCTCGGGAGCAGCGCAGCTGCCTGAAGCGGCTCCGGAGGACACAGACGGCGAGGAGAATGGGGACTCCAAGGAGGCTTCGACTGAAGACGCCGAGCTCAAGGGCCAGGAAGCATCGGATTTCATTGGGCCTAGAAGGCAGGACTCGTTACTTCCTCCTGCGGCCAAGAAGATGAAGATTGAAATGAAAGAGAGAAAAGAAAAAGAACACAAAGTAGATGAGGACAAAATCCAGAAGATGCAGATCCTGGTTTCTTCCTTTTCTGAAGAGCAGCTGAACCGGTACGAAATGTACCGACGTTCAGCTTTCCCCAAGGCTGCTATTAAACGGCTGATCCAGTCCATCACGGGCACCTCGGTCTCCCAGAATGTCGTCATTGCCATGTCAGGCATTTCCAAGGTCTTCGTCGGGGAAGTGGTAGAAGAAGCTTTGGATGTGTGCGAGAAATGGGGCGAGCTGCCCCCCCTGCAGCCCAAACACATGGGGGAGGCTGTTTGAAGGCTGAAGTTGCGGGGGCAGATTCCTAACTCAAAGCACAAAAAAATCATCTTTCACTAGGTCTGAGAATGGAAAAAATGACCTCCCCATTTCCTCCCCCTGGGGCGTTATGCACTGTTGCCCAGCTTTCCCAATCCACTGAGGACACCATGAAAAAACATCTGCCTTTAGATCTTCGTGCTCAGAGTTACCGGGTAGAGAAGAAGCAGAAACTTTCAGTTTTGCCTTCCGTCGATGTAGGACCATTTAGTGCAGGTTATGAATGATGATGACTCTTTACTTTGCTAACTGAAAAGACAGGCATGTCCACATTTATAGACTCCTTGTACAAATTGTCAGAGAGTACTGTTTTCAAATGGGTAACATTCTTCTAAGGAGCAATCTTCTTGATTAATCTCAAGAGTACTTTATTTTCCAAGTTTCACATTGGGACCCATAAACTGCCACCATCTGGGCCTCCTGTCTGATTTGAAGTTGCTAACAGGCTGGAAATTTGTAACTTGTAAAATTTTGATAGTTTAGTTTACAATGTTAGCAAATGGTGAAATGATAGAATAGTTTTATTCCCTTGTGAAAAATTAAACGTTATCATGTGGTTTTTGGTGTATGATCGTTAAACTTTTTTTTTTTTAACTTGGCAAATAAATAAATTGTTGTCTTCTCCCGAAGTCCAGCTCAGGTGCCACCTGTTCCAGGTACCTAATCCATGAAGGCATGTTTTCCCACTCTGCACCCCCTACTTCCTAGCATGGTTCTTATACATGATAGACAGTTATGTTTGTTGTTGATTTTGTCATGAGGAGGAATGGAGACAGGGTTTCTTCTCAGTTCAATTCAGCAAGCGTTTATTATAGAGCTTCTTTATACCCAACACTGTACTAAGCACTATAAATAAAGAAAATATAGCTCCTGCATTCAAGGAACTTATAGTCCTGTTAAACAGACAATGCATGATTAAATAGTTAAAATTTAAAAAAAAAAGACTACTCAAATGGCAAAAGAGGCTCAAAAAGCCAATGAGGAGAAGAACACCTTAAAAAGCTGAATTTGCCAGATGGAAAAGGAATTTCAAAAATTCACTGAAGAGAATAATTCCTTCAAAATTAGACTGGAGTAAATGGAAGCTAATGACTTTATGAGAAATCAAGATATTATAAAACAGATCCAAGCAAAGGAAAAAATAGAAGGCAATGTGAAATATCTCACTGGAAAAACCATTCACCTGGAAAATAGATCCAGGAGAGATAATTTAAAAATTACTGGACTACCTGAAAGCCATGACCAAAAAAAGAAACTAGAAATCATCCTTCAAGAAATTCTCAAGGAAAATTGCCCTGATATCCTAGAACCAGAGAGCAAAATAGAAAGTGAAAGAATTCACCAAATGCCTCTTGAAAAAGATCCCAAAAAGAAAATTCCTAGGAACAGTATAGCCAAATTCCAGAGTTCCCACGTCAAGGAGAAAATATTACAAGCAGCCAGGAAGAAACAGTTTGAGTACTGTACAAATACAATCAAGATAACACAAGAACTAGCAGCTTCTACATTAAGGGATTGAAGAGCTTGGAATATGATATTCCAGAAGTCAAAGGAGCTAGTATTAAAACCAAGAATGACCTACCCAGGAAAAATGAGTATAATGCTTCAGGGGAAAATATGGTCATTAAATGAAATAGAGGACTTTCAAACATTCTTGATGAAAAAAACCATAGCTGAACAGAAAATTTGACTTTCAAATATAAGAAGCAAGGGAAGCATGAAAAGGTAAACAGGAAAAAGAAATCATAAGGAACTTATTAAAGTTGAACTATTTACATTCCTACATGGAAATATGATCATTGTAACTCATGAGGCTTTTCTCAGCATGAGGATAGTTGAAGGGAATATATATGTGTGTGTGTGTATATGTATACTTACATATGTATGTATATAAAGGAGGGTATATGTGTATATAAATACATATGTGAAGGTGTATGTGTGTGCACATAGAGGGCACAGGATGAGTTGAATAGGAAGGGATGATATCTAAAAAATAAAATTAAGAGGTGAGAGTGAACAATATTGGAGAAGGACAATGGGAGAATGGAACAGGGTAAATTATCTCATATAAAGAGGCAAGAGAAAACTGATACAATGGAGGGGAAGAGTAGGAAGGTGAAAGGGAATGGGTCAACCTTATTCTCACTGAATTTGGCTTAAGGAGGGAATAACATATACACTCAACTGGGTATCTTGCCCTACAGGAAAGCAGGGGGGAAGGGGATAAGAGGGGAGATGATAAAAGGGAGGACAGATTGGGGGAGAGGGTAGTTAGAAGCACACACTTTTGAAAAGGGACAGGGTCAAAGGAGAAAACAGAGCAAGAGGGGGCGGGATAGGATGGAGGGAAATATAGTTAGTCTTTCACAATATAACTACTATAGAAACATTTTGCGTAACTACACATGTACAACCTATATTGAAGTGCTTGTCTTCCTAGTAGGGGTGGGTGAGGAGGGAAGAAGGGAAAGATTTTGGAAATAAAAGTTTTAAAAACAAATGTTAAAAAAAATTTATTTTTTATATGCAACTGGGAAATAAGATATATAGGCACTGGGGTATAAAAATCCATCTTGCCCTACTAGAAAGTTAGGGAGGTAGGGGAGGATATAAGAGAACAGATTGGGGGAAGAGGTATTCAGTAGATTTGCTATCTTGGGGTGGGGGTAGGGGAAAGATGGGAAGAAAATCTGTCACTCAAAATCTTATGGAAATGAACATTGGAAACTAAAAATAAATAAATAAAAATTTTTTAAAAAGAGGCAGAAGTGAGGAGGGAGAGTATTCAGAGCATCAGAAAAAGTCAATGTAAAGGTATAGAGATAAGAGACAGGAGAATCACATTTAAAGAACAGTAAGGAGGCCATAAAGTTCTGTGGGAGGAAGGGGAGAAGCAGTGTCAAGTGGAAAAAGATTGCAAAGGTAAAAAGGGGTCAGGCTGTAAAGAGCTTCAGAGGATCCTAGAGGTAAGAGGGAGTCAAGAGTTTACTAAGTAAGGGAGTATAGGGATAGCCCTATGATTTAGGAATTCCACTTGGGCAGCCATGTAGAAGATGAATTGGAGTGGGGAAAAACTTGAAGCCAGAAACCAAACAGCAGGCTATTTCAATAGTCCAAGTGTGAGGCAGTGAGTGTTTGTGAGAATGTGGGAGCTGTGTGAGTAGAAAAAGAAGACATAGATGAGAGATTTTGTGATGATAGAAAAGACAATATTTGTCAATGGAGTTGATACGTGGAGTTAGTGTGAGGGATGAATGAGTCATGGATAACTTCAAAGTTGTGAACCTTGGGACCCAGGGTAGATGGTATTACCCTTGATAGTAACAAGAAAGGCCAGAAGAATGAGAGCATTTTGGGAGGAAAAATGAGGTTTCAGACATACTGAGATGCTTACAGAACATCCAGTTCAAAAATTTTCAGTAGGTAGTTAGAGATACAGGAGCAGAAGGAGGCTAGGTGGCGCAGTGAACACCGGCCCTGGACTCAGGAGGACCTGAGGTCAAATCTGACCTCAGACACTTAATATCTACTAGCCGTGTGTCACTTAATCCCAACTGCCCCCTCAAAAAAAAAAGATACAGGAATAGAGCTCAGTAGAGAGACTAGGACTGGACATAAAGATCTGGATATCATCTGATAGATGTGAAAACTAATCTGATGAGATCAACAAATAAGATACAGGGAAAAGAGAAGAGAGTCCAGGACAGAGCCTTGGAAGCTATCAACAGTGAGTAGATGTGACCTAAATGAAGATCTAGTGTCATGAGATCCCAGAAAAGAGAAATTATCTAAAACTGTCTTGTGTTATTTCCAATATGATCAGTCATTTGAGCCAGCAGTTAATAATTCCATTCATCTTTGACCTCTACTGGACCCTACATAAAAAAAAGTAGGTATGTTTTCCTTACTTCTGTCTGGAAAAACAAAAATAAATTTTTCACCAGCATAAAAGAATAACAATAATTTGTCTTTTTCAGGTTAACATTCAACTGCTTTCTATTGGTCCTTCCATTAACTGTAAGTGTCCTCCAAAGCTGTGTCTTGAGACATCTTTTCTTCTCTATATACAATTTCATTTGGTAAGATCATCAAGTACTGCAGCTTCAAAACTGACTCTTCTAAACAGATGATTCTCAGACCTATTTATCCAGCCTCGATCTCTCTTTTGGACCTCCAGTCTCATACCACCAACTACCTATAAGACAGCTCAAACTCAACACATCTAAGGCAGAACTCATTATCTTTCCTAGTTCTAGGTTCCCTATTACTGCCAAGAACACCAATATCCTCCATTTACCCTGCTTTGTAACCACTGTGCCATTCATCATCAACTCTCCAGTAGAACTCCACTGGACATATTTCATCTGTTCCCAAGTCTTGTCATTTTTACCTTAACAACATCTTTCATATATGTCACTTTTTCTCCACTCACACAAATGTCATCTTTGCCTAGACTGTTGTAATAGTTTGTTCCTGGTCTCTCTGTCTCAAGTTTCCCCATCCCAATCCATTCTTTCTTTCAGCTGTCAAAATAATCTTCCTAGAAGCAAAGATCTGATCATGTTACCTTTCTACTTAATAAACTGCAAGGATTTCCTATTATTTCCAGTTTGGCTCCAGTTGGCTCGCAACCTGGCCCCCGCCTACTTTTCCAGGCTTCTTATACTTCTCCTCCATATACTATCATAGGTTTCCAAAGTGGGTAATTCCACTCCCTAGTGGGTGCTGAAATGATTCAGGGGGTGGTAGTAATTTAAAATGACACAAATTTTTAAAAATTGGTTAAAGATTTAAAGAAAGCAGATTTCCAGGGGGTGCTAAGTAATTTTTTTAGATGGAACAGTAGTATGCTTCAATGACATAACTTGCTGTTCCTTGAACTCCATCTCCCAACTCTGTGCCTTTCACGGGCTTCCCCTCAAGCCTAGAATGTTCTTCTTCCTCATGTGTGTTTTCTGCTTTCCCTGAAGACTTAGCATGAACCCCTCCTTCTATAAGCGGCATTTCACAATTCTTACCATCCCCTTTTTCATTCATCCAACCAGACACTGTCATCCCTCTGAGACATATTTCCATTTAAACTGTTTTATATATACAGAGTTGTTGGTATACTGCCTCCCACGTTAAAATGTTAACTCCTTGAGGGCAGTGAATAGTACTTTCTCCCCTCTACTCTATCCCTAAAGCTTAGCATAGTGCCTAGCTAATTAATAAATGTTTGTTAACTGACCAACTAATCTGTGTTCATATGTAAGAATATATATAAACAGAATAATGAAATTTTCTGTTCTAATTAAAAAGAAAGTAGTATAGAAAAGGTACAAATGTGTATGCCAAGCACTGAACAATTTGTCTCTATTTATTCAACAGTGTGATACTAAAAAGGAGGCCAAGTGGAGGAGAACTGAGGAAACACTTCCCTCCTTTCAATAGAAGAGAGAGGACTACTAGATACAATAGCAGACCCTGTCACTGTGTTGGTTGGTTTTACTTAATTTATTTTTTCTTGGGGGGTTTGGTGGAATGATAAAGGAAGGCTCACTGGGGTTGAAACTGGTTGAGGCCACAGCTAGGTGGTGCAGTGAATAGAACAATGGCCCCAAAGTCAGGAGGACCTGAGTTCAAATCTGGCCTCAGACACTTGACACATAACTAGCTGTGTGACCTTGGGCAAGTCACTTAACCCCAACTGCCTTGCCTTCCCCTTTCAAAAAAAAAATTGGGGTGAGGTTGGTAAGAGGAAGTAATACCCAGAAATCAGTAGGATGTAAATCAAAGGGCATAAATAAAACTTTCTACTTAATTAAAACATAAACAAATCTGCTCTTAAGGATTTCTAGTAAAGGGTATTGGGTTATTAAGGCTATGTAGAGTCAAGATGTAGTATAGGAAGGAATATAGCAAACTCTCCCAAAAACATCTCCTCTGATCTGATCTAGACAATACAACAGACTGAATCTTGATCAGGAAATCCAAGAAAAATCTAAAGTGAGCCATTTTTCTAATCCAGGTCAGTATGGTGAAAAAGAAAGATCAGTGAACTCTAAGACAGGTTCTGGCCAGGAAAGTTTCACATGAAACATTCCAGGGGCCAGGGACGAAATAAAACCTAGACTTAAGAAAGAAAGAGTTGGAGTCCAAGATCCATACCTGACAACATGCAGGTACAGGAACAGTCACCAAATGACAACTGTGCTACCCACCACCCAATTTTAGGTTACAGATCCAAAATAGACTGAAGAAGGGACCTCTATCCAGAGGTGGCATTCTGGAATAATAAACTGCCACAGGCCCTAATCTGTGAACTGAACACAAAACAAGTTCAGAAGCAAGCAACAGCTATATGGTTCAGACCCCAGGGTTTGGGTGGAGTTTCAGTTTTAGCTTTTAGCCAAATCTGAAGTTTGCAAAAGAAAAAGCAGGGCTGGAATCTCAAAACAAAGGGAAGCCTACAAAGCTATGTCATGCTGAAAGAACAGAGCTTTTTTCTAGCTGGTTGATGGTGGCTGAATCCATCAACATCTACTGTTGGCTCAGACTCAAAACCAGGTCTGGAACTTGCAGAGTTCAGATCAGTAGAGTAGTAAATCAGGCGTTGCCCTAAATCAGACTATTCTGGGAGCACTGAAAGCTTGCAGATTCCCAGCCTGAGCTATTCCTAAGAACCTAGAATAATATAATACTCAATAACCTAAGAAAGCAGGAGCAAGATCAGACCATACCTTTCTTCCAGTACCAGTACTGCACAGAGCTTGTCCCCAACATGAAGTTCAAAGTCAGAAAGTAGGCTTGAAGAATGAGCAAACAAAAAAAGAATCTCACCAAAAAAAGTTAGTATGGTGAGAGAGACTTTCAGGACACAAATCCAGAAAAAAAGAATGACTCCAAAACATCTACAAGCAAGTCTCAAAGAAAAACACAACTTGGGGATAAGTTTAAATAAAATTCCTTGAATAAATGAAACAAGAATTTCTAAAAAGCGCTCAAAAAATTTGTAAGAGAAATGAGAGCACTAGAAGAAAAAATTGGAAATAAACAAGTTACCAATAAAAGAATCAGAAAGGGAATTCATAGTTTGGCATAAGTTATGAAAAAACTTTGTTCAAGCAACAAACTCCCTGAGAATTAACAATGGACCAAACAGAAATGCCACAACAAAAAATATTAAAACCAATTCAAAAGACTAAAAAAAGTAAGGTATCCTGAAACAAAATTAAGTGACCTAGAAAATAGAATGTAGAAAAAAAAAATCACTGGACTATAGGAAAGCCATGATGAAAAAAAGAGCCTAAATATCATTTCAAGAAAACTTTAAAGTAAATTCCTTAATCTCTTAGAACATCAGGCAAAATAGAAAAAAAAAAGAATCTACCAGTCACTTCCTTAAAAAAAAAAAAAAAAAACCCCAATTAAAACTCTCAAAAACATCACAGCCAAAACCCGGATTTTTCAGGTTCAAAGAAAAAAATATTATGAATAGTCAGAAAGAAAGTATTCAAAAAGTAAGGAGCCAAAAGTGTCAGGAATACAAACAATTTGGCAGCCACTACCCTAAAGTAGTAAGACTTGACATATAATATTACAGAAGGAAAAAGAGATAGGCTTATAGCCAAGAATAACTCACTCAGTAATACTAAGAGAAGAAAAAAATGGATCTTTAAAGAAAGAGAGGACTTCCAAGCACTCCTAGTGAAAAGACGAGAGCTTTGTAGAAACTTTCAAGTTCAAACACAGGAGTTAGGATTAACATAAAAAAGTAAATATGATAAAGGACTAAACAAACATAAACTGTTTACATTCATAACACATGCGGTCCCTCTGAATGCTATTGTCACTAGGGATTTTAGAGAGTCTAACTAGACAGAAGTCTTACAGTGGATACTAAAATGAAAATAGATAAGGAGGGAAAGAGGTATACACTAGCAGGGAAAAGAAGAATGGGGAAAACTGTCTCACATAACTGGGATGTACAAGAAGTCTTTACAAACAAGTAGGAAAGAATGGGATGAATGACTGAACATCCCTCTCATCTCCGTGCGCGTGCGCACGCGGACACATACACACACACACACACACACACACACACACACACACAACATTTCACTCAACAGGGAAACAGAAAAGAGAAGAAGGAGGAATTAGAGGGAGAATAGATTAAGAAAGGGAGTAAGTTCTAAGAAAATGAAATTCTAAAGGTATTGAGAAATATTTCTAGCTCTTTTTGAGATGGTAAAAAAATTAAAATCTAAGGTAATGTCTATAAATTGGAGATTAGCTGAATAAGTCATAGTATATAATATTGTGATGGAATACTATAATGCTGTAAGAAATGGTGAAAAATATGGTTTCAGAGAAACCTGGGGAAGACTTATAGGAACTGATGAAGACTGAGGTGAATAGAATCAAGAGAATAACTAATACAATGACAACAATACAGCAAAGACAAACAACTGTGAAAGACTTAGGAACCCTTATCAGCATAAAGACCAAAAATGATTCCAGAGGACAAATGATGAAACATGCTACCCATTTCTTGTTTCTGTCAATCTCAAAATTAAAAAAAGAAACCCTAACGTTATGTGCTAATATATTAGAATCCAGTTCTCTTGACTCTAAATATAATGTTCTATCAACTATATTGCGACATTTTATTCTTTTAAAAATATTACATTAAGTTAGCAGTTCAAGATAACAGTTAATTCTATATTTGTTTTAAAAATGAAAAGACATCAAGTAAGTAGTCTATGGTTTTCTACTATTTTGTTTCTCAAAACCTACCCCAGCTGTTTGGGAACTTTTTTCCTAGGCTTCTTCTCTTTTTCCCCTTCTTCTTTGCGCTTTCGTTTTTTAATTCCAACATCATCTTCTTTTATTTTGGAAACCTGTAAAGTGAGCAGAGAATAAATCTTAAAGCATTTTCCTTGACTAAGAAGTACTCAAGACAGCTTAGTATAGTCGATGACATTCGAGGAATGGAGGCAGAATTGTGATCAAACACTACTTCTGAAACTCGAACTTGGCAAGTCACTACACCTCTTTGTGTTTCATGCAACTTCCTAGGATTTCTCTACTAGGCCAGAAATAAGCCATCATCTGTTTGGTGAAAAGAATTCTTATAACTAAATATCACAGACCAGTTGGAATATAACAAGCTACTCAGTCTTGTTTCCAATAAAAAATGTTATGAAAACTAATAAAGCTATTGCTACAACACCAAGAAATCCTAATCTTATAAATTCTGATGAAAATAGAGGCTCATAACAGGCATGTTATTAGAAAAGTTTTAAAAGAAGAAAACAGTAAGAACTTAGTTCACAGAAGTCTTATTTTGGAGTCAGGAGGCTTGAATCCTGCCTCTGACATCATTTATGCGACTTTGAGAAAGTCATTTAGTCTTTGTCCCTCAGTTTCCTCATCCTAAAAAGGGAACAACAATAGTAGATAAGATCAAATAAGACAACGTGCTTTACAAAATGTAAAGCATTAATAATAATAAAAGCTAACATTTATGGTGCTTCTTATGTGCCAGCCACTGTACTAAGCACATTTTACAAACACTATCTTATTTGATCTTCACAACAGCCCTGGGAGAAAGGTACTGCTATTGTCTCTATTTAATAGTTGAAGAAACTGAGGCAGGCAGAAATCAAGTGGTTTGCTCAGGGTCACACAGCTTATAAGCGCCTGAGATGGAATCTCAACTTAGGTCTTTCTGACTCCAGGTCCAGAACTCTATCAACTGCACCATCTAGCTGCATAAACATTATCTATTATTATTATTATAGTTAATTAGGAAGTTCCCTCACAAACCATATATTTTTAAAGTAAAAAAGATATCTGTGATTAGCATTTTACTTTCTTAAACATATTATTTATATAATACATTATCCAGAAGTAAATTTACAATATTTTAATCTATAAATTGTATGATTCCCCCGTTAGTGCTTAAAGTCTACAATTTCTCTTACTTTAAGCGACCTGTGCTTTTGATTCTCTGAAAAATCTTCATCTTCAGTGTCTGATGCTTGGCGGAACTGTAATGTACCCGTATTGATATAAAATCCTCCATATTTTGTGGTCAGAGAAGCAGGCACCAATTCATCATACTGCACAGAAAAAAGAAGGGTTTATTCAGAGCATAATGTTTTAATCTTTAACATATTTTTAAAATTCATTCAACATAATACTCTTCATTCCTCAAATGCTAACTATAAATATTACAAGTGAAAATAATGCTGATAACTGTTTCACAGTTTAATCTTTTTTACTGTCTCTTGTGTAGGAGAACAAATTCGCTGCTTTTGGGACAAGATCAGAAAATTTATACAATTGAAAGGAAAATTATCATTCTATACTTGTTAACATAGAAATTCCCATAATATATAGTATGAATTTAATAATTTCCTAATTAATAAAGTCAGGAATACTGATATTGTTTCTAACAATAGATGAGTCAGATGGGAGAATAAAACTTCAAAGCTGAAACAAATGACCAAATACTATACAAAGAAGAGCATTCTGTGGGTTCACTGAACATAGAATAATATATACAGAGATGGAAAGGACCTCATAGGTTATCTAGTGCAACAACTTTCTTTTACAAATGAGAAAACTGAAGCCCTAAAGTTGAATGACTTTGACAGAAGTCACACAAGCAGTAAGTGTCTCAGGTGGAATTTGAACCCAGGGCCTATAACTCCAAAGCCAATGCTCTTAATACTGAAGCACTCTATCTCATCCCTTATTATGCATGCATTTTATCATCTCAACAGGTAAGCGCAATAAGACATTAAATAATGCCAAATTTCTTTGCCTTTTCTAAGCCATTCAATGATCGTAAGTTTTAGACTAAAAGAAATTTAAAACAAATTGTTAAAAAAAAAAAAAAAAAGAAATGTGTCTAGAGACCATAATAGACAATTAAATAGTAATGAGGCCTCAGAGGTTCAGAATTTGAATACAGAGCATTGGTATGATTCAAAATACTTGATTGTTTATTTCTCAGGTTATCTAGTACTGAATTAAATGATAAAATTACAAAAATGACAGAAAAGAGGTCTATCTTTACCTAAGAAAAGTAATGAGGCTGGTAGTTAAAGAATGACAACTATTAATGGTAAAAACATTCTTTTTTAGGGATTTCCAAAAATCTACTATTAAAAATCCTTTCAGGTCCTCTAGTCTTTGACTTAAAAATGCTCAGAGACTGAACTATGGAAGGTGAAAGAGGGAAAGTTCAGATTTTCTCTTAAATTAGGGAGTTTAATTACTTGGATTCTGCAAGTAAAGTCTACCCCCAATGCAAAGGAGTAAGAGAAGTATATTTTTTTTATCTCTTCTGGGGCAACCTTGGACATTAAATCTACAAATTCCATTTTTTGGCTGTTCTTTCCATTTACAAGGTTGTAATCAATAGTAAGTATATTGGTTTCCCAGTTCTGTTTTCTTCATTTTGCATCAAGTTTTCTCATGATTCTACATATTTCCTCACTATTGTTGTTATTTATAATGGACTAACAGCCCACTAAATTCATGTATCATAACTTGTTTAGCCATTCTTCAAATTATAGAGATACTGTTCCCAAGCCTTTATTACACCTAAAAGTGCTGCTACAAATATTTTACTGTATATATTCTTTCTGTCACTGACCTCTGAACTGTGGTATGTAAAGGTAATGGAATATTATTACGTGATAAGAAACAATGAACCAGAGAAATTCAGAAAAACTTTGAAAGCCTTAGATTAAATAGACAGATGCAAGATGGGGAAAACAGAAACAAGAGAAAAGTATACACAAGGAACGAAATTATTTAAACAAAAACACTACTTTGGGAAAAATGTAACAAGTAATAATATGGTCAATGGAAAAAAAAACAGAGAAACTGTTTCCAACTGAGTGGAAAACCTGAATAAACCAATGTCTATCAGCATGAAAGCAATTAACCAGCCTGCAATTATTAAGTTCTTATTATGTGCTAAGTATTAGAGATACAAAGATTAAAACAATATCCGTCTTGAAGTTCACATTCTCATGAGGAAGACAACGTACAAATAAGTATGTACATACAATATACACTCTAAATGTAAGGCAATCTCAAAATGAAGAGGGAAAGACCTTCTGCTAAAGGTGGGATTTGAACTACGTCTTAAAGACAGCCAGGGAAGTAAAGAATAAAATATAAGGAAGGAGAGCATTCTAGGTATAAGGGACAGCCTCTGAAAATATAGAGTTAGAAGATGAAGGGTCTTATGTGAACAACAGCAAGAAAGTTGTTGGTTTTTTCAATGTTCATTCTTAAGCTGTGCCTTTCTCCTCTACAACCAGCCAGGGTGGGCACTGGGGAAACAGAAGCCAAAAGAGATGCAAATGAAGCATGGAGACTCTTCTGGTGACTCAGTACAACAGCAGGGAAAACACAGTGAAATAGGGATGAGAAATAAGATTCTAGATCAAGTTCTGGATCAGTCAGCTTGAGCCAAATTAAATGATCTAACAGTTGTAAAATTTAAAAAAACGAGACAAATAGAGCACTATCTTATACAGGAGGTTAGATTTGGACAGTTATGTGGGAAAATATCAGAGCAAGGACTGATGTCAATTCTTGAAAAAGTAATCCAGCAGACAAAAAAGGCAGTTATAGCTAAGCTCAACAGAAGAAAAAGAACTGGATTCTGATGAAGATGATAAATACGAAAATCTAATTTTTAAAGACTGAAATAAACTTGAAAATTTTATATGAAAAGCTAACAAATAGAAGTAAAGATCTGAATAAAAGATGACTTTGCTTTTCATCTACATTTTGAGAAAGAATGACAAATAGGATTTGTCTATGTAAAAAAAAGGAAAGTTTTAAAAAATTTAAAAGTAGGTCAGTACCGCTGAATTGTAATAGTACATGGAAGGAAATAAAGCCTAAGAAGACTGGAAAGGTCAGGTTTTAAAGCATTTTACATGCCAGATGGAGAATTTTATATTTTTTCCTATACATAATAGGAAGCCATTGGAGTTCCTGAGTAGGAAAATGACATGGTAAGACTAATGTTTCAAGAAAATCAGCTTGAAAGCTAAGTTGATGATGGAGTTGGGTGAGGAAAAAACTTGAGGCAGAAGATTAATTAGAAGATTACTGCAACCATCCATGAGTAAAATCAAGAACCTATACCAAGGTGGCAGCTGTGTGAGTAAAAAGAAGGAAAGATGTATACCAGAGATGTTGTGAAGATAGAAAAGATGAGATTTGCCAACAGATTAAATATGTGTGGGTAATGTGAATGAGGGATCAAGGATAACTAGGAGAGGGAAAGTGCCGTGATGATAGCTGCCTCCCCATAAGGGTTTATTAAAATACATGTTGTTGTTGTTACTGTTGCTGTTCTTCCTTCATTCTTGAAGAGGACTAATGACATTGGAAAGGTGATGTCTTGACTTGTGAGTGAAATAGATTTAAGTAAGGCAGAGCAGTGAAGAAAAATATATTAAAATATAATTTTTAGGTTAATAATTCTTCCTTGGAGTTGTGGCAAAAGATGTTTTCTCCATCACAGCCAATTTCATGTATCTGCTCGATGAAAATGGTCACTTAATTCTCTAAGAATCATTTCAAGATTTTCTACGATAAAGAGTATGCACTGTGGAAAAGTACAATATTCAGGTGCTTCTAAATAAGCCTTTGATACACCCCTCTTTCAGAATTAAAAACAGCCTGAACAGTTTCCTATGTAAAAGTTGTCTTGAAATTGGAAGTTAAATATTGAGCCTTTAATCGTGGGACAGATGATTTGTTTATTAGAGAGGAATTTTTCTTTAGAACCAAGATCCAGGATCATTAGTAGGGATGATAATGCAAAATGTTTAAAAGTAGTATTTTTTCCACATTCCTTCAGTGAAATTTCTAAAACTTATGGAAACAAAAAAAAACTAGAAAAAAAAATTACTCACAGCCTCTGAATTATCAATGAATGGATCTGTCTCATCATAGCCAAAACCTATATCAATTAGATCTTGTGGTCGATCTTTCCGGTGTTTAGATTTCACACCCTGCAAAAACAAATTAAGTTAAATTAGTTCAAGTTCTACATTTATTGCCTTGAATTTTAAAAAATCCCAATAAACCTGCATCTATTATTACATTTTTCAGAAAATGGTTTCACAAAGTCTTCTGATCCTGGCTTATTGGTGTGGGGCTGAAATTATTTCATATGTTTTAAAATCTGTTATATTCTATCTAAACATTTTCTGAAAAATAATATCCTGCAAATTAAGGATTAAACCTGAAGTTTGGTTGAATAAAAACAAATCTGCACATAACCATAAAAACAGAATTTGAAGAAAGGTATTTAAGGCATAAGTCTTGTTCCTAAGTAAAACCAGTCCAGAGAAACCTCATACCTCCATGCTTAACTGAAGGAAAGGAAGCTTTGAGCAGAGTGCTCAGGTCAAGAAAAGCAGTCTTAGAAACTGTAGAAAAAGATCATCACAAACTAATTTTTTTTTTAAATCACTGACAAATTTTAAGACAAAGCCCCAATGACATCATTCAAAGCTCAAGAAAAGGAGAGGATTATTCCATCAAGTTATGCCTCTCCTTTATTCTATCAATCCACTCTAGATGAAAACAGAAAATTCAAACATGCTGTTAATAGAAATCTCATAAAATCTTAACATTCAATTCAGCTGAACATTAAGCAAGTTATGTGCTGGGAAATACCAAAACACAAAATGAAACAAATTCTGCTCTCAATCAGCTTATTTCTGGCAGGTGGACTACCACATTTACACATTTAAGTAAATACAAAGCTGATACAACCGGTGCACCTCTTCATTTCTACCTCTTAATTTCCCTGACTTCATTCAAGACTTAGCTCTCATCTCTCCATGCTACTCACACAATGAACATCTTGTTCCTCCCTATTCCACAGCCAATTTTACTCTACTGGTTCCCTGACTCATATATGTAAGTTTCTGCTCTATTATCTTGCCTAGAACCAGACCTTCTCCCCACTGCCTGGCTATCTTCACACCAGAGGTCCTTGTATATAACACATAGCCCCCCTTTTCTCCTCCCCATTAGAATATAAATGTTTTACAAAAGGTCAAGAATATCAAGGGAACTGTTGTTTATTAAGTGGGCACAAAGGAGGTCTAAGCAGTACCAGATCTCAAACTATACTTCAAAGAAGTAATTAGCAAAATTATATGGTACCGGTTAAAGCAGCAGGGTGGCGCAGTGGATAAGAGTGCAGGGTCTGAAGTCTGGAAGACTCATCTTCCTGAGTTCAAATCTATCCTCAACACTTAATAGCTCTGTGACCCTGGGCAAGTCACTTAATCCTGTTTGACTCAGTTCCTCATCTGTAAAAAAAAAAAAAGCTAAAGAAGGAATTGGCAAACCACTCTAGTTTGTCACTCACACATACACACACACACACACACACACACACACACACACACACACACACACACCTCAAAGTAGAGTCATGAAAAGTTGAACATAACTGAAAAGATAACAACAGAAAAGCTGGACAGTCAAACATAGGACAGTCAAACATACAGAAGCAAAGTACACACCAGTCTAGTGTTTGATAAACCCAAAGAAACCAGCTATGAGGCAAGAACTCATATTCAACAAAAACTGTCAGGAAAACTGGAAAGCACTCTGGCAGAAACAACATATAGACCAACATCTCACATCATATACTAACTAAAGTTCCAAATGGGAAATTGTGTAGCTAAAAAGAGGGATTTAATAAATCAGAGAAACAAAAACGAAACTATTTGTCAAATCTATGGATAGGAAAAGAATTCATGACAAAATAAGAAACAGAATCACAGAAGTTACATGGACAATTTTGTTTAAAATTTAAAAGGTTTTGCATGAATAAAACTAGTGCAGCTAAAATTAGAAGAGAAGCATGGATAAAAATCTTTTGATTTTTTCTAATGAAGGTCTTATTTCTAAGATATACAGGGATCTGACTCAAATTTATAAATATATAAGCCATTCACTAATTGATAAATGGTTAAATAACATGAAGAGGCAATTCTCAGAATAAGAAATCCTAGTTATCGATATTCATATAAAAATTAGCTAAATCATTAACAATTAGAGAATGCAAATTAAAACAACTCTGAGACTCCACCTTACACTCATAAGACTGGAAAAGTTAACAAAAGAGGAAAATGACAAGTGTTGGAGGAACCACAATGGGAAAACAGATGCATTACTTTACTGTTGGGAGAATTGTAAACTGGTCCAATCATTCTGGAAAGAAATTTGCAACTATGCCCCAAACTTTATTAAACTGTGCATGCTCCAAAGAGATCAAAGAGAGAAAGGATCCATATTTACAAAAATATTTACATGCAGCTCTTTTTGTGATGGCAAAGAACTAGAAACTGAGGGAGTGCCTAACAACTATGGAATGGCTGAAAGAATGTAACAGAATATTGTTGTGTTGTAGAAAAAACAAAGGGGAATGGTTTCAGAGAAACCTGGGAAGATTTGTATGGATTGATACAAAGTGAAAGGAATAGAGCCAGGAGAAAAACTGATAAAATAAAATATTTAAGGATAAACAACTCTAAAAATCCTAGGAACTCTGATTAACACAATCATAAACCACAACTGCAGTGGATTCACAATTTTAAAAATGGTATCTACCTCCTTATAGAACTGATAGATTTAAAAGAGCAGAATGAAGGGTTTTTTGTTTTTTGTTTGTTTGTTTGTTTGCCAAGGTCAATGCAGGAATTTCTTTTACTTGCTTTCATAATGAGAGGTGGGGCTGACTAATTCACCAGGCAGCTGAGATACAGAAGACAGGTTCAGTATAGGCACTGCACTGGGGATAGACTTTGGAAAGACCTGAAGGATGGAGAAACTGGAAGTTACAAGGAGAATGAAGACAGGGTTAGAAGTTTATAAGGAAAGACGTAATGACAAAAGATTTAAATTAGACAGAGGACTATCAGAATTTATGAACAGGGAAGTGGAACCCTTATGGATGATTGCATGATCAAGAATATCACCATCTCTGTATGTAGCTGACGTGGAACAGCTTCCAAATTATCTCCCTGCCTGCAGTATCTCATCTCCAATTCATTGCTCCATAGAGTTGCCAAATTATATTCCTCAATCACAAACAGTAATACTCATGCCATTCCTTAGGAGTTCTGGTGGTTGCCTCTTGGCAAAATTAAGACTCATATGTTTGCCCTTTAAAGTCCTTCACAATCAAGCAATCAATCAGTATTTATTAAGCACCTCTACTCCAGCTTACTTCCACAAGTTTACTAGCATGTTGTTCTCCTTTACACACTGTATTCCAAGCCTACTTGCTGTTTCCAGTATGATATTCCATCTTCTGTTTCTGTGCCTTTGCAAAGGTTGTCCCACATACATAGCATGTACTCCTTTCTCTCCTTCAATCTGTAGAATCTCTAGCTTCCTTCAAGGTCTACCTCCTCCTATAAGAAGACTCCCAGAAATTATTTTGAATATATTTTGCATTTAATTTTCTTATATGTGTTGTTCTCCCTGAACAAAATATGAGCTCGTTAAGGATACAGCCTATTTCATTTTTGTTTTTGTAACTCTAATACCTAATACAGTTCCAAACACTACAGGCATTTAATAAATGTTTGTTGAATTATACTTACATTTTTAAACATAATGTCTAGCTGTTTGTCTAGGGGTCAGCCTTCAATTTGCAACCCCTTTTAAAAAATATTCTTTTTCTTTTCTAAGCCCTCTGTGTGCTTTGTACATATCTTGAGTACTTTAAGTAAAACAATAGGCAGAAGTTAGTGTCTATATGCTTTCAAGCAGGCTTCATAAAAAAAGAGACTCTTACTCATTTCTGTATTTACCACAGTATTTAATAACTAAGAGGCATTCAATAGATATTTGTTGAATGAATAAAGGCATAATTCAGAATTACCAAAATTATTGTGCATAAAGTCCTTAACTTTTTTCTTTAAATTGGGTTAAACATTGCTTTCATTTTGTTTATATTTATATTTTTCCTTTTTTTTTTTTTTTTGCTTTTCGGAGGGGGAAGGCAGGACAATCGGTGTTAAGTGACTTGCCCAAGATCACATGGCTAGTAAGTGTTAAGTGTCTGAGGCCAGATTTGAACTCAGGTCCTCCTGACTCCAGGGCTGGTGTTCTATTCACTGTGCCACATAGGCACCCCTATATTTGTATTTCTTAGCAAAATTTCTTAAAAAAAAAAAAACAAACCAAACAAATGGCATGAAAATTCTCATTAATTCTAAGTTAATACTGGACAGATTAATGAGATTTTGTTTTCTTTCACACACTGTGTCTATAGTCAGTCTATACTTCCTCCAGTAACAAATTTGTTGTTCAGTCAAATCATGTCCAACTCTTTGTGACCCCGTGGACTATACCATGTCAGGCCCTTCTATGCTCTACTATCTATCAAAGTATGTCCAAGTATGTCTGTAGCTTCCATGACACTATTCATCTCATCCTCTGTCATCTTCCTTTCCTTTTGCCTTCAATCATTCCCAATATCAGGGTCTCTTCCAATGGGTCCTGTCTTGTCATTATGTAGTCAAGTATTTAAGCTTCAGCTTCAGTATTTGACTTTCCAGTAAATAGTCTGAATTTCTTTTAGTGTTGACTGATTTGATTTCTGTGCTGTCCCAGAGACTCTCAAAAGTCTTCTCCAGCACCAGTCATAAAGTGTCAATTCTATGGCACTCAGCTTTCCTTGTAGTGCAGCTCTCACAGCCACACACTGCTACTAGAAGATGCATCTTCCTGAGTCCTAGACTGGCATTCCATTCACAGCTCTACCATCCTGCCTTCCAGTGACAAAGATGAGACCCTAAATAATTGAGCAACAGGATAAGTAGAAAAAGCAATGGATCTGGAGTTTAGAACAAAGGTACAAATTGCACTTCTACTACTTACTTGTATGCAAATTAGGCAAGTCACTTAAGCTCTCTTGGTTTCCTCAACAAGGGATTAGAATCAATAGCTTTGACAATCCCTTCCAGTTCTAAATCTAAGATTCTGTGAACCATGTGAGACAGATACTATTAACAGTATTATTACCATTTTAGAGCTGAAGAAACTGAAGCTCAAAGAGGTTAAATGAATTGCCCATAGCTAATAGTCACATAACTAATAAATATCAGAGATGGGATCTGAATCTTTTCTCCACTCCTAAGTCCAGTAGACTACTCACTACACCACGGAATATGTTTTAAGGAGTTATGTATGCTAATTCATTCAAACTTTTATGGAATGTCAATTCTATACAAAACATCCCCACTCCAGGGCGTAAGGTGGTTTGAACAGAGCCCTAGGTTCTCTAAAGCTCTCCTCTAGTGGAACACCAGCTTTGGCAATCAGTCAGTCAATCAACAATCACCTATCAAATTGCCTACTATGTAAACAGCAGGATGTTAGGGATACAAAGACAAAAATGAAACAGTCTTGGTTCTTAACAAGCTTACATTTTATCAACTGAGAATAACATGTACATGAGTAAATATATACAAAATAGAGATACATGAGAGGGAGGCACTAGTAGCTCAACAATAATAACATTGATGTCATTCAGTCCTTTTCCAGTAGCATCTGACTTTTCTGGCATTCCATCCACAGCTCCATTTGTGGTTTTCTTGGCAAAGATACTGGAGTAGTTTGTCATGTCCATCTCCAGCCTATTTTACAGATGAAAACTCTGAGGCAAACAGGGTTAAGTAATTTGCACAGGGTCACACAGCAACTAAGTGTCTCAGGTCGAATTCATACTCAAGAAGATGAGTCTTCCAGACTTTAGGTCTAACACTCTATCCACTGTGCCACCTTGGTGTCCAACAATAACAATAGCTAGAATTTATACAGTGCTTTAAGATTAGTAAAGTGCTTTATAAATACTGTCTCACTTAATTCTCACAATAACCCTGGGAGCTAAGTGGTATCACTGAAACTGAAGCGAAGACGAATTGATTCGCCCAGGGTACCACAGCAAGGATCTGAGGCAGGATTAGCAGAAATGCCCTGTCTCCAGATTTAGTGCTCTATCCACTGCACCATCTAACTTGTGGGGGGATTGGGAAAGACTTCATGAAGCAGATATCACTACAACACATTTGAATAAAACAAGGAATTCCAAGAGGGGGAAGCAAGATGGGAATACCTTCTAAACTTGGAGATAACCAATGTAAAGGCACAGAGATGGAAGATTGGGAGTGCTATATGTGAAAAAAACAAAAAGGCCAGAATGACTGAGCCACAGCCTCCAAGAAGGGGAGGAATGTATGACAGGGTTAGAAGGTAAGTTGGGTTGGGAAAGGATTGAAAAACTTAACAGAGGTGAGGGAAGGAATAATCATTTATGCAGCAACTACTATGCACCAGGCACTGTGCTAACCTTAATAAATACTATCTCATTTGATCCTCACAACAACTCAACCAAGAAGATGCTCTTATTATCTTCATTTTACACTTGAGGAAACTGAGGCAAAGAGAGAGTAAGTGATCTGCTCAGGTCATACAGCCACAAAGTATCTGAGGCAGGATCTGAACTTAAGCCTTTCTGAGCCAAACCCAGCACTCTAGCCACTGTGGTGCCCCCAGCGGCGCCAATGTGAGCCAACTAAAACAGAGAAGCCTATATCTGATCCTGGAGACAAGAAGGAATTTATTTAGCAGGAGAAAGTGACATGGTAGGACTTGCATTTTAAGAAAATCACTTTGGCAGATGGGTAGAAGAAAAGTTAGATAGGGAAGAGACCTGAGGTAAGGAGACCAATTAGTATGATGACTGCAGGAGTCTGGGAAAGAGGAAAAAAAGGCCTGGACTAGGGTAGTGACTCAGAAAGTAGTACATAGAGTGTTTGATATTTTGAAATGATTTCAAATACAGTCCTGGCAACAAATAGTGGCCACTTTCTGATGATTATCCTGGTTAAACTTAGAAAGTTGATTACCATTAGGGGGCACTAGGTAATTATTCTGTCATAACGCATGAAACAAAAAATAATACAAAATGACACTCAGTCCTGTGCGGCCTCTTCCTAATTCTGTAATTGTGGTAGCAGTAGTGAAACAATGGTGACAAGAGTGCTAAAAATAACAGTATTTGGACCACCTATAAATACTAACAACTTCTGTTACTTAAATGTGAGATCTTTGTCCAATGACCAATGGGTAAACATGCTACAGTAGGAACTGAATTATATTAATGACATTCTCCAAATAAAAAAAAACTAGACAACAAAAATGAAAGCATGGTTCAAAGATCCTTCTCAGAGGCAAATTAGTAAAGTTGACTTTATTGTGGATTCAAAGAAAATAAACAATTTCATATGATACTTCGTCACCTTTTACAATGGGAGTTCATGATTGGAACTGGTTAAAAAAAAAAGTCTGAGCATATGCAGACCATAAGCCAACCATATGCAATGTAGAGGATGAAGAGGTACAGAAATTCTAGTGAGTGCTCAGTAAGGACTTCAAATTAAAATTAAATTAATATGTATTCATATTAAATTAATATTTAAGAAATATTCAAATTAATATTTATTAAATAAATAAACACAAATTAAATAAAAATGTATGTTAATAAGAAGTAATTTCAATGCAAATGTAGGCATAGGTGAGGACAGCAAAAAATGTTGGAAAATAAGGCCTGGGAATAAGAAATGAAAGAGGGCAAACATCAAGATCTTGGCTCTGCCCAGAAAAAAAAAAAATTTATAGAAAACTTGATTGAAAAGCCATTTGGAAATAAAATCTGAAACCCCTCCAAGATGAGAGAGCTCTGAAAAAGGGATTTATATGCCCAAAGATACCTCTCCATCCTTTTATTCCAGGTCCAAGTTTTTTCTTGAAAAGCTTCTAAAAAGGAAGGTGGAATTAAAATGGGACAGTGGGAGGATGCATTTCTTTTTAATTCTTATTTGTTTTTGGTTTTTTGGAGGGCAACTGGGGTTCAGTGACTTGCCCGAGGTCACATGGCTAGTTTTTGGGTAGTGTCTGAGCCCAGATTTGAACTCAGGTCCTTCTGACTCCAAGGCCGGTGCTCTATTGGCTGCGTCACCTAGCTGCCCTTTTTTTTAAATTTTTAAATAAAATTTTTTATGTTTTCTTGTTTACATCACACATTTTCATAAGATTTTTGAATTACAAATTTTCTCCTTCTCTTTCCCCTGCCCCAACCCTAAAACAGCAATCCCAGTGTAAAGCACCTCCCCTGCTCTGCTCTCTTACTTTCTGGTAGGGCAGGGAGGGTCCCCCTACCCCAGCCTCTGTATATCTTAATTCCTAGTGGCAGGTATTGCAGAACTTTAAATTCCAGATTCTTTCAATTCCTCCCTTGTCACCCACCCCCACTGGAAGGACAAACAATTCAATACAAGCTGTGGATGTGTGATTATCCAGGACATCTTCATAGTGCACATATTGTGACAGTGATCATATGTCCCTCCTTCCTATCCCTCCTCCCCTTGTTCTGTTCTCTACTCTGTCCTTGTCCCTTTGCTGAAGTGTGTGCTTCCAGCATCCCTCCCCCAGACCTTGCCTTCTCTCCATCATCCCCCCTCTCATCCCCATGCCCCCTACCCTCTTGTGTAGCATGATGCCCAGTTT